>CAVLJG010000005.1:3213899-3261399 GCA_963669975.1 Acanthoscelides obtectus
CACTTAGATTTTTCTGATAACTCTTACGACTTGGCCCATTCCCCGTTTCCGACATCTGGAACACCCTACTTATGCTTTCGAGAGAATTTATCAAAATGCAGGCTGAAGCTCTGCTGGCCCTATAATAAAACCGCCAATTTGGATTTATCTTCAGAGATCAATATTCTAACCATAACAACAATCGTCTGTTGTACCTTTTGTAAGAAAATATCATCTAATCCCTTGAGTAATAACCGGAGTTTTTCTTCAGGTACTACACATATTTTTGGTATTGTCCGTTTTTACAAATATATCACTTGCAAGTGAAGGAAGGGAAAAAATAACCGCCAATGGAAATACGGAGAAAGATGATCGTGATACATTGGTAGCATCTGAATCAAAAGATGGACAAATTGAAATTGTGAAAAGGATAAAGGAGGTAAGAAACTGAATATGTATTTTTTTAATGTGTCAAGATATTTTTTAAAATGCGCCTTACGACACATTTCGAGTATAATTTCTTGATAAAACACTTCTACTGAAAACAATAATAGACCGTTGTTTTTTTGTCATGATGGTTAAATTAAAAAAAATATTAATTCCAAGCTTTACGTTTGGACCCTATACATCCTGCAATAATTTTGCGTACTTTTTGATCGCGTCGTAAAACCACAAACCATTTATTCTTAGTACGGCCCTGTAAAGTGCTCGGCGTTCTGAAGCGCGATCTCGTGGAGTATACGTGAATATGTTTAGGTTTAGTCTCTTTCTTCGATGGATACATAATAGTATATTTGCAGAAACAGTAATGTATCGCACCATATCAAAATAAATTATCAGACTGTATTAAAATCTAACACCGTATAATACTAGTTTATTTTGCTAAATATGGTTATACTTAGCATTAACACAGTCCAAATGACCAGATAATTACATGGTAGGCACACCTACAATTACGTTATAGGTTGTTGTTGCTTTATTACTTCCTGGGGTGCGTTTGAAAATTACTTGGTATTGTAATATTGTACATTATTTTAATGGCACTTGATGAAACCCGATAATTTATAAAACGCTAATGGATATCATGTAGCTCATTTATCGTTTAAAATATATAAGCTAAGTAGACAAATAATGAACCATTCACACCTGGCAACCCGGATAGCGTGGAAATGAAACGGTTGCGTAAGCTTGGTTGCCTATACGTTGCTTCACGCAAATATAAATAAAATGGTAATTCTGGATTTTTGGGTTTGGTAACACTGCATGTCTGCTATACTACAACTATTGAAAACTGTAATGACTCATACGCGTGATCAACACGTGATCAGAGCTCGATCCTGGCTTCCTTCCAGTACAGCCGTATAGCGTACGACATATGTCGTTTCTGTGGCTTTGCGGTGGTCAACAGCACAGACAGAGATGGAAATAATGGCTGATTGTTCTCCGCCGGTAGAACCAATGAAATCAAAGACGCGCCTCGACCGGCAGACTCATAGGCGTCGGCAACGCATTGGAACGTGTTTCGTTGAGCGATCGCATATTGTGTGTTTTTATAAGAATTGTTGTGTGATTGTTATTGTTGTGGTTTCTGTGGTTACTGTTTTGGTTATACTTAACCAGGGAGAGTACAAATGGCTCAAGTGGAAGTACTGAAAGCCAGGGAACAAGTAGACGGCTTCGTAAAGCACTGAAGAGGGACGCGAAAGAAATCGTGCTCAACGTGTTCAATTATCTGAACAGAACTATGTCGCAGGGAGATGCACTCGCGCGTTGTGAAAGTATGACAGGCGTTCCAGTGTGGACCATTCGCAGGGTGGTGCATGAAAAGAAGAAAACTGGAGCTACTACTGATCCAAAGTTTAATTTGAGGGGACGAAAGGCCGTTAAATTGCATTCATTCTTCTTTAGGAATGAGATACCAACCCTCAAGGCTGTACATGCAGCGATCAAGGAAAATGAAATTATACCCCAAATGAGGGTCGAGGTAATGAGGAAATCCCTGCACGAAATTAATTTTTAATGATTGAATATAGGCGACAAAGCAGAAAAATCTATTATTTGGACGAGACATGGATAAATGCAGGTCACACAGTTAAAAAAACCTGGATAGACAAAAACGTAGTGAGTAACCGACAAGCAAGCATTGAAGGTTTGTCAACAGGTCTTCGTGGACCATTAGGGAAAGGTCAAAGATTGATCGTAACTCATATTGGTAGCGATAGTGGCTTTTTAGAAGAGTGTGACTTGATTTTCGTCTCTAAGAAAGGAGGTGATTACCATGACGAAATGAATGCCAGCTGCTTCGAGAGCTGGTTTCAAGGGGTGCTTCAGCGAGTTGAGCCCAACTCTGCGATCGTCATGGTTAATGCTTCCTACCATAGTCGTCGAGCCGAACGTGTACCGACTATGGGATCTCGAAAAAGTGACATGCAGCAATGGTTGCGCGAAAAAGGAATCCCGTTTGACGATTCATGTGTGAAAGCGGAATTGTATGAAAAAATTAAACAGCACAAACCTGCGAACATTAGTTACGTGACTGATGAGATGGCCCGACAATGTGGTGTCACTGTGCTGCGGTTACCGCCCAACCACTGTGAACTGAACCCAATAGAGCTCATCTGGGCTCAGTCAAATTACCACACGTTAACGTTTTACTTGAGACTTCCATACAGCTAGTAACGCCAGAAGCTTGGCAGAATGCTATCCGTCATGTTGTGAAGGAAGAAACAAAAATGTGGCAGCCTGATCACCACATCGACACCATCATAGAGCCAGTTATAGTCAATTTCAACGAGGAAAGCGATAGCGACAGTTTATTACTGTCAGATGTAAGTGGAAGCGACGATGAATAAAGGTAATTCCCAAATTTTTGACTTACAATATGTTTCAAACCACTCTTTATTAAGCATGTGACAGATCTAGTTCACCTATGTTAAACATTCATACCCCGCCTATGAACAGCCGACTACTGGTAGTTAAGTGATGTTCACGTGAACATCGATGATTCATTACAGTTTTAGATAGTTATAGTATAGTGCATTATTCGAAATTGAACTTCATGTGTTCTGTGATAAAAGTAGTTGATTGAAAATGTAGACATTCGGGCATTAATACAAAACAAGTTTAAAACTAAAAAACAATTCGCCTATGAACAGCCGCCTTCTGGTAGTTAAGTGATGTTCACGTGAACATCGATGAGTCATTACAGTTTTAGATAGTTATAGTATAGTGCATTATTCGAAATTGAACTTCATGTGTTCTGTGATAAAAGTAGTTGATTGAAAATGTAGACATTCGGACATTGATACAAAAGAAGTTTAAAACTAAAAAACAAGTGTTTTTAATATCTTCTAAGCCGCCAACTGGAATGAACTGAAATTTGGTATGTGAATTTACCTAAATATTGGCTACATTCAGAAGTCTTTACTTAAAATTAATGTACACCAGTGGCGGAGATACAGGGGATTGGTGGCATTATTTTTTCAAATAAAAATGGTATGCTACTTCTATGTACTTCTTTTTTCCGAATCGCACAATTTTTCGGCTTTCACCTTCAATTTGCTACAAATAAGCTTAAGTTTTATTACAATTAATAAAAGAAGACAAAAAAGAAGAACTAATTTTATTATTCGACAATAGAAACTTTTCCTTTAAATTAGATTTAAATCAC
This sequence comes from Acanthoscelides obtectus, assembly GCA_963669975.1. Taxonomy (NCBI): domain Eukaryota; kingdom Metazoa; phylum Arthropoda; class Insecta; order Coleoptera; family Chrysomelidae; genus Acanthoscelides; species Acanthoscelides obtectus. Next base: position 3,217,549 of record CAVLJG010000005.1, read on the forward strand.
ACGTATGAGTATTTAGGATTATACCTCAATTATTCGAACCAAAATATCTCCAAAACCTCTCTAATACCTCAAGAGACAAGATTTATTGGAAATTGAATGGAATTTCATTAAATGCACTTCTTTTTTCCGAAAAAGCCAGAGGCGTAGAAAATATCTCCTATTAGGTAGATATATTTTTTCAATTTTTTCAACTGACAGGTGAACGAGGACGGTTCGTATACGATAGGATATGAAGCTAATGACGGATCTTTCAAGATAGAGAGCAGAGACCTATTAGGAAGAATTCGAGGCACGTACGGTTACATCGATGAAAACGGACGCGTGCGCAGAGTGACGTACGATAGCGACAACAAACTTGCTGCTACTGCTAATCTAACGAAGTCCGACGGAGAAGAGAAAAACGATACTACTGACGCAACGGTTTCGAATAAAATATCACCAGCTGTCGTATGTAAATGAACCATTCTCCTTAAAGTGTTATTTATTATTATTAATGATTTGTCTATTATTTAGTGGTTCTGTTTGGCTGTAATTGAAGTCCGACTTTATTGGACATGATTTACCTCTATGCAAAAGTGCTTTGTTTGTCGGTTTGGGGTATCAAAATTTTCTTTTTAAAACACTTTTTGTCATATTTTTGGAACCGATAGTCCGATTTGAATGAAATTTGGGACAATGTATTTTGCTAGACGGATTGTACTGAAGTAATCAATGGACGTACGTCTATGATAAAATCACGATGTCAGAAACATAATAACAAACTTGTATTATGATTTTGCGAAGTTAGGTTATTTCACAGATTATTTTTATTTTCATTGTATTTCATGGTTTTGAGTGATACCTTAATAATAATTTTAGTGGGTAGTTTTTGTTTTGAAAAAAAACTACAGTTGTGAGTAGACAGGAACACCAAAGACCAAAGTATTATTCGAAAACAACCTAACCTGCTTTAACATAACCTAACTACTCATCTTTCAAATATGATCGATCATGCAACATGAAAACATCGTCTGTCTTTGTCCGATACATGCAGATTAGCAATACAGTTTGTTTAGACAATAAAATTGTTTGTCTCTGTCTAACATATCTGAAACTTCATTAAACATATCCACAAATCGCTGTCGTTAGAAATCTACAAGGAAACACAAAGCTTGTCTGGATGGGGTTTGACCGAACTGTAGTCCTTTAGTTTTACCACAGCCGACGTCAAATACTTCATTGAAAATATGCTTCAGCCGTATTTTCTTTTCAGCATTTAAAATTTCATCATATGACACATTGTAATTGCGGCCACATAAAAGTCTATAAGTGCCAAATCGTTTTTCTGAATTATCAGTGGTGAATTTTCCAGGCAATACATACTCAATGTCAAATTGATTAAATGAATATTCAATTATATTAAGTAGAGTCAGCGTGCTTAGATATAGAGCTGTATACGTTTCTGGTGTCAGGTGTCCATTATTATTCTCTAGATTATGCCATTTTTCTAACCATATCAGGATTTTTTTTAAAAATTGTACTCTATATTCATATTTATTGGTAATAGGCTTACAAGATTCGTTTCGCTTCAATTCTCCTTTTATTACACTTGTATTATTGACAATATCCCACCAATTCCTGATTATTTCCAAAAAGTGTGCAGCATCATTAAACTTTAATTCTTTCATAGCAGCTATTGTTGAGTGATGGAATAAATTATCTACAAAATTTACATTTTGCCTTTCAAATGAATTTGGATGCAATGTTTTATAATTTAATTTATATGCTTTCTTAACTACCTATACCTATTTAGCAGGTTTTCTAATTGGGACCATTTGGTAATTTTGAGATCATATGGCAAAACCCACTTCAAGTCACTAAAAGAAAGCTTACATCCTTTATGAACAACCTGAACTTCCATCTGACCATCAACTATAATCTGTGTATTCAAAGTTAAGATATCATTTTCAAAATCCAATTTATGAAAATATAGCTTTCCATCAGATAATTTATTATTCCATTTCTGTAAGGCTTTAATTTTTGAAAATCAAGAATGTAATTCTTGAAAGTCTTTGATCTTATCCATATCATCGAAATTCTGGATAGCTTTTTCATGTTTCTCAATTAATTTTTGTTTTCATTGCATTGGGTCAGTTCTTTTGGGTGCTTCAGTTTTTGAAAGATATGATGGCAAGTTTGGGAAAATGGAGGGAACAGCATTTTCTTTCAATTTTGGATATTTCAAAGGTATATTATTTTGGACTGTTCCATCCGCCAAAACTATATTTTCTGTCCTGATGATATCCGATTCTCTAAAATGACGACTGCACACAGCTGAATATTTTGAAGGTGTCCAATTTTTTCTGGGAATTGCTATAAGCCATTTGTTTTTCAGACTTTCGGTACTTGGGAAGCGAAAAGTTGAAACATAGCTTTCTGTTTTCAAAGCAGAATTATAGTTTGCATTGCATAAAGGAACACAGCAACAACGAGGCATATTGTCTGAGTCAAATACTTGATAAATGAAAAAAGAAAAATACAACCTGAATTTGCACGTTTTCAATAGTTGAAATCCTTAGCGTCCTGAGGCGCGAACAGCCACAGTCACACTTCTTAGTTTATTTTTAAAGCACAGAAGCACTACAACTGGAGTCTATTTCTCATATATTATAGTCACCGATCACTTTGAACACATACACACACTTTGAAGCTTAGAAAACAAGCTTATCTCTTAATTGAAAAGGTTATGTTTTCTGAGCGTTTTGAGCACGAGTTGCGTCGATGCAGCAAGCAGCGGCGGGAGTAAAACTACCACCTACGTTGCCAGATTTCTTTGTTCACGGCTCTTAGTTGACGTCGGCTGTGGTTTTACTTCTAAATCGTCTAGACCTAGACTATTAGATGTAGTAGGCGCCATCTGTTATTCACTAACTAAACTTCATGTTCGTTTCGCCCGTGTCAGATGCTTCTCAACAGGAAATTATATAGAAATTACATTTATATACATCGCAGTAATGGCAAGCAGCGATAGATGTACACATTGAAGCTTATTTGGAATTAAAAGCTTTTGATAAAAGTTCCTGAAACGAAATGTTAAAATGTATTTGTAAAGTCATTGAAATCTTATTATTGTTATAAAAAAAATCCAGGTCTAGCTTTATTGGTTGAGCTGTCACAGGGTTTCCACTCCCAGACGCGATCCCACTACTGCACAACGCGGGGACTTTTGGCTGCTGGGTTTCCCCACTGGCCCTAAAATGATGATCGTCATCTTTCGTGATTTCGACTATACTCCGCAAACCAGGGGTATTTTCGTCTAATGTGATCAGACTAAGAGACTAGGCCTAAATCAAGCTGATGAGTAACCGAGAATCACGGACGGACATGTTTAGTTGTATCGATGTTAGTGGGGATAATGTAGAAAAGTAAAGAATAGAAATTAAAAGTAGCTTTATTTAAAGTGGAGCATGGAAGCAAGCCTCGCAATAACTCTGACGATAGGTATGTGAGAGGATCATTTTTCTGTTGATTGATATAGGTAGTACAAAGGATACCGAGAAAACTGAGACGCAACGATACGATCAGCAATAGTACCATAACTGCAAATAGTACCACCACTATAAGAAGACCAACGTATATATTTTCATCGACTGTCACAGCACCAACTAGCACCGCCAATACGGTCGTACAGAGTATACCCAGAAAAAGGACTGCTAGTGTGACTCCTAGATCTACCACTGTCGAGCCAAATTATCAGCAGGTAAGCTGATCTAATGGCTCATCACTTAATTTACACACCACTGGATATTATTGACTTGCTGATTACGATTTTTTCGCAGGTAGCAACTTATTCTTCATCTACTCCAACGGTGCTTCAAGGAGATCATCAACTGGCTCGGCCTCCCCAAAATGATCAGCAGCCGCAAGTCACTGTCAAGCCTGTTGCTCTTCCGCTATCGGTCTCTACTATATCGACAAACGATGAACATGATTCTAATATCTTGAGAAGGGAGAGAGGAGAACATCATACCAATAGGCAAGTGTATAAGTTTTAGTCTACAGTGGTCTCCCCACTTATTTTCTTCCTAGGCCAAGTGACGATGAATTATTCTATCTATCCTGGATATTATGCTCTTTTGATGTTACGGAGCCTCCAAACAAGCAGTACCTATTTGTACTGCACTTTCTAGCAGTTACAGATAGTCCACAACATACGGCACTTATCTTGAAAAGTGACATTACGTCATTTTTTGTCATCATATAGGTTTTTTGTGATATTGTGTAAAATCAGGAAAGATGACTATTACGTCATACCATAAATTGTACTGAAGTAATCAATGGACGTACGTCGATGATAAAATCACGGTGTCAGGAACAAATTTGTGTTACGATTTTGCTAAGTTAGGTTATTTCACTGATTATTTTTATTTTCATTTTATTTCATGGTTTTGAGTGATACCGTAATAATTTTAGTGGGAAGTTTTTGTTTTGAAAAAACAGTTATGAGTAGAATACCTTAAGACAGGTACACCAAAGACCAAAGTACTATTCGAAAACAACCTAACCTGCTTTAACATAACCTAACTATTCATCTTTCAACTATGATCGATCATCAAACATGAAAACATCGTCTATCTTTGTTGGATACTTGCAAATTAGCAATACAGTTTGTTTAGACAATAATGTTTGTCTCTGTCTAACATATTTGAAACTTCGTTAAAAATATTCACAAATCGCTGTCGTTTGCCTTTACTACAGACTAAAATGATGACGTAATCGTCATCTTTCGTGATTTCGACAAAATAGTAGCAAAGACTAACGACAGCGATTTGTAGGAATATTTTTAATGAAGTTTCAGATATGTTAGACAGAGACAAACAGAATTTTATTGTCCAAACAATCTGTATTGCTAATTTGCATGTATCCAACAAAGATAGGCGATGTTTTCATGTTGCATGATCGATCATATTTGAAAGATGAATAGTTAGGTTATGTTAAAGCAGGTTAGGTTGTTTTCGAATAATACTTTGGTCTTTAGTGTTCCTGTCTTGAGGTATTCTACTCATAACTATTTTTTTCAAAACAAAATTTCTCCACCAAAATCATTATTAAGGTCTCAATCAAAACAATGAAATAAAATGAAAATAAAAATAGTCAGTGAAATAACCTAACTTCGTAAAATCATAATATAAATTGGTTGTCATTATGTCCCTGATTTTGACTTATATAATAGTTTTAAGTGGAAGATATGTGTGTCACATCAGTGGCGGACATCTGAACCGCGCCCTTCCTCAACCTCTTTTTTTTATACAAATGTATGTTTCTTTGTTGATGTTTGGCGAATAAAGACGTTTATTATTATTATTATTAGCTACACGGTTGAACTTAGATCATTTTTAAATGTTTGCAGTCCATTTTATGTATTTTGCTGCAATGTTCTATTTACCTAATGTTGCACATAAACATTATTATATGGCGTTATTTTTTGAAGTAAACCAAATACAGGGTGATTCACAAGTCGTGACCAAATAATGAAACATCATACACAGGACCACATTTTAAGATATTAATTTTTTTTTATTTTTAAACTTCAAAACCCCGTATCTTTTTAATGAAGCCCTTGAGGAAAAAATGTCAAATAGAAGGCCCCCTGTCGGTCCTGCATTCTTGGCCACGACTTGTGAATGACCCTGCATAGCCTAATTAACGAAGAATTGCGAGGGAAGTTAATCTACTTGACGCCTTTAGCTATGACATCAAAGAGCACGTGTATCGGCTGCGACAGTCATTCGGTCACGACGCTTCTGACGTATACAGCGCCGGCTCTATGACCACCGGAACTCCAAGACCTCCTCTCTTCACCACCACTATCCGACCTGGCATTCACGGTCTGGTTACGGAACAATCAGCTAGGATAAACTCCAGACAGGACAACCCAGTTTCTACGACGCTGAGACCCGTCAAGGTCTATAGACCAGCTCAATTATTGCCGGCAGTATGTATTTGTCACTAATAGTATTGTAGCATTTTTTCTGGGTATGGATTAAAGCACTCGATTCCACAAAAAGAAATGCACTCATTTATTTAACTTGACACCACTATATAGTATGTCTGACTACTATTTACGAATTATTATGTCGCGTCATTAACTGCACTACTCTGCTTCCCTCTCCCGGCCGTCGAATTATATAGTCCGCATCGCAGGGACTCGTTGATTCGAGAAGGTTCCGGTGAGCCACATAGCGGCAGTCCAGAATATTCGAAGTCACTTCGCGTCGATCTTGAAGAACAGTCCCTGGCATGGTCCTGAACAGATGTGGCCAGCACAGAAGGAGAATATCTGGCACAGTCCCCAACTGATGAATATTTGATAATCAAGACTATTTTTTGTACCTTGATACATCGCGATCATATCGGTACATTTTTTCTTCATTTTCACTATAATTCAGTAACAAAACTCCGATGATTATCTCGCTTATGTGTGTACGAGATTTCCTTTTTGTGTTTTTATACATTCAGGCAAAAACACGAAAGGTATTACTGGTTTCTACGGACGTTAATCTTTTTAGGCGACACCCATTGGAAGGTCACCAGCCACACAGAGATTGCCTCAGTTTGATTGGGCGACAGGCAGCCAATACGGTAGTCCGTGTCGACTCTCAGTTAAATCGTATAGGTCGATAGTTTTTTGTGGTTTATTGGCTTCTGTTTTTGTGTTCAATAGGAAAATGAACGGTATTAGTAGCATGTGTACTTATCGCTATAATATCGGAAATTTTTCAGAGTAAAGTTATTGTAATATGACTGACGTTTTCCCACATTATTTCATTTTATACAGGATGTCCCAATATTCTGTGGACGTAGAGGTACCACGATTTTTAGACTCAAAATAAGTCGACTGTACATGGTTTACCTCTATGCAAAAGTGCATCGTTTGTTTGTTTTTTAAACACATCTTTGAGAGCATGTACGTTTTACTAGAGGTCCTAGTATTTGGCTTTTACAAAAATCCCGAAAGCGTTCGAGAAGGGTGAAAACCACCACCACCCCTACATGAATTATAGCAGAATGTTTTCGAAACTCTCCCAACGACTCTGATTCTTTTTTATTCAAAATACCCTTTTATTTACTTCATTTTTAAATTCTCATAAAAACAGGCCACCTCGCAGTTTCCATCCATCCAGATGCAACCTTGCTATCAACCAACTTTCTTCTCAGAGATGAAAACTACAGACCACTCAGCTTCACAAAACATATGCAACCAACAATGCGTGTAGTTAAGTTGAGTCATTACTTCATAGATGGACGCTCACGAAGATCCTGGTGAGCAAACGTGGAATGACTGATTGCACCCTAAAAACTACCTAGTCTGCAAGATGACATTTTATAGGTTTATTTGACGTTTTATAGGTTTTTACATATTTCCTGTGCGAGAGCGTCACACTTCTTTCAAATGCGCTGGAAAGTGGCTCATGTCATGCACACACATTTTTATTACTACGATATTTAGTAATATAATTGTAGTAAATTTGAAGCTTCTTTCTGTTCTGTGAGACGGTACATTTATTTCTTGATTCAATTTCTTCCGTAGCACAACAACGTGGCTTACGCATCGCAAAATAACGACGATCCAACTCCGTCGCAGTCGACTGCAACTCCGATACCAGCGGCTGTAAATAGAGAGCCTCTGGTAGCGGTAAGACAACCGGATGGTAGAAACGCTGTTCTCATACCACTCAGCCATCTGCAGGCCGGATACGTGCCGATATTGGGAATGTATCCGCAACACGAGAGGTAATGCTGCCTAACGCAAAATTGACATTATCTAAGTTTATCTAAGGAACGTCTGGTCAGTCGTTCCTACAATTGTAGAAAAGGCTACGACAATCAAGGAGGCCATTGTAGGAACGACTGACGATACGGCCCTTACACAAATTTCATTATTACCAACGTCGCAGACTAACACAAAAATGTCACTTGCTGATCAGCTGTTTACAGCGGTAGACGTCAAAGCGCGATATTGTTGTATATACTTTTTCTTGTTTATAATTTATAGGACATCTTAAAGCGAAGACTTCAAAATAAATAAATGTCAAGTGACAGTAAAGTAAGTAAACGAACTTTTGTTTCCAAAGGCAACTCGATATTATTTTGTGTTTGTTGAAATTAAAGCCAATGAATTTCGTGCCACGACTTTTAAGACATACGTTAAAACCATACTTGCGAACCTTCTAGAAAGATTGCCTGTGCCACTAGCATGCAAAATGTGTGTGTGAGATATTTCATATGATTGCAATAGTATAGGTATCTAAATCTTTAGGCAATACGAAGGAAGCCCGAACAGACAACCTGCTGTTGTGGAGGTCGAACAACAACAGGCAGTAGTGAGAAGGCTGCAAGTCCCTGTAGCTCCCCCACTGCCCGTTCGGGTTGACCAGGATGGACATATCAGAGAGGCTACTAGTAGGCAACCTCCTCCTCAATACATCACGCCGGTGGCACCAACATTCATAACTACCTCCAGGTAAAGCTTCCGGTGATGGTACACTTAACATAACCACGTATTTAGTGGTTATCGCAGGTTATAACGTGTACACGACAGTGTAATATGTTATTCTGCACAACAAAATTCTTGGATGAAGCACTTTTCAGAAAGTATTGTTTTAGTTTATTTGTTGTTTTTGATTATTCATTGGGTGCTGTTGCGTCTTGTAGAACTTCCGATTTCACTGTTTTTTCTCTTAAATCTTTTAGAGGGTAGTCTGATAGATTATTTAGAAACAAAAAAGTGTGGATGAAGCACGCTTTTCATGAAAAAAATTTCCCAAAACATTGTATTTCTAGCTGTTGTTTCCACCGCCATCTATCTGCCATATGACGTAGACGTCTGTGCGTATGTCATATATGAGATGCGCTTGCCTGCGGTATTGCCGGATTGGGCTCCGCATTTAGGGAAAAATATGAAAAGTGGAAAATTTATATACATATGTATATTAATTAATGAATCACAAAAACGAAAAACTGAAACAAACAGTAGCAAACTAAAAGGTGATTCCTAATAAGTATAGATCAAAAAATAACAGTAGTAAGCTAAAAAATGATAAATTATAAATAATTATAAAAAACTAAAAATAACAACAGTATTAAAACAAAAATTAATTCTATATAATTATAAAAATCAAAAATAACAAACAGCAGTAAAATAAAAAGCAATTCTAAGTGATTATAAAAAACAAAAAATAAAAACTGTAGTAAAACAAAAAAAAAACAATTTCATGTTGAATAAAAAGCAATTCAAAGTGACAACACAAAACAAAAAGTAATCAGTAGTAAAACGAAGAACAATTTCATTCCATCCAAATTGCTTTTTATTTTACTGTCTGTTATTTTTTGTTTTTTTATAATTAAATGGAATTGTTTTTTGTTTTACTACTATTTTAATTTTTTGTTTTTTATAATCACTCAGAATTGCTTTTTGTTTTACTGCTGTTTGTTATTATACTTGGTAAGAATCCCTTTTTATTTTACAACTGATGTTTGTTTCAGTTTTTTGTTTTTGGGTTTCATTAATACAACTGTATATAAATTTTCCACTTTTAATATTTTTAATAAATACGGAGCCCAATCCGGCAACACCGCAGGCAAGCGCCTCTCATATATGACATATCCACAGACGTCAGCGTCGTAGATGGAGGTGGAAATAATGGAGGAAATAACTGCTAAAAAATACAGTGTTTTGGGAAAAAAATTTCATGAAAACCGTGCTTCATCCACACTTTTTATGATGTAAAATAATTTATCCGACTACCCTCTATGGTATGCGATAGTCCTACGCGGCGACCTAATTCCCGAGTGCTGATTTCCACGATACTTAAAATTTGTTCCTCCGCTCTACAGTAACATGTCTTTCACGAGTGCGAATATTAGTGCGCTGAACACTTCCTGCATCTCGAAATCTGTCGTGATAATCTTGAAGTGCAAGATTTGAATCCCGACGAGCTTCACCGTAAACTAACAACGTGTCGGCGAACTCTTGATTCGAGAACATTGTAAATAAACACGACGTACGCGAACAATAACTAACCACTGGTACCGTTTGCGATCGATTGCCGGTTCGATAACAGTGATGAATGACCGACGCGCTGTTATCATGCGTGTTTTTAAATATTTAATTTAATGAAACTTACTGACTACAAATTTTGGCCTAACTTGGAAAAACTTAATGCCATTTATTTGTTAATTACGTTTTAGATTAGATTATAAAAGTAGTAAGATTGTGGTGATTCTGGTCGATATAAAGCACTTAAACTTGTAAACTATAAAACCATTTAGACAAAAATCGATTGACTTTTGGACCATAGGTCATATGAATTTTTTGACTTGTTTTTACCCCACCTATTACCTATTTAAATAATGACGTTTACACCCTGTATAATATATACTAGTACGCGGTTAATATTAATAGATTTATAATAAAGCGTGGTATTTTTTGTTTCGATTTTTCCAAAAACAGGTACGAGTCGATGCCGGTTGACGAGGACGTCGACAATATCCGCCCTCCGGTGAGTACAAGAGATCTACAGCGACTCCTAGAACAGCTGATACAAAGGCAGAGCCGCCTGGAAAGGATTGTCACGCTTACTCGAAGAGCGCCGCCACCTCAACCTCACCAGTGGGAACAACACAGATTCAAGCAATATAGAATGCTGTATCCGGCACCCCAATTCAGCAATATCCATAAGGTATTTATTGCCACATAGATTATTATGATCTGTCTTTCATTTAACGCTGACCATTAACACATCTTGCAAACTAAATCCGCATGGTGGCAGCATAAGTACCAAAGCTTTTATTAAATCGAAAACCTTGCCCACCATTCTCCGAACTCAACTAGCATTTTTTTACGAGTACAATGAAGAAAACGTTACATATATTTGCCAAATTTTAATAATTATATCCCTGAATGATGACCTCAAAAAAAATGTTGGAAATTTTTGAAAGCTGTACGCGCAGTATTCATCATACTAGTAGATAAACATTACTTAGTTTATAATGACTTTAAAAACGTGACGTATATGACAAAAATTGCAAGTGCAGAGTTACGTTTCAGGATCCGGTGACGGATGCTTATCAGCAGCCAGAGTACGTTCCAGAACTGGATTCTGTTCGTCCGGTGAGACGTTTTGCTCGTCAAAAGCAAATTTATCCCAAGGATAAAGAGAATTTGAACCAGCAGTACCTGCCTTCCGATGTCAGGGAGATGCTTTTATTGAAAATGCTACAACTTGCCATCAACCCAGCGCTGCCTCTCACGGAGGAGGACGTGCAGGAAATTGAAGAGAAACGTAAAGGTAAATAGAGACAGAATAGGACTATATTAAAGGAAAATGCCCTGATGCCCAAATGCTTGATATTGTAGCGTTTTTCTGGGTTCTTTTGGGTGTGATTAAAACACTGGATTCCACAAAAACAAATGCAGTGATTTATTTAACTTGATAGAACATTATATACACCACTATTTATGTCTGACTAATTCTTATGTCGCCATTGACTGCACTATATTCCACTCCGCTCTGCTACACGTTTAGAAGAGTGCAAAAATCTTAACGGTGGTCATTTCGATGATGTAATTTTCAAGAAATGAATTCCAAGTAATTAGCTTTCTTGTGAATAGACAATTTTTAAAATATGTCAAATGTTTTTTTCATACGATTTTTTCAAATGTTGACTAATTCATTTTTAATGAAATATTTAATTTTTTGCCGAAAAGTGCATAAGTAAATATGAATTAGTAGTGAAAAGTTAAAGCCTTTGGTAGTCATTAACATCAAAAAAAATCTTCAGAAATGATTAAGCTATCCAGCGACGTAACAAATTAGACAGTATCTAATTACCATAAAACTTAATCAAAAATATTCACAAAAATTGTGGACTATATGCTTTCTACTTGAAATATACCTTGATTAATACCGACATGACAACAAAAACGATTTTTTGTTAAATGAACACTTTAGTACTCGTATATTCTAATATATCGAAGTTTTGAACTAAATTTCGTCATATAGCAAAAAATGCTTTTACAGAATACGTACCTAGTTTATTCTAGAATGATTTGAAAAAGAAATTTGCGATATTTAATCTCGAATTCTTTTTCAGGTGTAGGTGGAGCTAGAAATGTAGAAATTTTAGGGGAAGAAGATCCAGAGGATGATAGGGTGAAGATTGGGCAAAGATTTACTAACTGAATATGAGGAAGATCTGGATTTAAATGGAGGATATTTTACCAAAGAATTAGTTTATAATTTATTTATTCATGTTTATGATGAAATTACTGAAGAAACCCATTATTACAAAATAAATTACAATATTTATAAAAAATGGGATAAGAAACAAGAGCTGTAACCTGAAAAGTCCAATAAAATTACAGTAAATGACAACTTAAACGATTTTTTAAGACTGAAAGTGCACATATAAAAACACCAACATCCGATGGAGCTGTTTTAATAGAAATTAAATTAATTAAGTGTTTTGAAAACACCATTCTGTGTAAATTAAACGAATTTATTATTTTCTTCTTATTATCCTGATTTTTGAGCTTCTACGATAATTCTAAAACAAGTAAAGCGTTTGATGAAAAAAGTAACTAAAATAGGAACTTCGTCCAAAATTCGGTGTTACAAATCAATAATCGATTGTCATGACGAATGCGATAATTATCGTCTAGAAATTCAAAAACACCAAATCTTGTAACACGTGATAATTCTCGCATATGCGATTTCAAAAATACGGTAAGTTAGCTGATACTTTGGAGGACAATGTCACATTTCCTTACCTGTCATCAGCTGCTTAAATATTCCGTGTTCTAAGGATAAAAGAAATGCAGACAGTACAAGAGTATTTCATTTATTTAACATAGAACCATACTCTTAGGTTTAAAGCTATGAATAGGTACAATATATTTACATTTTGAAGTAATAAATAAATAGTGATGACATGAAAAAGATAAAAACAAGTATAATGGAATATACATATTATTGTCTATATTTTACTATTAGGCTGTAACACTATTTAGGCAGCTTTTTAAGCTAATATCAAATGTTATCGAGTATCGAAATTTCAAGATACATTTTATTTCATACAGAAGCGGGTTTGATCTTATTTCAAACATTTCTGACAAAAGTTCCAGAATATTTAAACATCATTGAAAAAGCAAGTCACTAAAATATTTAATTTTGTTTTATGAATACTTTCGTCCCAGAGATAAATCTCCAAGCTTCTTATATTCAAAAAAGATAGGTATTATATTGATTTTGCTTGATATAATTTAGATTGTTAACACTTTTCATTTAAATAACAGTAATACTGTCATTAAGTATTGTGGTATGAACTACTATTTGACAAAGTTTTTCATTGGCCACTTTTAACCTCTCAATTTTTTTTCACATGTCCCAGAAATCGACGTCAAGCCGGAAACGTTGGAATAGGCCTACTTATAGTAGTTATTAGAAATATATAAAAAAAATGGACAAATCTAGCCTGCGATGATCTCTTACTTCCCATTACTACAAATTTCAAGACAGATACTAACGCCACTTTTATTTGAATTTGTAGAAATGGGAACTAAAAGATCATCACAGGGTGTAATTTTTTCGATTATTGATTTAAAGCCTAAAATTTGAAAAGCATACGACTTTTTTACATTTTTCTGATAAATATTATGATTTCGTTTCCAGCTTGACGTCGACTTCTGGGACACCCTGTATATTCGTCACATGTTATGCATCGAATGCCAAAAGTGTGGTTAACATTTTTCACGATATAATTAAATATGCGAAACGTGAAAACCTATAAACAGCTGATTATCTGGTGACATGTAAAAAACCCATCTCACTTTCTAATGCGATTTATTAAATTTCCAGTCGACGACAGTATGTGAAAATAAATGTTAACGAAACTAGTCCTGGTTTCACCTATTTGATTATTTCCAACCGTACAGCCTTAAAACATAGATGTCACTCGGTGATCAGCTATTTACCTCGAGAGATGTCACTTGTCAATTGTCAGATCCTTGACATTTCATAGTTACCAAATACAATGCCAACAACACTTCACGGAGCTAAAATGCACTCGCAGACAAAAATATCGGTGCAATCAATTCTTTACACGTAAAACTTTCTGCTTAAAACAACATATTACAAGACTTATTCATTTCAATTATCGATCACTTACTTTTAATACATATATAACAAAAAAAAAAACAATAGAAAAATAACTCAACAATATTTAAGAATAGATAATACACTCGTATCGGACTAAAAATATAAACGAAAAAATGTTATTTACATAAATATTTACGTTAATTTTGTCAACCTAGTACTATAGTTACATTACATCTACAATGCACTGCTAATTTGGAAAAAGAGTGTATGATTTGGTCATTTCGCTAGCTACATCGCAAAGTTGATAAACTTTAAATTTATTAATATATAACAAATTTCATTGTTTAGATTTTGATTCAAAAATTGCTTTCATATCCTTGATGCAATACGTCGGAGATACCTTTTCTTTCCTGCAAATAAAATGGAAAAAACAAAGCTTTAATCAGTTTGAATTAGAAGTTGTTCCAAACACTCAAAAATCTCACGACCATTGTTGCCTAGCGTACCGACACCATGTAAAAAAAGGGTTGATTTCGACAAGGACAAACCTCGTATGTGAGCGAGATTGAGATATGAAAGAAATACCGATAGATTTGGCCCAGAGCTTAATTCTCACGAATCGCTACACTTAAGTCGTAAAAAGTAACTTACTTTGGACTACGACTCTCTAAGCTGATTCTCCTGAGTCTGTCAGCATCTGTCCCCCTCTCCCTACTCTCGTAAGTGTGCCGCCTACGCTCTTCCTTCCCTGGATCGGCATCTCTGTTTTTTCTTATGAAGTCGCTCTCCTTCACGTCATCGAGGACATCTTTTTTTTCCAACCTTCAAAGAAAACAAAAAGTCATATCAGCTTATGAGCATGGATGATATTCGGAAACGTGCTTCGTTCCGAAGATTCATGACATTGAAATGCTCGCTTGATGTAAATTTAAATAATGAATTGATAAACTAATTCTTCTACGAGACAATTCCAAACAATAAAATTTGAAATGCTCTACAATAACACCAGTTCCCAAAATAAAAAATTCTGAAAGATGCAGCGATATGAGACCAGTAAATGTGTTACCAGACATTGGAAAATTAGTGCATGACCAATTAATGCAGTTTATAGAAGAAAACAAAATTTTAGTGGAGGCGCAAGCAAAAAATATTCCACAGAAACGGCTTTCCAGTTGGTAACTGAGAATTGGAGAAGAGCCATAGACTCAGAAGAAGTTGTCATAGCAGTATTTTTGGATTTGAAGAGGGCATTTGAAACGATTGATAGAGATATTTTGTTAGGTAAATTGAAGCCATATGGTATAACAGGAAGTGTTTTAGATTGGTTTAGAAATCATTTGTCTAAAAGGATGAAACTTAAAAAAGTTAATGACACTATTTCATCAAAAATTGAAAATACGTTGGGTGTTCCACAGGGCAGTATCCTGGGACCACTTCTTTATATTTTATACATAAATGATTTACCTGCCATAGTCAAAAAATGCAAAATTCAGATTTTCGCCGATGACACTATGATTTATATAAGTACTAAAAATATTCAGTCTGGTAACTCTTATATAAATGAAGACTTGAAGCTTGTCTCAAAATGGTTAGCATCTAACAGACTAAAATTAAATGCAAGTAAAACGAAAGCCTTGTTAATCGGAAAAAAGCAATGTACAAATGTTCAACTGAATATTGATGGTGAAGATATTGAATTCGTAGAAAATTTTAAATACCTGGGGGTTTTTGTTGACTCTCGATTAATTTTTGATAGTCATTATGAAAAACGTATAAATAAGATTAGTAGTAAAGTGGGATATTTATCGAGAGTTTCTGGATGTCTGAGTTCATATAGCAGAAAAATTATCTATAATACCATCATCCTTCCAAATTTCTTGTACTGTTCGACTATTCTATATTTAGCAAATAATTCCATTTTTGAAAGACTGCAAATTTTACAAAATAAGTGCATGAGAATAATA
This sequence comes from Acanthoscelides obtectus, assembly GCA_963669975.1. Classification (NCBI taxonomy): domain Eukaryota; kingdom Metazoa; phylum Arthropoda; class Insecta; order Coleoptera; family Chrysomelidae; genus Acanthoscelides; species Acanthoscelides obtectus. The sequence goes on from CAVLJG010000005.1 coordinate 3,233,651, forward strand.
CTAAATAAAGATAAATATACTCCAATTATGCAAATGCTTAGCAAATTAAAATGGCTCAATGTAAAAAATTTTATCAAATATCTTGTAATGATATTCATTTATAAAGTAAAACATAATATATTTCCATCAAGTCTAACTAATTTAACATCATCAAATGTCGACCATCATTTACATAATACCAGAAATAAAGATGACTTCCATTTAATGACCAAAAAGTATAAAATGCTACAAATCTGTATTCCATCAAGGGTTGATTGAATATAATAAATTATACTCGGAGATAAAACACCAGAAAACGTTGACAAAATTTAAAGTAAAATTGAGAAATCACTTGTTAAATCTACAATTATAGGTTGCCCAGCATTTACATCATACACCATATGGCTTGAATTTACTAGTTCTAAGTTGTTTACAATTGTTCTGTTTATGTAGCCAAATGTGCTAAATACATCTTTATACTACTACTAATAAATATCAGCCATCTTTCAAAAGCTATTTGTAGCATTAATGCTTAATAAATCTTCAAAAACAACAAACAAAAAAACCACAAAAAGTTCAATTGAAGAGCAGCTTACCTTTCTCCTATTTTATTTTGAGCAGCTTTGGCATGCGTAGTGTCAGTCTTTTTCGCCTGATCTCGCAAGGAACGATTCAACGTTAAACTAGTTGGCGGTTGGTACTTTTGGGTATTCTGCTCGAAAATGGCCGCGCGCGTCTTGATCGGCTTGCAGATCAGATCCTCTGTCGGAGCAGGGGTTTCTTGAGGTGCTGGCGCGCTAACCAACTTTACGGTGACCGGTTGTTCCGATTTAGCATCCGGAACGTTGATGGATTCGGTACTGCTCTCGCTTCTGGTGCTCCTTCTGCGATGCCGTGCGCTCCTGTCGGCGTCTTTGGCTGCGGCTCTCGCAGTCTGTTCTGCCGTCTCATCTTTCGGTTTGTATATTCTCAATCTGGTCAGCAGCACTTCTTTGTCTTCCTTGAAAGATTCGGATCTGGAAGATATAGTCGATTTTGGGTAACTGCCAGAAATAAAAGAAACATTACTCAAAAAAGGTAAAATAATCCAAATTTCTTTGACAGGCTGTATTTCGGTGAAAAATTCGATAGAACTTTTAAAATTAATGCATAAAGTCTATATAAACATGGGTCGAAAAATGCGTGGCTTCCGAAATACTTTCTAAAATAGTTTTTTTTAAATATTTCGAACAATATTTGATGTATAACAGTGAAAATTGGTATACACGGGTTTTTTGGTACGACAAAACGAACCATAGTTTTACTGTAGCCGCTAGAGGGCGCTCTCTACTGTACCTGTAGTGTATTAAAATGACCAAAAATTTTTTCTTATTGCAATTTTTTGCTTTTTGAATAAAAAAACTGATTCTTCGCACTTTTCTACATAAAAAAGCTCTCTTGTGAATTTTCGTTATAGTTAGCCGTTTTTGAGATATTTCGATTTTTAAGGTTCGATGCATTTTTAATTATTTATGATAAAATAACGTTAAAACGTCAGTATCTCGATAATTTTTAGAAGTAGGCTGCGCCTGCAAATATCTTTGAAATTGAAAGCAGAATAAGGTTAAACGTCAATTAGTTGACAGTTAGTTTTGTTGTCTGTTGAAACCTGAAACGTTTTTTTTGCAATTGTGAATGCACGAAATTTAGTTTCTTTTACATGTTTTTTTCTTGTAAGTTTTATAAAAATACCATTTTTATTCTCCAATCAAGAGTTAGCGGATATTCATTTTGTGTATGGCTTTGTAAATGGAAACGCAGCAGAAGCAGCCAGAGACTACGCACGAAGATTTCCAAACAGTCGACATCCAACTCGCTCAGTATTTGTAAGAGTGCATCGCCAATTTTAAAAGTTCTATCGAATCTTAAAATTATGCAACAATAAACTGAAACGTCCTGTATAGATTTTAAAATAAGTATTTTGAAGCTTTGAGATTCTAGTTTTTAGGTTTTTTTTTGCAAAATGTTTATCTTCTTTTTAGTCCTGTCACGTAACCTTTTTTTTTACTATTTATCACTTTTCCATAATTTGAATTTCTCTTCATTGATAATAAAGTGCCCATTCCTAGGCCAAACCCTTTTCAATGATTTTCTTTTGTCAAATTTAATACTGTATTGATTGTATAATTTCACTCGTTTTCTTTCTTTCTTTCTCAGCGATTCTGTATGGTGTTGACGATCAGCAAAAAACTGTGTAGTTTTTCTCCGTTAGTTGGTTTCCTATAAAACATATCTTCTTCAAGGTCACTCAAGATACCTTCTTCTAGAACGTTACGTATCCTGCGTGATTCGCTTTTCTGTTTCCGTTGAGGTCGTTGTGCGGGGGTCGTTTCGTCATTTTCCGGACTCTGGGATATTAGGCCCCAAGCGCCAATTCATGGACTATCAATATACAGCAGACGCTCGATAACGTAAACACGGGATAATGAAAACTTGCGCGAATGTAAACACAAACTTCGTTCTATAGGATCAAACGGAACGCGCGATAACGTAAACAATGTGTACACTCGATAACGTAAACAACTCTCGGCGCACGGAAACAGCGCGACGGTAAAATGCTGAAGCCCCGATGATTTATGTCGGGCGTCGGGGAGTCCCCGATTTATGATGTAGAGTGTAGGGGATTCACCTCTGCGATAAAATACGACAAACTCGGTCAGTCGTATGATCGTTTAGGATACGTTTATACGTACGTATGTATTTCATTTTTGAACTTAAGTGAATACATTGCACGCGTTAATATATTTTCCGACTATGGCATTCACATCCTATAAAAGAAAGTGTTCAAAGTTGAGTGAGAAAGTGAAAATCATAGACGAAGTTGCACTAGGTGCGGGAGTGACACAGTTAGCAACAAAATATGGAGTATCGAAAGCAACAATCTGTAAAATTAAGCGTATGAAAACTCAATTTTAAAAAGAAGAATAACTTTAAAAAATGCGAAGGCACCTAAAATGGAAAATTCCGTGTATAAGTGGTTTTTAAAACAACGGGAAAATCATGTCCCAGTTAGTGGCGAAGTACTTAAACAGAGAGCGAGACTGTTAAATGAAAAACTGAAAGAAACTGAAAATTTCGTAGCTAGTGATGGCCTGCTACAACGATTCAAAACAAGATATGGAATTCGACTGCTGTCTATATCTGGTGACAGATTATCAGCACAACCACAATTAGTGCAACCATTCAAAGAAAAATTGATGAAAACAATTACCGAGCTAGATTTAAGAATGGAACAAATTTACAACGCAGATGAAAGTGGCCTTTATTGAAAAATGTTACCAGAGAAAACCTATGCTGCATCATTTGAAAAATCTGCCCCGGGATGAAAGCCAGAGAAACAACGAATAACGTTTCTAGCCTGCACTAATGCTAATGGTTCACACAAAATAAAGCCACTGGTAATTGGGAAAGCAAAAAATCCGCTCTCATTTAAAAATGTTAATATTACTGTTGATTATGACTGTTCAAAAACCGCTTGGATGACTAGCAGTATATTCCTGAAATGGTTCCACAGGTGCTTTGTCCCTCAGGTATGACAATCAATTATCACAAATGCTCTATTCATAATTTGAAGATGTGTTTTCAATTTGTAGGTAAAAGGTTTCCTAAAACAACAGAAGCTTCCAATAAAAGCGTTGTTACTATTGGATAATGCACCAAGTCATCCTCCCGAGCAACAACTGAGGAGCAGGGATGGGTCAATTTTCGTCATGTACATGCCGCCGTTAATTCAACCGATGAACCAGAATATAATAAGACCCACCAAACTATACTATAGGAAGTTTCTATTTTCGTCTGTCTTATCAAAGAATCCCGAAAACTTATCTGAGGCTTTAAAAAAAGTAACATTACGAGAAGCTGTTTTAGATTTACATATGGCCTCGAATGAACTTAACCAGCAAACTATTCAAAAATCTCTTTTGTACCAATAATGAAGATGATGAAGAAGAAGATGTCCCCTTAAGCGTAATTAGAGAACGTTTGCGATCCAATAATGATAATGTTATTAGTGTGTCATTGGATGTTGTTGATTTATTGAAAACAGTGAATCCCAACATTGTTTGTACTCCTGCTGATATTAATTCATGGAACGAAGATAAGCAGACGAATGATGCTGATAAGGAGGAGGATATGGACAGTGAGGATGATGAGAACGATCCCATTGAAGTCAGAAGTGTAGTGACTGACGCGCAAGCTATACACGTTTTTAACTAAGCTTTAGATTGGGCTGAAAGAAAAGAAGTTTCATATTTCATATACGGATATTTTAGTTCTTCGTAAATTACGGGCGCAGGCATTGGAAGATAATCCTAAGCGCAAATTTACGCAGACAAAAATTGTTAATTATTTTTCTTTTAATTAAAAAAATACTTATCGCTGTTAGAATATTTGTTTATTTTGTTATAAATAGTATGTATTAAACGTTTTTTTTTTTAATAAATCAAATATTATATAAATCACGTTCGCTAATGTAAACATTTCGATAATGTGAACCACACTCGGATTAAATTAGTTTACATTATCGAGCGTCTGCTGTATTGTGATTCATTTAATATCTTGTTTTATTTAGCTCACTCTGTGTGTACTTTTACTTAAGTTCCCACTAACATCTCGGCGAGTTGTGGCTGAATCCGTACTAAGTTACTGGCGCTCTTAACCTCCCCTACTCTCCGCTTTATTGATCTAGGGCCTAAATTTGCACGCCACTGACTACTGTGTTGCTTGGACCAACCGTTAGATAGTATTTATCATTGTGATTTATTAATTAACCAAAAAAAGGCGTGGCAGTCCAAGGATCCTTTTCCATTAAAAGTCAGATATCTCCGCGTCAAATGATCGTATCGAGATTTTAAAAACAGGATACTACAGCTGAATAAACGGGCTATCTGATCCATTTGATGGCCTAACAGAAAACATAAGTGCGTGAACTAAAAAGAAAGACAAAATTTTGCAAAATAAATTCCTTGCGTTATCTGTCAGAATTGCATGAGAAGCATCGCGTCTGCTAAAAAACCTAAAAACTAGAATCTTGAAGCTTCTAAATGGCTTTTTTAAAGTTTATATTCTACCATTGTTCACCGAAATCGCCGAAAAATTTGGATTTTTTCCTTGCTTCATATGCAGATTACATCAGAGAAATTGAGAAATCCGTTCATAGCAATCCTACAAAGTTTTTGGCCTTGGTTCGATCTGAAAAAGGGCTAATGAAGTTTGATAATAATTCTTGATGGTTTTGGTAATCGGATGTCAATAGTCTTAACCATAAATATTATTATGATTGAAATGAGGTACCAACAAATCTGCGAAAAACATTTGCGCGACTCTCGAGGTTTTTTAAATAACTCTTTCATTCACCTGTATTTATCTTGTAAGATCTTTCTTCTTTCTTCCTTATACTTCTCTATACGCTCCCTCTTCTTTTGCTGTTCCTCTTCGGTGAGAGCGCCGATATTCTCGCTGCTGTGCGTCAAATGCAACGACTCCATCTTCCCATCTATCGCCGGCAGAGACTTTGGTTGATTCAGCATTTTCGGCAGAGAATTCGTTTTGAAACCGGGCGAGTTCTCGTCGAAACTTATCCTACGTCGGTTATCCTCCCTGTTGCTGAATTCTTTTTCGAATTCGTCTTCGTCCAGCGAACGTGTCTTCAGTTGGTTCTTCAAGTTCCTCGCTCTCAAGCACGGCGGCAGGCTGTCTCTTTCGTAGAATTTTTTGAATCTAGGACTACTGTTATTTGTACTATCTGTTAAGCTTGAATCTACACTGCTCCTTACGTCTATAGGTAATACTGGTTTTTCGCTAGGCATACAAACGCTATTCACAGGCTCCGAGATTTGTTCGGAAGCGTTTTTTGTATTATCCGTAGCAATCGGCGTTACTTCGTCCAGATGATCACCTAAAAATAATAATAATAAAATCGGTAAATTTAACAGGGTGTAATTTAAATGATGGCTAAAAATACAGGATATGATTCCTGGGCTCATTTTAGGCAGAAAAGCTTATATGAACATACAGCTTAGGAAATACCATTGTTATACATGGGAGATCATTTCTTGGCAACAGCGCATCGGCTCGTCTACTTTCATCGCTATTCGTACATATTTCCTACCGTTAACGCGCGTGCCGTCGTCAAGTGCGATAAGGGATTCATGACTCACTCTGCGGTTGGGTTTTGTGTAGGAAAGGTGCGTCTTTATTTAATCCAAAATATCTTAAAAATGTACTCGCAAGACGAAAAGTTTCAAATGATAGAATGGTACATCCAGAATAATTCAGCACGCGCGGTTGTTGCAATTATTTGCGGTACGCTTCCCAGATCGGCCAATTCCGTCTCACGCAACGGTTATAAATACCTACGAAAAATTCAAGAGGGTGGGCTGCTTACATAAGTGCCATAGCTGCATCCACCCTGAAGGTTGGAAACCAAAAATTAGCGAGAAGAGGGAGGAGATCGAAACTGCTGTTTGTGCCGCTGCAGAAGTATCTGAGCCATGCTCAAGCAGAAAAATTGCTGAAATGGTACCAATAGCCGATCTCACACCCAGAACAACAAGAAATATTTGGCATCGCAACGGCTATCATAGCTTCAAGGTTGGAACGGTTCAAGAAATATTTCCTTTAGACAAATACCGTCGAATGGAGTTTTGTGAAACGGTCATGGAGAAGGCGAACAGGGATGGAAGTATTATTGGTAACATTTTGTTTACTGATGAATCCACATTCCCTCTCCACGGTCATCACAATCCTTCAGTCGTTCGGTATTGGTCTCGGGAAAATAAACACCTCAGTATTCCCGTCCGCACGCAGTATCCACAGAAACTGAATGTGTGGGCACGAATTCTAGGTAATAACATTATCGGATCGTTCTTTATTGATGGAACTCTTACGGCTGCAAAATATTTGGCGTTACTACAGACGCAGATTGTTCCTGCAATTAGGCAGCTTGGCATTGATGTCGCTAATATTTGGTTCCAACAAGATGGATGCCCGGCGCATAATGCGGCAATCGTACACACTTACCTTGAAAGTGTGTTCGGCCACCGGATTATTGGCGGTAACGGAACAATAAAATGGCCTCCTAGATCACCCGATCTAGCGCCCAATGATTTTTTCTTGTGGGGTTATGTGAAAAGTACTGTTTACACTTTCAATGAGAGAGCAGACAATTTGCATAACCTACAGGTGAAAATCGTTGAAGCGCTCGGGCAAATACAGCCTTCTACCCTCTTGAGAGTTCGTCAGGAGTTTTATAACCGCCTGACATACTGTTCATTGAATGAAGGAGACGTTTTTGAGCCCCAGCTGTGAAGGACCATTTGAAACATTTGTGTTCATTATTGCGTTTTATTTTTGAGAACTTATTTTTTTGTTAGAATATCTTTTTATTTTCGTTACACATTTTTGAGAGTGTACTATTTTTTGTTAGAGTGGGTATCTTCTTATTTTTGTTATGAGACGCAACCTTTATTGCTACAAAACCAATTATCCATTCATAAAAATAAGTAGAGTGATTTAGGTGATTTCGTGAAATCACCGAAATCGGTTCACAGGACGTCCAATCGAACTGGTGCGTAATGCGCGCATCTACTGTACTTCTTCTGTCGACTCAACGCATACTGAAATTTGCAGCAGACCGCAGACCTGTATCACGAATGAGAATAATAGGCAGATACGCTGTGTTGCCAATTTGAGTAGAGCTTCCCGAATTGCGGGGAATTTAGAGTTAAGTGTTGATTCATTCAAGCTTTTAATCAGCATGGCCTAGACGTTAGAACTTCATAAAGATAACATTGAAGCTGAATGCTGCTGGAGTATAGTGTTTCGAATATTCAAAGCGGAGCGGGACACTATCCTCGTTCAATGGGTCATCAAGCCACAGTCTTTTCAACAAAGAAATTATTTTACGAAAATGCGTTATATTTTTACGATTTTGTCGTCACCAAATCTCTGTTTCTCAAAATGTACGTCTATTGTAGAATTTTCAGCAAACTAAGCAAGAAACGTGATCTAGTATTTACTCAACATTACGGATTTCTCGAAATACATTAAAAAATGTGACCTAGATACCTAACTGCCCCAAGCTCTTTAAATATAACACCTTAAACCAGGGTTACCAGGTGCTCAGTCACGTTGATTGTCATGTTGTACTACGCAAGTCAGCAAACAATCTGGCGTAATAAACGTTAGGAATCATCAGGTATTGCCAGATGCCCGAATACCGGGCACCATAGTAACCGTTATAGTTGTCCTTCAAAGTTGTCAAATCGCCCCTATGGCGCAAATTCGCCACACCAGGCAACTGTGCTATAAACAAACCCTGTTTATCACTACTATTTGATAGTCATAAGGTAGTTGTAGCCCTATCTAGCGGTCCATGATTTCTCTCAATACTGTTGTATCTCTACTGGCAACAAGAAGGATTACAAAATCATTTATACAACAATATGATTTGAACCATGAAACATTAATACAATTTTAATAGTTTGAACTTTTTTATTTTTGGAATACTTTTATGTGGAATCCGCAGCTATTTTTCCCGAAATTTGGGTAGACTTAGATTTCTTAGAAATATGACATATTGGTATCGGCAACTCTGCGAATGGGAGAAACAAAACGCATTTGTTGAGCGCATCCGTCTAAGCGGTAGGCGCCAGCGCCCGTTCTGCCATCTCTCTCTTTTATCACTCTTCTACTTTACCCGGTTGTCCGTTGCACTCCGACGCTGCCAGATAGGATCCTACAATCGAGTGTCTTTCACGCACCTACATACTTTTGTATATTTCCATCTCTCTTCCTCATCATAATGTATAATAATGGTTTTTCCGAAGATGTATATCCTAAACCTCTTAACTTTTGAGCTATAGGGTGTTACAATTTTAAGAAAAATTTCATATCTTTGATACTGTTCTAGATACTTTCATGAAACTTGTCATGAATCTATAGGCATTTTTTGATGTAGAATATTTTTCAGTATTTCTACCAGTGGCGTCCGTACTGGGTGCGCAATCTATTACTTTTTTTTACCTATAACTTTGTGTTACCATGGGAGTCAAAAATCATGTGGTATATGCAGACATGAACTGTCAGAGGTATGCCATTTATAGTCATGGATTCGTTTACAACACAACACAAACTTATTACGAAAACGGTCGAAATATAAAAAATACTTTTCGCAATCTTCGCACTAGTTTTGGCCGACTTGGGCGCCCTACAGAGCCTGGAATTCGTTGGTTTGTTAATCACTGATCAACATCCAAAAAATATCCTAAATAAAATCAACAAAATATTAGTATGTTTAATGTGCTAAAACCGGAATGAAACTTATTTTTTCAATATTAGTTCAAGTTTTAGAGATACGGTAATTATATGTGTACCTTCTGTGACAGTGTTAATATACTGTATTCACAAGAATGCACGTGCTACATTTTTATATTCGGCAAGGAAAGATGATGTAATCGGCATGATTGTGTTACGTTATACATACGTGTACATTATATTGTTTTATATTAGCCATTTTTTCCTCAGTTGGCTGACAGCGTTCATGCAAGATGTCTCGAAAGTGTGTAAACAATCCAGATCAGTTTTGTTACGTGTGTGGTGATGTGACTTTTGCGTCTCAGAGACGGTCTATTACTCCACTAATAACAAAGGCATATCAGCTTTATTTCGGTTGTAAACTAGGGGATCAAGACAAACAGTGGGCACCCCACATCTGCTGTAATACATGTGCTTCAAGTCTGAGGAGCTGGTTAAATGGCAAAAAACGGTCTATGCGCTTTGCTGTCCCGATGGTTTGGAAAGAGCCTACAAATCATATTAATGATTGTTACTTTTGCATGGTACCTTGTGTTGGACAAGCCACAGGTATGTCCAAGAAAAAAAAATCGGTTATTAACTACCCAAACATACCATCTGCGATGAGACATGTGCCTCACAGTGACGCAAATCCTATTCCAAAACCCCCAGAATCCTACACTTGCGAATCAGAAAACGAATCAGATCATGGCGATCGAGTGATTGCTCAGGAAGAAGATATGCCATCAACGTTAAGAGATCCTGATTTTATACCGAGCACGTCATGCCACCAACCGCACAAAATAACACAGTCAGAATTAAATGATCTTGTAAGAGATTTAGAACTTCCAAAATGTAAGGCAGAGTTACTTGGATCAAGACTGCAGCAGTGGAACTTGTTAGAAGACGATGTTTCGGTATGTGTTTTTCGTAAACGCCACAAAGACTTAGAACCATTTTTCAATATGGAGAATAAAACTTGGTTTTCTGCAGTAACATTAACGGCTTACTGGCGGCTTTAAATATAAACTATAACCCAGAAGAATGGAGATTGTTTATAGACAGTTCAACATTGAGTTTAAAGGCAGTGTTATTGCATATTGGAAATATTTTACCATCTCTTCCTGTAGGGTATGCAGTTCACATGAAAGAATCATATGACAATATGAAGTACCTATTGACATGCAAAAAATACGATGAGCACCAATGGCATATTTGTGGCGATTTGAAAGTTGTTGCACTTTTACTTGGGCTGCAGCTAGGCTACACAAAGTTTTGCTGTTTTTTGTGTGAATGGGACAGTCGGGCAAAGGTACTTCATTACACCAGACAAAACTGGCCTGTTCGTCAATTCCTAGAGCCAGGTCAAAAAAATGTACAGCATATGCCATTAGTAGATTCGAAAAAAAATTTATTACCACCACTGCATATGAAGTTGGGCCTAATGGAAAATTTTGTCAAGGCATTAGATAGAGATGGGTCAGCTTTTCAATACTTGCATCAGAAATTTCCAACACTAAGTAAGGCAAAGGTTAAAGAAGGTATTTTTGTTGGGCCACAGATTCGAAATATTTTGAAAGATACACAGTTTGAAAACACTTTAACAGGTATTGAAAAAACTGCTTGGAATGATTTCCGTCTGGTGGTCACTAATTTCTTGGGAAATAGAAAAGCTGACAACTATAAAGCCCTTGTCAAAAATATGCTGTCATCGTCTCAAAAGATGGGCTGTAATATGTCTCTTAAGATACATTTCCTACACTCACACCTGGATTTTTTTCCTGACAATTGCCGAGCCGTAAGTGATGAGCACGGCGAACGTTTTCATCAGGATATTTCAACAATGGAAAAAAGGTACCAGCGAAAGTGGAATCCTTCCATGCTTGCAGACTACTGTTGGACTCTTGGTAGAGATGCTCCAGAAACGATCCATAAAAGAACAGCAAAAAGACAGCGCATATAGTGATTCTTATAAGTATATGAATCTTGGTACTTTTTTTAATATATCCTTAAAAATAAAAAGTTTTTTTTCTAAACCGCAACTAATTTTTTTATTTCATTGTCATTTTTGGATTCAGCGCCCCAAAATTAACAAAGAAGTGCACTTTTCCCACAAGATACAATTAAAAAACTAAAATTTGTTGTCCAGTATAATTGTTTTGAGCTGAAGGTCGTAGACCATACCAACATGCTCGTCCAGCTCGTGCTTGTGAAAACATAGTCGCAGTGAGTGAAATTGTGCGAGAAGATCCAACCACCTCGACTAGGCACCGTTCGCAACAATTGGGAATTAGTGAGACCACTTTACTCCGGATTTTACACACTGATTTCCACTTCCATCTATACAAAATCCAACTAACACAAGAATTGAAGCCGGCTGACCATCAACAGCGGCGTGTTTTTGTTAATTGGACGCTGGAAAGAGAAGACGGATTTTCGGCCAAAGTGCGCTTTTTTGATGAGGCTAATTCAGTACGTGAATAAGCAAAATTGCAGATTCTGGGGGGCTGAAAATCCACACCAATATCATGAACAACCTCTCCATCCTGAAAAAGTGACTGTTTGGTGCGGATTATGGGTTGGTGGCATCGGTTCTTCTTTGAAGAAAAGGCCATTACCGTCAACGGGGAACGTTATCGCGGCATGTTAACACACTTTTTGTGGCCACAATTGGATCGTATTAGTGCCGACGATCTTTGGTTTCATCAAGACGGAGCAACGGCGCACACATCTCGCCAAACAATCGCCTCATTGCACCCGAAATTCAGATGACAGTTGGCCCCCGAGATCGAGCGATTTAACACCTCTTGACTATTTTCTTTGAGGATCTTTGAAAGGAAAAGTGTATGCGAATGGTCCCCGGACAATTCAAGACCTAAAGCGCAAAATTCGGATTGAAATTGCGGCCACAGACCCGATTATGCGTTCTATCAAAAATACTCGAAACAGCTGTCTACTCACAACTAGTGGAGTTTTTCGAACAAAACCACTTATTTCCTCTACATCAGTCAGGTTTCAGAGCTGGTTACAGCACTACTTCGCCTTTATTACATCTTACTGATTCCATCATTCACAATTTAGACAATCACATCAACACCGTCTTGGTACTGTTAGATTTCTCGAAAGCCTTTGATATGGTCAATCACCAGATACTACTGAGTAAGTTATCTCATTATGGAATGTCAGATATAGTTCTAAGGTTCTTTGAGTCATACTTGCTAAATCGTCAACAAACAGTGAAAACTAATCAGGGAATTTCCTCCTCTGAGCCAGTTCCTTCAGGAGTTCCTCGGGGCTCAGTATTAGGTCCCTTACTATATCTGATTTATACGATCGATCTGCAAGACTGTTTAGTCCACTGTAGTATGCAAACTTATGCAGATGATACTCAGTTAGTGTTTGGTTTCGATCCATCAAAGGTTGATGAAGTTTCTTTTAAAGTTAATTTAGATTTGGCTAACATCGGTGATTACTGTAACAAACACTGCTTGAAGATCAATCCTAATAAAACTACTGCAATGTTGTACTGTTCGAAGAACTCCTACCGTGAAATGAAGCAGAGGATTTGTGTTTTTTTGGATGAGACACTCATCCCTTTTGTGGATTACGCCAAGAATCTCGGTGTTACCCTTGACTTAAATATGAGATTCGATCGGCATGTCTCTTTCTTATCTAGAGTAACGTATTTGCGTTTGAAACTCCTCTATTCTAATCGATACATCTTGAATTTTAAAACCCGAAAAAAGCTCGCTGAAAGTCTTGTGTTGTCTGTCATTTCTTACTCTCTTGTTCTGTATTACCCATGTTTAGACTACGTCCACAAAAGGAAACTCCAGAAAATTCAGAACAGCTATTGTAGGTTTATTTTTGGATTGCGCAAGTTTAGTCGCGTCTCAGATAAAATCAAAGAACTCAACTGGTTGCGAATTGATAAGTTATTTTTATATCTTTTGACCGTCTTCACGCATAAAGTTCTACTATCTAACAGACCAGCTTACCTCGCTAGCAAATTAGTTCACCGAGGTAGTTTTGTTACCAGAGCTCTTAGATTTAATGCTAATTTTAACATGCCTCCTCACAATACCTCGGTCTTTGAAAGAAGTTACACCTATAATGCTGTCAAGCATTACAATGCAGTCAACAGTGGCTATCGATCCAAACCGGTTGTTTCTTTTAAGAAATTAATGAAAAGTCAGCTGCTGGAGTCCATTTAGTTCAGTTTTTCTTGTGCTCATGTGATTTTTTTTTTGTTTGACTATTTTCTACTATTTTTGTTTCAAATTTAAAACTCTCGCAATGCTATCTGCATTTGTTTCGTGCAATCAATGTTGTCATTCTTATGAATTGTATTTTTTTTTTTTGGTATGTAATTATTTTGTTTATGTGTGTAAGTATTATTTTTCCTGTTGTGGGGTTGGCTAAACTTCGCCTCACTGCAGTTAATAAAGGCATTATTATTATTATTATTATTCAGGGAAAAGTCATTGAAAATTTTGATGTTCGGATGTTGGCCTGTAAACGAAGCCGCGGTGGTCACATGACTGATGTTATTTTTCATACATAAATGGCATAAATCATTTATCAATAAAAAAATTCGATTCCACTTCGTAAAAAGCGTGTTGATTTTTAAAAGTAATAGATGACGCATCCTGTACTAGACTTAGATCGTTACCTAACGGAAAAACGAACTTGAACAATGCGTGTACCAAAATTACCTGTTTCTTCTAAATGTATCGCTTCAGTCTTGTTTCGGCTTATTTCAACGTTCTCATAAGCATTATCACTTTCTTCATCTGGAAGACTGTTCGCATCCACGTTCTCGTAAATATGACTACCTTCTGGCTCTAACGAGTCATAATTTTCTTCCGCCGATCGCGTCTTCTGTTCCGCTTCGGTTTTCTCTTCGGACGATTTTATTTCGATATACTCGTAGTCGTCCTTGATGTCAGGCCGAGCGCCGTCGTTTGCAACGGAAAGTTCGTTGTTCGAATCCAACATAGCGTTCACTTCGTGTACGGATCTTCTAAAGTATTTCACCTGCTGGTAGATGGCGTTCTCGTCGAGAGGTTCGCTTTCGTCCGATTTTCGTTTCTCGTTGTTGCTCAGCCGGCTCGGACTAGGTGGTTCTTCGACCTGTCGCAACGCAAAGCAAAGTTAATGAATACATACTGTTACAGTTATACAGGGTGACTTTGAAGTTGAGTCATTAATTTTCAGATAATGATTGTAGAAGGAAGATAAACCAAAATATGTGTGTAAAAATAAAAAAAAATTAAAAAAAAATGTTTACCTTGTTTTATAAAGTATCCTTCCGACAAGTATTTCAGTGCGGACCTGTATTTGATCGTGAGGTCCCCTGTGAGGTCTTAAGTCACCTGATTCACGAGCCCGTTGTACTACATTAACAAAGGCACGAGGGGTTGGTTGCACTCGATTGGGAAACCGATCCGCATAAACATGTGCCATTTTTTATTTCGTTTGAGCCCCGCAACAGACACTATTCACACGCGTTACCGACTGTATGTATAACTGAACTGAATAAAATAATTGTAAAAACATCGTTCCAAATTCTTTCGCTTTTTTGTTTCCGATGCGATGAACCGATAAGGCGAATTATATCCGTTGTCGCCAAACACGAGCACATAATATTATTATTGAGACAGTGCGGTACTCAAACTTCCAAAGGGCTATAACTTTGTTACTTTAATTTTACCAGAAAAATGGTAAAGGAAAAAAACATTTCTTTCGATCAGATCTACTCACTGTTAAAATAAATGACTCAACTTCGAAGTCACCCTGTATACGGGGTGTAAACGTGATCGTAGTCATATTGAAACGGCTAACAGCAACCCCCCCTAATAATCTAATCTAAAACGTTTTTAAACTGGGTAATTAACAAATAAATGGCATTAAGTTTTTCTAAGTTAAGCCAAAATTTGTAGTCAGTAAGTTTCCTTAAATTAAATACAGCAGACGCTCGATAATGTAAACTAATTTAATCCCAAGTGTGGTTCACATTATCAAAATGTTTACATTAGCGAACGTGATTTATATAATATTTGATTTATTAAAAGAAACGTTTAATACATACTATTTATAACAAAATAAACAAATATTCTAACAGCGATAAGTATTTTTCTAATTAGAAGAAAAATAATTAACAATTTTTGTCTGCGTAAATTTGCGCTTAGCATTGTCTTCCAATGCCTGCGCCCGTAATTTACGAAGAACTAAAATATCCGTGTATGAAACTTCTTTTCTTTCAGCCCAATCTAAAGCTTGGTTAAAAACTTGTATAGCTTGCGCGTCAGTCACTACACTTCTGACTTCAATGGGATCGTTCTCATCATCCTCACTGTCTATATCCTCCTCCTTATCAGCATCATTCGTCTGCTTATCTTCGTTCCATAAATTAATATCAGCAGGAGTACAAACAATGTTGGGATTCGCTGTTTTCAATAAATCAACAACATCCAATGACACACTAATAACATTATCATTATTGGATCGCAAACGTTCTCTAATTACGCTTAAGGGGACATCGTCTTCTTCATCATCTTCATTATTGGTACAAAAGAGATTGTTCCGAGATTTTTGAATAGTTTGCTGGTTAAGTTCATTCCAGGCCATATGTAAATCTGAAACAGCTTCTCGTAATGTTACTTTTTTAAAGCCTCAGATAAGTTTTCAGGATTCTTTGTTAAGACAGACGAAAGTAGAAACTTCCTATAGTATAGTTTGGTGAGTCTTATATTCTGGTCCATCGGTTGAATTAACGGTGTTACGTTGGGCGGCATGTACATGACGAAAATTGACCCATCCCTGCTCCTCAGTTGTTGCTCGGGAGGATGACTTGGTGCATTATCCAATAGTAACAACGCTTTTATTGGAAGCTTCTGCTGTTTTAGGAAACCTTTTACCTACAAATTGAAAACACATCTTCAAATTATGAATAGAGCATTTGTGATAATTGATTGTCATACCTGAGGGACAAAGCACCTGTGGAACCATTTGAGGAATATACTGCTAGTCATCCAAGCGGTTTTTGAACAGTCATAATCAACAGGGATATTAACATTTTCAAAATGAGCGCGGATTTTTTGCTTTCCCAATTACCAGTGGCTTTATTTTGTGTGAACCATTAGCACTAGTGCAGGCTAGAAACGTTATTCGTTGTTTCTTCGGCTTTCTTCCCGGGCAGATTTTTCAAATGATGCAGCGTAGGTTTTCTCTGGTAACATTTTCCAAGAAAGGCCACTTTCATCTGCGTTGTAAATTTGTTCCATTCTTAAATCTAGCTCGTTAATTGTTTTCATCAATTTTTCTTTGAATGGTTGCACTAATTGTGGTTGTGCTGATAATTTTTCACCAGATACAGACAGCAGTCGAATTCCATATCTTGTTTTGAATCGTTGTAGCCAGCCATCACTAGCTACGAAATTTTCAGTTTCTTTCAGTTTTTCATTTAACAGTCTCGCTCTCTGTTTAAGTACTTCGCCACTAACTGGGACATGATTTTCCCGTTGTTTTAAAAACCACTTATACAGGGAATTTTCCATTTTAGGTGCCTTCGCATTTTTTAAAGTTTTTCTTTTTCCCGGACCTCCAAATGTATTGCACGTTCTTTGTAAAATTTGAGTTTTCATACGCTTAACTTTACAGATTGTTGCTTTCGATACTCCATATTTTTTTGCTAACTGTGTCACTCCCGCACCTAGTGCAACTTCGTCTATGATTTTCACTTTCTCACTCAACTTTGAACACTTTCTTTTATAGGATGTGGATGCCATAGTCGTAAAATATATTAACGCGTGCAATGTATTCACTTAAGTTCAAAAATGAAATACATACGTACGTATAAACGTATCCTAAACGATCATACGACTGACCGAGTTTGTCGTATTTTATCGCAGAGGTGAATCCCCTACACTGTACATCATAAATCGGGGACTCCCCGACGCCCGACATAAATCATCGAGGTTTCAGCATTTTACCGTTGCGCTGTTTCCGTGCGCCGAGAGTTATTTACGTTATCGAGCGTACACATTGTTTACATTATCGCGCGTTCCGTTTGATCCGAAGTTTGTGTTTACATTAGCGCAAGTTTTCATTATCCCGTGTTTACGTTATCGAGCGTCTGCTGTATATTGATAGTCCATGAATTGGCGCTTGGGGCCTAATATCCCGGAGTCCGGAAAACGACGAAACGACCTCTGCACCACGACCTCAACGGAAACAGAAAAGCGAATCACGCAGAATACGTAACGTTCTAGAAGAAGGTATCTTGAGTGGCCTTGAAGAATATATGTTTTATAGGAAACCAACTAACAGAGAAAAACTACACAGTTTTTTACTGATCGTCAACATCATACTGAATCGCTGAGAAAGAAAGATACGAGTAAAATTATACGATCAATAAACTATCAAATTTGTAAAAAGAAAATAGATAGATAAATGATAAATAGTAAAAAAAAGGTTACGTGACAGGACTAAAAAGAAGATTTTGCAAAAAAATTCCCTAAAAACTAGAATCTCAAAGCTTCAAAATGCTTATTTTAAAATCTATATACGACCATTTTTCCCCGAAATACAGCCTGTCAAAGAAATTTGGATTATTTTACCTTTTTTGAGTAATGTTTCTTTTATTTCTGGCAGTTACCCAAAATCAACTATATCTTCCAGATCCGAATCTTTCAAGAAAGTGTTTACATTAGCGCAAGTTTTCATTATCCCGTGTTTACGTTATCGAGCGTCTGCTGTATTTAAAACACACATGCCAACAGCACGTCGGTCTTTCATCACTCTTATCGAACCGGCAATCGATCGCAAACAGTAACAGTGGTTAGTTATCGTTTTGCATCGGGCGTGTTGTTTTGTTTTTGTTCGCGTACGTCGTCGTGTTTATTTACAATGTTCTCGAATCAAGAGTTCGCCGACATGTTGTTATTTTACGGTGAAGCTCGTCAGAATTCGAATCTCGTGAAAAACAGGTTACTGGTTACTTCGAGTTACCCCCAAAGTTGTCAGGAGAAGGATACCTTAGCTTTCTAGCCAATAATCTACTAGAACGTTTGAAACAGACCTTAGACATGCCATTACAACGGAGACAGAATTAGTGGTTTCTTCATGACGGGGCACCACCACACATTTTTAAAGGCGTCATTCAGTATTTGAATGAACATTATCTAAATCGCTGGATCGGTCGAAATGCTCCTGATCCTCGAAAATGGCCAGCAAGATCTCCTGACCTCAATCCGATGTATTTCTGGTATTGGCGAGAACTTAAAGGGATGGTTTATGGGGCTGGTCCAATAACAACTGAAGCACAACTTCGCGAAAAAAAATTTAATGCGGCTGAAATAATAAATGGACAACGTCGAGGACCTAGAATAACAAGAAACTGTGTTCGTCGTAATGAAGCTTGTGTGGAAAGTGGAGGACTACATTTTGAACACCTTCTTTAAATACAAAAAAAGTCCAGTGTGGGTTTTAAAAAGAAAAACAATGTATGTATCAAAATTGTGTTCCCTATGGATAAGTGGATTTTTTTAATACGTTTAATAAACTTTCACACACCACTTAGACAGTTAGTGGTAAGTCCGTATTTTTTTAATTGTTTGCATGCTATATGAAACTTTTTGCTTCTTTTAACCCCTTTATCACCCCTTAAAATAATGACTACCATAACGTTTACACCCTGTATCATGTGATAAACTGTGTAAATCTGTAATAAACAAACAAAGTAAATTGATGCAACCAACATTTCACGCGATGTTAATTATGATTGTGCAAACCTCTGCTTTCGTTTCCACCGGACTGAAATCGATCAGGTTAACGCCGCTCGGTCTGTCCTCATTCCAAACGTCCGGATCCAGCGACAAGTTATCCGTCGACAGTCCATCACTGGTAAGTTTGTTGTCGGTATTCAACAGATCTTCTGCGGAACGATCGTACACTTGAGTAGGGCTCACGTTCGGACTGAGACTATTTTTCGACGCGCTCGCAGGAAAGCTGACGGACGTTTGACTGGTGGTCAGGTTCTCGGAACTTTCCATTACCTAAAAAAATACATATTTCGGTTACTACTTGTACATGAAGCTGTAAAACTATTGGATAAATATATAGGGTGGCGCTGTTTTTTTTTTTTAAACGCTCAGACCCGTCGATTTTGTTTTCGAGGGGGACACAAGTTTGGCAAAAAATCCCACCCCCAAAATCTTATTTTAAAAGTCTTTCAATTCCGTTTATAACGATACAAAATTAATGTACTTTAGTTCAGTAGTTTTGAAGATTTATTGATTTAAAGCTTAAATAAAACCCGTTCCCAAAATAAAAAATTCTAAAAGATGCAGCGATATGAGATGCAGTAAATGTGTTACCAGACATTGAAAAATTATTAGAGTCCATAGTGCATGACTAATTAATGCAGTTTATAGAAGAAAACAAGATTTTAGTGGAGGCGCAAGCAGGCTTTCGAAAAAAATATGCCACAGAAACAGCTTTCCAGTTGGTAACTGAGAATTGGAGAAGAGCCATAGACTCAGAAGAAGTTGTCATAGCAGTATTTTTGGAATTGAAGAGGGCATTTGAAACGATTGATAGAGATATTTTGTTAGGTAAATTGAAGGCATATGGTATAACAGGAAGTGTTTTAGATTGGTTTAGAAATTATTTGTCTAAAAGGATGCAAGTTACAAAAGTTAATGACACTATTTCATCAAAAATTGAAAATACGTTGGGTGTTCCACAGGGCAGTATCCTGGGACCACTTCTTTTTATTTTATACATAAATGATTTACCTGCCATAGTCAAAAAATGCAAAATTCAAATTTTTGCCGATGACACTATGATTTATATAGGTACTAAAAATATTCAGTCTGGTATCTCTTATATAAATGAAGACTTGAAGCTTCTCTCAAAATGGTTAGCATCTAACAGACTAAAATTAAATGCAAGTAAAACGAAAGCCTTGTTAATCGGAAAAAAACAATGTACAAATGTTCAACTGAATATTGATGGTGAAGATATTGAATTCGTAGAAAATTTCAAATACCTGGGAGTTTTTGTTGACTCTCGATTAATTTTTGATATTCATTATGAAAAGGTTATAAATAAGATTAGTAGTAAAGTGGGATATTTATCGAGAGTTTCTGGATGTCTGAGTTCATATAGCAGAAAAATTATCTATAATACCATCATTCTTCCAAATTTCTTGTACTGTTCGACTATTCTATATTTAGCAAATAATTCCATTTTTGAAAGACTGCAAATTTTACAAAATAAGTGCATGAGAATAATACTAAAGATAAATATACTCCAATTAGGCAAATGCTTAGCAAATTAAAATGGCTCAATGTAAAAAAAATTATTAAATATCTATTAAATGTTTGGTATTAACTGCTGCTCTTCCACTTTTCAAATAAGTCGGAGGTCATGTCCTCATGATAGTCGGCACATGATTCTTTGATATTTTTGGCAGATAACAGCAAGGCATTAGGTATAAATCCATTTTCACTGCCAGCATGGAGAATAATGATTCGTTTTCCACGGTTGCAAGGTGCATTTAAAATGCACTTGTTGCTGTCGTCAACCCAGCCGTACTGCACAACATCATGGGTATCATACCACGTTTCATCCAGGTAAATCAGATTTCTTTTCTGCTCTCTATAGGTTTTAACTTTGTGCAAAAATTCTTGGCGCAATTCAACGATTCGAGACGACTCCATAATCACCATTCTTTTATCTAATTTTTTGTATTGAAAACCACACAGTTTTACAATACAGTGCAGTGAGTCTAAGCATTTGTAATTATAAAAATCTTCAGGATAATCTTTTAATTTATCCCGTATCATTTCCAACGTGGGCACCAAATTTTCTTTATAAAATCCGTATATTATACGACGAATATCTTCCTGAAAACCCACGTCTATTCTTTTTAATTTTTGCCCTATGCGCTTTCTGTGGAAGGAATGGTTGACTACACCTCCCCTTTTTATAACCCGATAAATGGTAGACCGACTGATTTTTGTCAGGATACAAATTCTGTTTAAAATTTGATTTTGCGAGGAAACTGGATTTTCGTTTTTCAGACAATCATACATATTTAGGATTACTCTTTGGGTCTGTTCCTCTGAATCTTTATGAAAGAATTCTGCCTGCACAGGTTCATCAACCATCTCCTCGTGGCTTGGAGCATTTTCCCAAGGTCTCCAAAGAGCCATATTTAGGACACACAAGAACAATCAACACAACAATTAAATCAACAAGTAAACTGAGTATTCAAAAGTCAAAAACACACAAACTAATAAAATCTATGAAAAAACACCGACAGGCTAAAGAAAACACGTTTATTCACCGCTACACGGCACTGGCTAAACTGTTTCAATTTTCAGTAGCCACCTGCACTTGTTCGGAGCTCTGAAATACACGTTTTCTCATTGGCTATGTCCACGCATAGGCGTGCTTTACTCCACGTGGACCGGTGAAACTGCCTTTGATCTTATACGGGGGATATTTGCTGCGAAATTTGGCGATTTTTGCAGCAACAGATCGTGTTAAATATAGATATATAAAACGCACCCGGTATTTCAGTGTTTCAAGTGACTTCAGATAAAGTATACTAAATTCCTATTTAAAATAAGTACGAGATATTTCCTTATCTTTCTTCAAGAAATAATTTTTTTGCCACTAAAAAACGCTCCAATAGCTATTTTCAACAACAAAATGATAAAACCATGGGCGTAGTGAAGAAAAGCATTTACCTATTAAGTAAATTCTTTTAATCAAATTTCCTCTGAAAGTAGTACAAACTAATCTGATGTACCTGTTAAAGTATACTTTAAGCTTTAAATCAATAAATCTTCAAAACTACTGAACTGAAGCTCATGTATTTTACATCATTATAAAGGGAATTGAAAGACCTTTAAAATAAGGTATCACTCTACCCCCATTTCCATTTAAGATTTTAGGGTTGGTGTCACCCCCGTCCAGGGGGCTGCACGTGTTAACGTGATTTTTTGCCAAACTTGTGTCCCCCTCGAAAACAAAATCGACGGGTCTGAGCGTTTTTCCAAAAAAAAAACTGAGCTGCCAATAAATGCGTCTGTTTCGTTTTCGATGCGCCACCCTGGATACAATCAACACTAATACAGGGTGGCCCATAAGTCCTTTGAGCTGGAAAAAAAGGAATAAAACCAAACTAGTTACATTATGAAGAATTATTATATTTTGTTATCATCTTTATTGAATGGGAATTATGTTTTAAAAATCACATCGTCTAAATGGAATCCATTACGATCACGGCACTCATATAAACGACGTCTAAAATTGTCGATGACTGCGCGGCAAGTCAACACTGTAATGCTTGCCATTCCTCTTCGGATATTTTCTTTCAGGACATCAACTGATCGCGGAGTGGTGTCGTACACTTTACTCTTGAGGTAGCCGCATAAAAAGAAGTCCATTGGGGTCAAATCTGGACTACGTGGTGGCCAGGAAATGTCTCAGTTTCGAGAAATTACTTTGCTGGGAAAAAGTTGACAGACGACGGGCATAGAAGTGTTGGAGGTGTGGGCAGTTGCTCCGTCCTGTTGAAACCAGGTCTGCGTATTATAGCCTGCAAAATTCTGCAACGCTGTTGTCAAAAACTCCTCTATCATTGCTACATATCGCTCCGAAGTAACAGTTAATGCGCGACCTCTGTCGTCCTCAAAAAAATAAGGGCCTACGATGCCATGCGCTGACATAGCAGCCCAAACTGTAGCTTTAGGGCTGTGTAAGGGCATCTGATGCTTACGCCTTGGATTTTCGGGGCTCCAATAACGGCAATTTTGTTTATTTACATGCCCGTTTAAATGGAAGTGAGCCTCGTCCGAGAACAACACATTATTGAGCGAAGAAAATCGATTCAACATTTCATTCGCAAAGTTTAGTCTCTGAATAGCGTCATTATCTTTTAATTCCTGCACTAACTGAATTTTGTAAGCGTGCAGACGTAAATCTTTCCTTAAAATCCGCTGTAAAGATGTTCTGGGTACGTTTAGTGCACTGGAACGCTTACGAGTAGACTGGGTAGGATTTTGACGAACAGACTGTGCCACAATGTTGATGTTTTCTTCAATACTAGTTGTCCTTGGTCGACCCCACCGCTGTTTATCTAACGTCGAACCAGTCTCTTCGAACTTAGCAACCCAGTTCTTAATCGTTTGAGCTGTTGGACACTTTGTATAATTGTGTAAATTGTGGTATTCTCGATATTTACGCCGCGCAATGGTTGCCAAATCATTATTTTGCTAAAACGCGCGCACACAAAAAGCACGATCCGCTCCAGTGAAACACTCCATGGCGACTGAATTCCCAGACACTGAAGATACTGCCCCCACCTCGCCCGCGCCGCTCACGCTCACCCGTTAAATGTTATTCAAATTTGAAATTTCAAAGGACTTATGGACCACCCTGTATCTTCAGTTATAGGAGACACTATATATTTGCTTGTAACAAGCAATGATAGCGTGTACAATGTAATTATTTACCTCGCTCAGGCTGAGATCAGACAAACTGAGGCGTTCGGAGTTTTCTATGCAATGGTAGGGAGGCGCCGAGCTGACACTGGGCGTGTACTGGATATTCGATCCTGAAGACTGGTTTGAGCTGAACGTTTTCTGTTCGTTCAGACTCCCCAGAGACAGCTGTTCGCTGGTGTTGCATATCACGCTTGAACTTAAATTAGGCCTTAATGTAGACTCCTTATTAGTAAGATCTTCCAGTGCACTTAGGCTTTTCGGTCGTTCCTCATTTTGGACTTGAAGCGATGCTGGAATTATAATAACGATAATGTTCAATGGGGTAAAAAAAAAACTAAAGTTTGAGGATCACTATGAATACATTATTTAAAAAATTGCCAAAAAAACAAAATACTTTTACAGGGCTTCTCATAGTCTTGGTAACTATTCCAAGAAAATATATAATAATACTATTATTCTACCTATATTGTTCAACTATCTTGTTCGCTGCCAATGAAGGTGTATTCTCGAAATTACAAGTCTTGCAAAATAAATGAGAATAATATTGAATAAAAATATCATCTATGCTACAAGAATTGCAGTGGTTGAATATAAAAAATTTCATATCATATTTGGTACTTATTTTTATATTTAAAATAAAAAATCATCTTTTACCAGAACATTTAGAACACTACATAGAATTGAATAATCGTTACCACAGTTATTATACAAGAGGAAATATAGATTTTCATTTACAAAATTGCAATAGTAATATAACTAGCAAATCAATATTTCAGAAACGATTACTTGAATTTAATAAACTAAATAACGATATAAAGTAATTTAAATATATTTAAAAGAAAATTAAAGGAATATTTCATGGACAATGAAAATTCTTAGAGATGCAAATTGTGTTTTTTTTTCTGAATGCCTGTATGTTATGTAATTGTTTAGTTTTTTAGAAGAATGTAATTGTAGCAATCGTGCTAAATAAATCTTAAAACAAACAAACAAAGTACATACAAAGCAAAGTTACGAAGATTTATCCTTCATGCAGTGTTATAGACAGAACACGATGCCTCATACTCCTATTCCAGGCATGTCTCAGGGATCAATTCTAGGGCCCCTACTACTGAATTGAAGCTATTTTTCGCAGATGATTAGAACATATTCAGTCGAATTGAAACTTACAGTGACTGTTGGAATTGCAGGATGCACATTTGTGATTCTCCTGGTATTTTATGGGAAAGACGCTCAATTTTGAATTGTTTTTAATCTTGTTACTATGGGAATAATATTGATTATTATTTTTACGATACCTTTATCACAATCTCTAGAATTTTATTGTCAAAAAGCTTCACAACGATTGAAGATAGGTATAAGCTTTATTGTACAAAAGCTACTAAAAACTGCATGGAAAATCTAAAAATTAAAATAAAAATATAAAATGTAACGCAATATCTTATTTGTGGATCATCATGTATAGATAAAAAGATGTGTCCATCCTCCTAGATAACAAAATTGACTTGTCGCAGATTTTTTTCCAAAACCGACTAGGAGAGCCACAAATAGGGGTGCGACCTTTTCGTTGGGCCCACCCTGTAGATAGAAAATGCCTCGAAAAATTTTCAAATAACCAATCAATTGTTGGAACGATCTGAATCTAACCATTTTGAAGATGTTTTCATCCTTTTCCCAATTCTTCTAGAGACTTATAATTTTGAAGTTTGTTAAAAAACTGGTGGTGGAAGGAATATATTGTAACAATATTGTTAGACTTCAAAAGGGCATTTGAGACTATAGATAGGGGAAAAAAACTAAAGTTGGAAATATTACGTCAAGTGTTCAAAATATATCAGTAGGGGTGCCACAGGGGGGGAGAGTAAATTAGAGCCGTTGCTATTTATTATTTATATAAATGATATCTCTGACATTTTAGAACACTGCAAAATTCAAATATTTGCGGACGATATAGTTATATATATATATATATATATATATATATATATATATATATATATAATTTTAACCATTGTACCATGTATCCAGCTCTCACCATGTTACTGGACGTTTCCCTCATCCTATACGAAAACATCAATTAGCAACATCCTCACATACTACTGTAAATTGATTCAATTTAAATTCATTTTACACTTTTGTTGCTACTGTTATCATTGTAATTGCAGCTCCTGATGATGATGGCAAAGTCCATTGAAAGCTAGATATATATATATATATATATATATATATATATATATATATATATATATCACATAAGCATTTGAACACTGCTTTAGAACTGTTAAATAGTGATATTGAAAAAAATATGAATTGGCTAAATGTCAATAAACTTCAATTAAACACTAATAAAACAAAATGTATGTCAATAGGGAAAGAGTTAGGTGGCAATACAATTAGGCTCATGATTAATGGTGAAAAAATTGAAGTAGTCGAGTCATTTAAATATCTTGATATATATGTGGATACTAAGCTACTGTTTCACGAACATTATTTCAAAAATATCGAAAAAGATAAATTACTTCTATAGAGTTTCCCATCATCTTAGTATGTATTGCAAAAAAATTGTGTATAACACTATAATTTTTCCCCATTTAATATTGTTCAACCATCTGGTTTACAGCAAATGAAAACATATTTTCAAAATTACCGATTCCACAAAATAAAGCTATGAGAATCATTTTAAATAAAAATATACTAGGATTAAGTCTATGTTAGAAGAACTGCAGTGGTTGGGTGTGAAAAATTTCTTATATTATTTAGTTCTCGTATTCATATTCAAATCAAAAAATCATTTATTATTATTATCATAACTACGAAACTAGAGGCAGTATAGATTTTCATCTGCAAAATTATAATAGTAACATACCTAGTAAAACAAAGTAACCCAGAATTTTGCCTTAAAACGGTCACAGCTCTCCTTTTGAGATATAAAACAAACATAGTGCCATCTATGTGCAAAAATTAAAGCTATACATATTTTTGAAAATATTTCTAGGTATCCACACATGCAACCTCGAGATCCGAAAATATGTACTCGGTCCGTTCTGGCTTTCAACGGCTCATTCGAAAGATATGTAAGTTAGCCTCACCATTAGAAGAAAGACTAGGCTGACTAGCTTCTTGAACGGGCAGCGAGGCCGTCGACGTCGGTATGACCACCTTTTCGGGATTCAGCAGCACGTTCTCGTACAAACTGGACACCGGTGACTTGACGGGCGACGTGGCGGCACTTTTCGGCGGCGATTTGTACGTTATGCTGATCGTCGTCAGTACGTTATTGTCGAAGCTGTTTTTCGTTTTGAACGACGAATTAGCTTCTGATTTTCGATTCTGAAAGGCGCTTTCCGTCGGCGAGTTTTCGTACGTCGGGGATACGCCTGGAGTGGTATTGGTGCTGCTTTCACCTGTTATCGGAACATTGGTAAATATCCAGCATTATATAAAAAGGAAATTCTACGATAACCAAATCGATGTGTAAAGACGTGGAAGACTTTAAAAAGACTGATCAATTCGAAGCCGCATGATTGTGTAAATCAAGTTCAATTCGAAAACGGTACTGAAACAAATTCTTTGGTGATTGCAAACAAACTAAATGAATATTTTGTGGAAAGTATTGTTGATATTGTGGGTACTGCCAATGCTGCACCTGACTATATAAAAATCAGTTTCCAGGGGGAAATGTTGCATACACTTTCAAAATTTCACAGCGTATCATTGAATTATCTAAGCAAAAAAGTAAACAGGTTAAAATCAAATAACAACTGTGCCGAAATCACTACTAAAAACGTGCTGAAAAACTGTTTCGAAATTTTGGTATATCCTGTATTAAATTGGATCAATTGTTCACTGAGAATCAGTTCTTTTCCTGAAAATTTGAAATGTTCTACAATAACACCAGTTCCCAAACTAAAAAAT
>CAVLJG010000005.1:3266399-3772667 GCA_963669975.1 Acanthoscelides obtectus
AAAGCAATCTAAAACACTTCCTGTTATACCATATGCCTTCAATTTACCTAACAAAATATCTCTATCAATCGTTTCAAATGCCCTCTTCAAATCCAAAAATACTGCTATGACAACTTCTTCTGAGTCTATGGCTCTTCTCCAATTCTCAGTTACCAACTGGAAAGCTGTTTCTGTGGAATATTTTTTTAGAAAGTCTGCTTGCGCCTGCACTACAATTTTGTTTTCTTCTATAAACTGCAATAATTGGTCATGCACTATGGACTCTAATAATTTTTCAATGTCTGGTAACACATTTTCTGGTCTCATATCGCTGCATCTTTTAGAATTTTTTATTTTGGGAACTGGTGTTATTGTAGAGCATTTCAAATTTTCAGGAAAAGAACTGCTTCTCAGTGAACAATTGATCCAATTTAATACAGGATATCCCAAAATTTCGAAACAGTTTTTCAGCACGTTTTTAGTAGTGATTTCGGCACAGTTCTTATTTGATTTTAAACTGTTTACTTTTTTTCTTAGATAATTCAATGATACACTGTGAAATTTTGAAAGTGTATGCAACATTTCCCCCTGGAAACTGATTTTCATATAGTCAGGTGCAGTATTGGCAGTACCCACAATATCAACAACACTTTCCACAAAATATTCATTTAGTTTGTCTGCAATCACCAAAGAATTTGTTTCGGTACCGTTTTCGAATTGAACTTGATTTACACAATCATGCAGCTTCGAATTGATCAGTCTTTTTAAAGTTTTCCACATCTTTACACTGTCGCACTCGTTATTATCGATTTGTTTATCGTAGAATTTCCTTTTTTCTTCTCTAATTACATACACACATTTATTCCTAAGAGTGTTATATACCTCCCAATCATCATTTGATTTTGTGAATATACATTTATTGTATTGTTTGTCTCTCAAATTTTGAGCTGCTTTATATTTTTGTTATACCAGGGTGTATTTTTTGTCGAGCAAACCACTTTTTTATCAGTTGCAAGATCTAAACAAGTCTTTATATTTCCTATTATGTTGTCATATATTTTTTCCATATTCTCACAAAAATTCCAATAGCAGCCAGCAAGTTCTCGTTCAGGTTTTTCGTACATAATAGTATTTACGATTTTCTTAATTTTTGTATCAGAAAAATGCCCTACCAAGGGCAGCATTGTCCAACTGTGATCACTAACTTTAGGTGTATGTACAGCTTTAATCCCTGCACATTCGAAATTTACAATAACAAGATCTAACAAAGTCTTTGATAACGATGTTATTCTGGTACACTCTTCAATTTTTTGCTTGAACTCACAGCTATTTATGGTTTCTTTCAATTTTCTTGTTTTCATGCTATTACCATAACAATTTAAATTAAAATCACCTAAAAGTATTATATTGTTTCTAAAATTCCACATTTCTTCGCATTTTTCTTCAAAAAACGTTAAAAATGTATCCGCATCACTGTTTGGTGAACGGTAAAAAGTACAAAGATCATAACGTTTCCCAAATAATTTGAACTGTATATGTGCATACCAGTATGCATAGTCTAAAGTGGTACAATCGAATAATGTGATCTGTATTTTGTGGTAAACATAAATAATAATAATAATAATAATAAAGGGTCTTTATTGCACTAAACATTTAGTACATTACGAGGGGCGAGGTTTAGCGTGAGCTATTCTTCCACCTAACCCCGTTTTGATAATTTATACGAAATTACATAGAAGTGGATGACAATAACTATGGTACATACATTTAAATCGGTTTGTTTTAAACCAACAAAACTGTGATCAAAGGGATTTTTTTTTTAAATCAACCATCATTAACCAATAAAAAAATATAAGTGGCAATTCATGTTTGCGAGAGAAGATCGGACTTCAATTTTAATTTAAAAGTTTTAATATTAGCAATATTTTTAAAATGAAAATTAATACTGTTGTAATATTTAACGGCATTGTAAATAAAGGTTCTTGAATATAAAACAGTACGAAATCACTACTAAATGGATCACGCAAAATGCCGCGCACTGTTGCGGATCCTGCCCCAAGAGTTGCCTCTATAGTCGCATATGTGCAGCGAGAATCTTCTTCAATTAGCAATGTTTAAATTCGTACCGTGTGGGCAGGGGGGCTTTCCGGAAGACTGTGGATGACGGCCGTCGTCGAGACGACCACGTTCTCCGGCGTGTTACAGTCGATGTACTGAATGTCGGACAACTGGTCCTCGAGCCTTGTACGCTTGCGCGACTGAGACTCCGGCGACATGATCACTCGAGGCTGTTTTTTCGGAGACGGATTTACGGAGCTCGTCGCCGAAGTGAACTCCTCCGGTCTGGCGCGGCTGAAGATCCTGCGCGACGGCTGAAACGAAATTTTTTCGTTAATCATGCGGCAGGGTGCTTTTTTGGCAGACTTAGGCGGTCTGATTTTACTAACAACTTATTATTCTTCGAAATAATGGTTTCAATCAACACGGAAGGGGGACACCTTCAAAAAGATTTATACATAACTATGCTTGATATTTTTCTTTCCATTTGCATTATTTATACAGATCCTTCCACGACGACTTGACAATTGAAATTGTACTAAACATTTTCATTATAAACCTCTCACCTCCTTCTGTATTCTTGGAGAACTGACTAAGCTTTCATCTTCTGAGAATATCCTCATTTCCGACTCCTCCAACTCAAAATTGAGCTGTATTTCACTTAAGTCTAGTAGAGATCCTTCAGAGTTATTTTGTGAAACTTGTAACGTATCGAAGTAGGAGTCATGTGAAACAGACCTGAAATGATACATACCGATTACTGAATTATAGTTAAATGTAAAGCACACAAATACGAGGGATGTCTTTTAAGTTTTGCATATAGAAACAGTAGGCCACGCTGATCGAACGTCAGTACTGAATCGTAACGTCACTCTTTAGTAAACTTAAATTCAAAGTTTCACAATACAGTGAATTTCTAAGTGTCACCAAGTCATTAGAAAAATGGAACTCAACCGAGAACATTACTGCATGAGATAACGTCAATAATGTACATTTCAGTATCAATTTTCGTATTTTAGAATACAGCAGACGCTCGATAACGTAAACACGGGATAATGAAAACTTGCGCTAATGTAAACACAAACTTCGTTCTATAGGATCAAACGGAACGCGCGATAACGTAAACAATGTGTACGCTCGATAACGTAAACAACTATCGGCGCACGGAAACAGCGCGACGGTAAAATGCTGAAGCCTCGATGATTTATGTCGGGCGTCGGGGAGTCCCCGATTTATGATGTAGAGTGTTAGGGGATTCACCTCTGCGATAAAATACGACAAACTCGGTCAGTCGTATGATCGTTTAGGATACGTTTATACGTACGTATGTATTTCATTTTTGATCTTAAGTGAATACATTGCACGCGTTAATATATTTTACGACTATGGCATCCACATCTTATAAAAGAAAGTGTTTAAAGTTGAGTGAGAAAGTGAAAATCATAGACGAAGTTGCACTAGGTGCGGGAGTGACACAGTTAGCAAAAAAATATGGAGTATCGAAAGCAACAATCTGTAAAATTAAGCGTATGAAAACTCAAATTTTACAAAGAACGTGCAATACATTTGGAGGTCCGGAAAAAAGAAAAACTTAGAAAAATGCGAAGGCGCCTAGAATGGAAAATTCCCTGTATAAGTGGTTTTTAAAACAACGGGAAAATCATGTCCCAGTTAGTGGCGAAGTACTTAAACAGAGAGCGAGACTGTTAAATGAAAAACTGAAAGAAACTGAAAATTTCGTAGCTAGTGATGGCTGGCTACAACGACTCAAAACAAGATATGGAATTCGACTGCTGTCTATATCTGGTGAAAAATTATCAGCACAACCACAATTAGTGCAACCATTCAAAGAAAAATTGATGAAAACAATTACCGAGCTAGATTTAAGAATGGAACAAATTTACAACGCAGATGAAAGTGGCCTTTATTGGAAAATGTTACCAGAGAAAACCTATGCTGCATCATTTGAAAAATCTGCCCCGGGAAGAAAGCCGGAGAAACAACGAATAACGTTTCTAGCTGCACTAATGCTAATGGTTCACACAAAATAAAGCCACTGGTAATTGGGAAAGCAAAAAATCCGCGCTCATTTAAAAATGTTAATATCCCTGTTGATTATGACTGTTCAAAAACCGCTTGGATGACTAGCAGTATATTCCTGAAATGGTTCCACAGGTGCTTTGTCCCTCAGGTATGACAATCAATTATCACAAATGCTCTATTCATAATTTGAAGATGTGTTTTCAATGTGTACGTACAAGGTTCCCTAAAACAACAGAAGCTTCCAATAAAAGCGTTGTTACTATTAGATAATGCACCAAGTCATCCTCCTGAGCAACAACTGAGGAGCAGGGATGGGTCAATTATCGTCATGTACATGCCGCCCAACGTAACACCGTTAATTCAACCGATGTACCAGAATATAATAAGACTCGCCAAACTATACTATAGGAAGTTTCTACTTTCGTCTGTCTTATCAAAGAATCCTGAAAACTTATCTGAGGCTTTAAAAAAAGTAACATTACGAGAAGCTGTTTTAGATTTACATATGGCCTGGAATGAACTTAACCAGCAAACTATTCAAAAATGTTGGAACAATCTCTTTTGTACCAATAATGAAGATGATGAAGAAGACGATGTCCCCTTAAGCGTAATTAGAGAACGTTTGCGATCCAATAATGATAATGTTATTATTAGTGTGTCATTGGATGTTGTTGATTTATCGAAAACAGTGAATCCCAACATTGTTTGTACTCCTGCTGATATTAATTTATGGAACGAAGATAAGCAGATGAATGATGCTGATAAGGAGGAGGATATGGACAGTGAGGATGATGAGAACGATCCCATTGAAGTCAGAAGTGTAGTGACTGACGCGCAAGCTATACAAGTTTTTAACCAAGCTTTAGATTGGGCTGAAAGAAAAGAAGTTTCATACACGGATATTTTAGTTCTTCGTAAATTACGGGCGCAGGCATTGGAAGACAATGCTAAGCGCAAATTTACGCAGACAAAAATTGTTAATTATTTTTCTTCTAATTAAAAAAATACTTATCGCTGTTAGAATATTTGTTTATTTTGTTATAAATAGTATGTATTAAACGTTTCTTTTAATAAATCAAATATTATATAAATCACGTTCGCTAATGTAAACATTTCGATAATGTGAACCACACTTGGATTAAATTAGTTTACATTATCGAGCGTCTGCTGTATTTTTATTGTAAAACCAAAAAAAATCAAATAAAACACCCAATTTTCAAGTTTTATGACTTGGCTAATGTATAAAGGACGTTAATTTTATGAAATCTTAAAAATTAGTATAATTAAAAAACGGCTAATTAGTAGTTCCTACAGTAAAATCGACTCAGATTGGCTTGTACTATCTCCCCCCACCGACTCCGCATCCATTTTCCCGTCACCCTGTATATTAAACATATCTATATTTACCTGTTGTGGCCGGGTGGTTTAGACAGACTTTGTAGCGGTCCGAGAACGTCATCATTCCCAGTCGGTTCAGAATGTCCAGACGTCAAACTTTCAGCTGATTTTACCGACCTGAGTTTTCTTTTCATGTCTGTCAAATCAGACTCGGTAACGGATTTTTCCTGCAAAACAACGGGACGTGATCACTCACAAGGTGTTTTGCGCATTAGAGAGGAAAAGTGCCGCACTTTAATAATTGAACATTAAATCATTGTATTGCTAAATTGAAAAAAATGAATATTACGAGGGCAGATCAAATATAAACTTTACTTATTCATAAAACATTATTTTTCTACAGGGTGCGCCATCTTTTATGTCGGTATGTAAACATGAAATAACTTTGAAAACGAAACACTGATTTCCATATATCGGGTATTTTTATTAAATATGGTCGTTTACATTTATTGGGAATAGTTTTTGAACACAACATCATTTGTAAAATGATCCACCCTCGCATATTCCTGTTTTTGTTTCTACTTGATATAACACTAGTCAACAAAATTTTAACTTTGTCGTGCCACAGGGACTTTTTTGATATTTTTTACTTTAATTGGTGATTGTAAGAAAAAATAAACAGTTAAAAAAAATTTGCTAGACAAGGATTGTATTCTATTGAGTAATTTAAAATATTAAGAAAAATCACAGATCTCGTAAATCAAAAGTTATTTTTTTTTATAAATGACTTAATAATCTAAGATTTTCTTGAATATTTAGCTTCTGGTTGGTCCCTTTTAATTGTCCAGCAGTAATCTGCTAACATATTTGGGCTCCATTTGCCCTGGTACCGCTTTTCCATATTAGAAATGTCCTGATGGAACCTCTCACCGTGCTCGTCGCTGACAGCCCCTAAATCCAGGTGCGAGTCTAAAAAATGGATCTTAAGTGACATGTTGCAACCCAATGCTTGATATGACAATAATAGCTCGCTAACCAACTCTCTGTAGCTGTCACTCTTGTGGTTACCCAAAAAATTTGCAACAACATTTTTAAAAGCCTTCCATGCAGATGTTTCTAAATTGCTTAATTTTTCTTCAAATCTTGAATCTTTTATTAACTCCCTAATTTGAGGGCCAACAAAAATACCCTCTTTTATCTTTGCATCACTTATTTTAGGGAATTTTTCTTTTAGATACAAAAATCCACTCCCATTGCGAGCCATTGCCTTCACAAATTTTTTTATTAATCCTAATTTGATATGCAATGGTGGTAGAAGCACATTATTTGGCTGTACAAGGGGTAAATACTTTACGTTTTTTTGCCCAGGAACTAACGATGCACGCATAGGCCATGTTTTTTTTATATAGTGATTAGTTCTGTCTCGGCTATCCCATTCACATAAAAAGCAGCAAAACTTTGTATAACCCAGCTGAAGTCCAAGTAATAGTGCAACAACTTTAAGATCACCGCAGATTTTGAAGGAATATGTACTGTAATTTATTTTTTCAAGTAAAAGTTTCATATTTTCATAGGTTTCTTTCATATTTGCAGCATGGGCCAGAGGTACAGACGGAAGCTTATTTCCATTATGCAATAACACTGCTTTTAGACTTGCTTTCGAAGAATCAATGAATAAACGCCACTGACAGAGATCAAAATCTATGTACAACATTTTCATAATCTCATTTATGTTATTGCAAAACACCAAATCTCCATCCTGAGAGAAATACGTTCTGAAGTGTTGATCACGGTTTCGAAAATAGCTAACTTTTGTATTATGATGTAGCAAATTCCATTCTTTTAGACGTGATCCTAATAGTTCTGACTGCTTTTTTGACAAATTTAAATCCCGAACCAAATCATTTAGGCCTCCTTGAGTTATCAAATGTGGCTCGTTTACAATTCCTTTTAAATCAAAGTCATCGTCCTCATCAACACATTCACCTGAAGTGGACGGTTGTGAATTGTTCTCAACAGACGTAGTTGCAACTGGTATTACTTCTGGCAATTTTTTACAATGAGAGACTGGTCTTATAGCCGAAGATAAGTTAGGGTAAATAACTGTGTTTTTTTTTCTTGTAATTTATACCTTTTATGTCTGTGAGACAAACATAGCAATCTGAAACGTGATCTCGCTGTTCAGTCCATATCATGGGTACAGCAAACGGCATAGGTCGTGCACCTTTCTTCCAGTCAGTTAAATTTTTCACACACGTTATGCAACAGACATGAGTGGCCCAGGATTTGTCTTGATGGGCGACAGAAAAACCAAAACATTGCTGATAACACTTCAACGCAAGATTCGTAAAATTTCGTCGTTGTTTTTTGAATGTTAGTTCTCCGCAGACATAACAAAAAGAGTTAGGATCATTATTACACTTCCTCGACATATTGACAGGGTTAATAAATCACAAAAAAGTGTTCAACTTCAACAACAAATATTTTTGTAAGGATTTACTTGTAAGCGTTTCTGTTAATTTACTGCCGTAGTACTAGTTATGAGTATTACCGTATCACAACAAATATGAGGCTAATAGACATATGACAGCTGTCATGTGATCTACTGATAAAACAAAATTAGCTGTCAAAGTTCGTGTGGCAAAACCAGTGTTGACCAGTGTAATCATCGCTTTTGTTTTTTTTTTGCATTCAGCTACAATTCGTTCATTTTTAGATATGCAAGATCACAGTTTACAATATCGACATCCTGATCCGGGTTTTTGCGGGCTGGATCCACCAACGTGTCATCAGCAAATAGATTTGTGGAGCTACTCATCTGAACAAGTTCCATATCATACACAAACAAACAACGGCCCGAAAACACTTCCCTGAGGAACTCAGGAACACAGAAATGTTGTTACGAGATAGAAGAACCGATCTAGTCCTTATGTCGCATAAATACCTATCCATTTCAAAAACGGCGATTAACGTATCACTTACATTTATTGTGATGGGAGTAGATACTTTTCTGTTCTTCAGGTTACCCTGAGAGCTGTTCCTCGACCTAGTAAAGAATAGTTTCCAACCTAACGGAGATCGCTTTGTATGGCTTCGTTTTCTTGCACCTGAAAATCGCAAAACACACAGATTTAGTTTTATTTCGAAACCTTACTCTTCATGTACATTTTTTTAAACGTTTTTCTGCAGTTCACAGTAAAACTGCCAGTATCACTTTCATGCCATAATGTTTCTTTAGTTTTATCTGATTAGCTCGATAATTTAACATAATATAAAATAAGTGTTCTTCAACGATGTTTGACACTGTCAGTGTGACAATCACAGATTAATGATACACTAGATATCTGACTTTAAATGAAAAAAGATCCTTTTCTTTTATGCATTTTTTTCTTGCGTTGTCTGTAAAATGAAAAACCTAGAAACTAGAATCTCAAAGCTTCAAGATGCTCTTTTTAAAGTCTAGATACGACCATTTTTCACCGAAATACAGCCTCTCAAAGATCACCGAAAAATCTGGATTTCTCTCGCTCCTTAAGTAGCCCAATGTTAGTAGAACTGGAAAAAGCCTCCTCCCGTAAATGGGTTGGGTGAAGTGCATTTACAATTACAGTTCTCCGCAAGTAGCCTTACCTGACGGCAACTCGATGACAGTATGGTAATTCTTTGGTAGATTTTTCGGGCCTCCTCCTACTTCTATATAATTGCATTCGTCCGTTTTTCCCGGCAAATGTTTGCTTCTAGCCTCCTCTAAAGTGATCAGTTTGGTCGGAGTGGATATCGCCAAGCTGTTCGGTCGGCACTTTTTCATCAGCAGACTCTCCGCGGCTAGAGAGGGAGCGTCCAGATTCGGCAAACGATCACAGAATATCAAGTCCGCGTAACAGATCAGGAACTCGGTTACCACAGCCTGAAAACAGAAATGTCGCAGCGGAAAGATTATTACCGCTTATATATATATATACAGGGTGGGGCATAACTGTCTCCCTATTTTCAAAGCTTAATAAAACAAATGTTATTTGGAATACAATGGATTTATTTTGAAATCTTAAAAGTGCAACTCAAACAGTTTTATTTTATGTGGTTTTGAAAATAATATCGGCAAGGTGCTTTCCACCATTATCACAGCATTGCCGCAAGCGCTTTCTGAAGTTTTGCATAACTCTAACTAACATTGCTTGCGGTATTCGGCCAATTTCCAGACGGATTGCCTCCTTCAGCTGTGGTAAGGTCCTTGGACGATGTTGAAAGACTTGAGCCTTAAGATAGCCCCACAGAAAGAAATCGCAAGGCGACAAATCCGGGGAGCGCGCAGGCCAAGGAATATCGCCTCTAAGGGAGATCAAGCGTCCGGGGAACAGTTCTCTCAAAATGCCTAATGATGCTCGGGATGTGTGGGCTGTCGCCCCATCCTGCTGAAACCAGGCATTCTGCACATTGAATTCTGCAAGAGCTGGGACAAAAAAATTCTGAATCATCGCTACGTAGCGTTCCGAGTTGACGGTGACAGCCCGATTACCTTCTTCAAAAAAGTAAGGCCCAACTATCCCAGTTTCTGACACGGCGCACCAAACTGTGACTTTCTCACTATGCAGAGGCTTTTCGTGTATCTCTCTTGGGTTTTCGGCACACCAGAACCGAAAATTTTGTTTGTTCACGCAGCCAGACAAATAAAAATGAGCCTCGTCACTAAAAAAAACCGCCTCCTGAGGTAACTTTGCAATCATGTCTTGACATGCAGCTAGTCGATTGTTCCAATCACGTGGTGATAATTCCTGTACAATAACCATCTTGTATGGATGAAAATGTAGGTCTTGATGAAGAATTCTTCGTAAAGAGCGATTAGAGAGGCGAAGGGCGTCTGCATGTCTGCGTGCAGAGCGGTTGGGCGAGTGTTCCACTGAGCGTCTGACTCTCTCTATGTTTTCGGGCGTCCGAGCTGTTCGTGGACGTCCATCTTCTCTCCTGATAACAGTTCCAGTTGCTCTGAAATTTTTCACCCACAAAACAATTGATTTTCGGTCTGGCACTGGTCGGTTACGAGGAATTTCAAATTGCATACGGAACGCTCGTTGTGCAGCGATAACGGATCCATTTTCGTGGATGTACGCTTCCACGGCGAAAGCGCGCTGTGCGTCGGTCCACATGCTGTTTCAAATTGAAACCTGTTCTAACCTGAAACTGTTCAACTTGCCGCTTGTACTGACGCTATCCCCACTTCCATTCGGTGCCGCCCGGTTGGGCCTTACTTTTTTGAAGAAGGTAATCGGGCTGTCACCGTCCACTCGGAACGCTACGTAGCGATGATTCAGAACTTTTTTGTCCCATCTCTTGCAGAATTCAATGTGCAGAATGCCTGGTTTCAGCAGGATGGGGCGACAGCCCACACATCCCGAGCATCATTAGGCATTTTGAGAGAACTGTTCTCCGGACGCTTGATCTCCCTTAGAGGCGATATTCCTTGGCCTGCGCGCTCCCCCGAACTTCAGAAAGCGCTTGCGGCAATGCTGTGATAATGGTGGAAAGCACCTTGCCGATATTATTTTCAAAACCACATAAAATAAAACTGTTTGAGTTGCACTTTTAAGATTTCAAAATAAATCCATAGTATTCCAAATAACATTTGTTTTATTAAGCTTTGAAAATAGGGAGACAGTTATGCCCCACCCTGTATATATATACAGGGTTTGTCCGGAAAGTAATGAGCTCTATTTTTTATTTCATCATTTATTGATCATTTGAGTAAATAAACTCAATATTCTTCGAAGTAGCACCCTCCTGCATCGATACACTTTTGCCAGCGTGATTTCCAAGCCGCGTATGCTCCCTGGAACTCCTCGACTGAGATGCTGTTCAGGGAGGCCGTCGAAGTAGCTTCAATGTTCTCTAGGGTGTCCAGATGCTGTCCCTTGAGGCCCCTTTTTAGTCGAGGAAACAAAAAGAAGTCCGCTGGAGCCAGATCGGGACTGTACGGTGGCTGGGGCACCGTCGTGACACCGATCCGAGTCAAGTAGGCGACGGTAACAAAGGCGGTATGGGACGGTGCGTTGTCGTGGTGGAGTTTCCATGAAGATCGAATTTCTCTTCGAACGCGGGCAACCCTGTGTTTC
This sequence comes from Acanthoscelides obtectus, assembly GCA_963669975.1. NCBI lineage: Eukaryota > Metazoa > Arthropoda > Insecta > Coleoptera > Chrysomelidae > Acanthoscelides > Acanthoscelides obtectus. Next base: position 3,277,925 of record CAVLJG010000005.1, read on the forward strand.
AGTCTTTGAAGAACTTCTTTGTAAAATTGAGCATTGACGGTCTGGCCAGGGAGTACAAACTCGTGGTACGCATTTCGTCATCGACCTCCTGTCGCCCTTCCCGGAACGACTTGTGCCACTTTTTTATTTGTGAATATGACAGGCAGGCATCCCCAAACGCTGTTTGAAGCAAATCCAATGTCTCCTTCGGTGTTTTGTTTAGTTTCACACAAAACTTTATCGCGTATCTTTGCTCTAAAGTTTTTTCCATCGTAACTTCGACGATGTCGCAAAACAAGGGCTAACAAAAATCAGCGTACACACTCTCCAAGAGGTCGGAGGTAACTGGCAAGTGTACCACTGTAAAGCTGAAGGTTCCCCCCACCCATCCCAACTGGTCGCATTGCGCTACGTTGCCAAGCTGCGTCACAAATAAATGAAGCTCATTACTTTCCGGACACACCATGTATAGGTGAAAAATTAAAGCTTCCGCTTTTTGTTGGGTACTTCGACAAAATTTAAGCAAAGAGGACTCTTTATACTTTTTTTAATTCTCTCTAGCTTTCAATGGACTTTGCCATCATCATCAGGAGCTGCAATTACAATGATAACAGTAGCAACAAAAGTGTAAAATGAATTTAAATTGAATCAACTTACAGTAGTATGTGAGGATGTTGCTAATTGTTGTTTTCGTATAGGATGAGGGAAACGTCCAGTAACATGGTGAGAGCTGGATACATGGTACAATGGTTAAAATTATATAAAATATGACAAGACAAGTTAAAGACAGATTAAAAATTATTTAGAAAACATTAGAGCATTACGTCGTGAAGCCACTTGATGATTACATAAAATGGTGGTCATGGAATAATGAGTGAGATGAACCCTTTGACAGAAGGCCGAAGGTTGTCAATGTCTGTGTTGAAAGATGGAACGAATTGTGGGCGTGTGCCAAAACGTTGCCAAATCACTTCAGATGATGTGATTTTCAGAATGTTATGTACGAAATTGTTAAACCGACCAGAGGCAGTTGAATAAACTATATTTTAATTGATGGGAATTTTAAATTAATAATTATTAATAAATCGTGAGAAGAGAATTATTAGATTTTGATTGGAATGAAATTTGTTGGTGGAATCGGCCAAAACACAGATTATATTTATGGTTGTGAAAAGTCGAAATTTGTTCCACCAACAAATTTCATTCCACTCAAAATCTAATAATTCTCTTCTCACGATTTATTAATAATTATTAATTTAAAATTCCCATCAATTAAAATATAGTTTATTCAACTGCCTCTGGTCGGTTTAACAATTTCTTACATAACATTCTGAAAATCACATCATCTGAAGTGATTTGGCAACGTTTTGGCACACGCCCACAATTCGTTCCATCTTTCAACACAGATATTGACAACCTTCGGCCTTCTGTCAAAGGTTCATCTCACTCATTATTCCATGACCACCATTTTGTGCAATCATCAAGTGGCTTCACGACGTAATGTTCTAATGTTTTCTAAATAATTTTTAATCAGTCTTTAACTTGTCTTGTCATATTTTATATAATTTTAACCATTGTACCATGTATCCAGCTCTCACCATGTTACTGGACGTTTCCCTCATCCTATACGAAAACAACAATTAGCAACATCCTCACATACTACTGTAAGTTGATTCAATTTAAATTCATTTTACACTTTTGTTGCTACTGTTATCATTGTCATTGCAGCTCCTGATGATGATGGCAAAGTCCATTGAAAGCTAGAGAGAATTAAAAAAAAGTATAAAGAGTCCTCTTTGCTTAAATTTTGTCGAAGTAACCAACGAAAGGCGGAAGCTTTAATTTTTCACCTATATATATATATATATATATATATATATATAACTCAAATATCTTTCTTCAACGAAAACGTTTTTAAAAAGATTTATTTTTGAGAATAACCAAATACAATGATGTTAATTGAATGAGTTCTGAATCGAGACTGGCTGCAAAGTTCATTATACAAACCAAAGTAAAGAACAAATGAAATACAATACTGAAACTGATAAGAAAGGAACGTGGAGGCAAAAGTCCTTGTTCAGCATATTCTTCTCTGTAGACTGGTACATAACTTATATATATCAAATAAAGAAATTGAAATTGCAATAGAGCTGTTACTAATGATATGAAAAACGTAATAAATTGGTTAAATGTAAATAAACTTAAACACAAACAAAACAAAACATATGCTAATATCAAAATCTTTAGATCAAAATATGATAAATCTTACAATTAATAATGAAAAAATTGTGTGAATCGAATCATTTAAATATTTGGGCATATACGTAGACAGTAAATTAAAATTTGAAAGGCACTATGAATATATTATTTCAAAAATATCCAAGAAAATAAATTACTTTTATAGAATTTCGCATAGCTTAAGCGTTTTTTTCTAAAAAAATTGTGTACAGCACTATCATTCTTCCTCATTTGTTATATTGTTTAACTATTTTGTCCACTGCAAATGAAACTGTATTTTCGAAATTACAAATATTACAAAATAAAGCTATGAGAATCATCTTAAATAAAAATAAATATACTAGAATAAATTTAATGCTGAAAGAACTACAATGGTTAAATATTAAAAATTTCATAGCCTACTTGGTTTTCATTTTCATATTCAAGTTAAAAAATCATCTTCTACCAAATCACTCAGAAAATTTTATTGTATTGAACAATGAGTGCCACAATTATTCTACTAGAGGAAGTATAGACTTTCGTTTACAAAACTGCAGTAGCAATATAAGGAGCAAGTCAGTATTTTAAAAGGGACTGTACGAATTTAATAAATTAAGCAATGATATCAAGATGTGTGTCAGTTTGAAAATGTTCAAAGGGAAATTGAAAAAAATATCTCACGGAAAACCAGAATTCATAGTAGTGAAATTTTGTATAAAAATATGAAGACATATATTTTGTGATATACTGTGCAATATGGATATTAAGGATATTGCAGCATTAATGCTAAATAAATCTGAAACAACAAACAACAACTTCGCAAAACCTTCGAGTTGAATTGGCATGTATTTGCTATCAGGATCGCAGAAACGCGAAGAGGTAGAAACATCAGCTTGCTCTTAATAGAATTGGAATTCAAATATATCATGTGTAAGTTCGATACCTCCCGTCATCTCTGTAATCCTGATACAAAATTCCTAGTGTCTCATCAGGACATGTCCAACCAGATATTCTTCGCAACATGTTCTTGTCGAATTGATACGGAGTTTTACAACCACAACTGCTTCCCTTTTTGGAAGCATTGCAAGATCCACTTTTTCAGCAGGACAATGCACGACCCAAAGTTTAGGCTGCAGTCTCGATCTCCAGGCTTTTTTCCTATCGAACATGAATTGGACATGATAGGAAGAAGGTTATAAAATTAACCGCACCCTCCACAAACACTGGAGACTCTACGAAACGAAATTCAGATGGCCTGGGTCACAATACACCAAGAAGAGATCAATCACCTAATCCAGTCAATGCCACGATGACTTAACGAATGTGTAGCGAACAGAACACATTATTAACATTAAGGTGGGATATCTCAGCTTTTTATCAGTAGACCTAAAACTTGTAAAAGTATGCTCAAAATTACAGCACCCCTAGTCGGTGTTGCAGTTTCTTTGTCATTTACTATATTTGCAAATAAATATTATCGTTAACTTTTTTACCTGTACACCAACACCTTGCAGTGCAGCTACTCCACCGACCTCCAGTTCCTCGCACCGTAGCAAATTAGGCGCCCATACAATCGCGACGTTTCTTGTAGTCATGCCAGTGCTCGCACCGTGTTTCGCTACTTTAGCCAAGTGCCTCATCAGATACTCCAAGGTCCTATAATCGTAAAAACCACAATTTACTGGTTCACCACCATATTGTCGTCAGTAATGTTTTCTCTAACGAGAATTGTACCTTACTTGATTTGTTTTAGTATGAAATTATCATAAATGCAAAAATAGCGCCGTCTGGAAAAATTCCCAGTCAAATTGCTGATAATGAATTTGGGGCCCTAAGTAGAAAGAAAAGACAGGAAAGAGATTACTTTGATACAATTTGAAGCATACCTGTAATGAGGCGGCGGCAATTTTTGTACGGTTTCCCTCATCTTCAGCAGCCTTTCGTGGTCCGTTTCGGAGTTACGCACCCCGCCGCTGCATCCTTGCACGGCATTCACAAAGCTTTGGTATAGTTGATAGGTACACAGAGGATTCGGTAATTCCCTAAAAGGTTATTCGTTAACGCATTTGGAAAAAATGTACTCGCTCTCTATTGGACTTACCTAAAATACATCTTTAATAAAGATGCGACAGAGTGCACGTCTTGGAGGACATCCTCTGTGTACAGATTTGGTATTCTGTCCTCGTCAAAGGCGTTACGTAACTTTTGAATGTTGGACGTGACCCCGGATAACCTAAAGCACCCCACAAAGTATTAGGCCAGGAAAATGAAATTCAGAAAAAATACGATGATAAGAAGATCGATAGCAATAAAAATAATTATAAAATGATGTGGAAAACATCGTTTCTCCTAAAATGCGTTTCGAAGATGGGGTAGCGAGAGACAAATTAATTATGGCAGTAAGAATCAACACTTATTTTATAGAAAGTGTAAATCAAATAGTGAAGACGATTCATAACATGTATGTCAGAATTCATCAATGAAGCAATTTAGGACAATTAACATCAACAATCTAAGAAAAGCTATCTCAAAATTGAAATCTAATAAGAATCCAAGTGAGAATCTCTCAAAAAATATTCTAATGATTGTTTCAATATAATTGGAAAGAAATTATTAATACTGGTGAATCATTGTTTAGTACATGGTGAATTCCCATCAAAATTGAAGTGTTCCACCATTACTCCTGTGCCCAAAGTTCAAAATTCTCAGCTGTATACAAATATGTCTTCCCGGATGTCAAGGAGATGTTCGAACAAGTCATAGAATTCATTGAAGAAACCAAAATTTTGATAAAAAATCAAGCTGCATTTAGAAAAAAAATGTTTCACAGAAACGGCAATCCAAATGGTGGTGGAAGACTGGAGAAGAAGTATAGATGAGAAGGAATATATTGTAACAATATTGTTAGACTTCAAAAGGGCATTTGAGACTATAGATAGGGAAAAATAAAAACTAAAGTTGGAAATTTTATGTCAAGTATTCAAAATATATCAGTAGGGGTGCCACAGGGGAGTAAATTAGGGCCGTTACTATTTATTATTTATATAAACTATATCTGTGACATTTTAGAACACTGCAAAATTCAAATATTTGCGGACGATACATTTATATATATATATATATATATATATATATATATATATATATATAAATTAAAGCTTCCGCCTTTTGTTGGGTGCTTCGACAAAATTTAAGCAAAGAGGACTCTTTATACTTTTTTAATTCTCTCTAGCTTTCAATGGACCTTGCCATCATTATCAGGAGCTGCAATTACAATGATAACAGTAGCAACAAAAGTGTAAAATGAATTTCAATTGACTCAACTTACAGTAGTATGTGAGGATGTTGCTAACTGTTGTTTACGTATAGGATGAGGGAAACGTCCAGTAACATGGTGAGAGCTGGATAGATGGTACAATGGTCAAAATTATATAAAATATGACAAGAACAAGTTAAAAACAGATTAAAAATTATTTAAAAAACATTAGAGCATTACATCGTGAAGCCACTGAAGTGATCTGGCAACGTTTGGCACACGCCCACAATTCGTTCCATCTTTCAACACAGACATTCACAACCTTCGTCCTTCTGTCAAAGGGTTTCATCTCACTCATTATTCCATGACCACCATTTTGTGCAATCATCAAGTGGCTTCACGATGTAATGCTCTAATGTTTTTTAAATAATTTTTAATCTGTTTTAAACTTGTTCTTGTCATATTTTATATAATTTTGACCATTGTACCATCTATCCAGCTCTCACCATGTTACTGGACGTTTCCCTCATCCTATACGTAAACAACAATTAGCAACATCCTCACATACTACTGTAAGTTGATTCAATTTAAATTCATTTTACACTTGCTACTGTTATCATTGTAATTGCAGCTCCTGATGATGATGGCAAAGTCCATTGAGAGCTAGAGAGAATTAAAAAAGTATAAAGAGTCCTCTTTGCTTAAATTTTGTCGAAGTACCCAACAAAAGGCGGAAGCTTTAATTTTTCACCTAACTGGTCTAGACGACAATTACCACGTCTCAAGTTATATATATATATATATATATATATATAGCACATAAGCATTTGGACACTGCTTTAGAACTGTTAAATAGTGATATTGAAAAAATTATGAATTGGTTAAATGTCAATAAACTTAAATTAAACACTAATAAAATTAAATATCTTGGCATTATATATGTGGATAGTAAGCTACTGTTTCACGAACATTATGAATACATTATTTCAAAAATATCGAAAAAGATTAAATTACTTCTATAGAGTTTCCGATAATCTTAGTATGTATTAAAAAATTCTTTATATATATATATATATATATATATATATATATAAATTAGATTACGAAAAATTCTAGCTTACTCTTCAATCAACAATATTGCTTGAATACTTGCTAGTATGATAAATTTTAAAATAATTTGGATTTTTTACTTTATCATCTATTCAATTATTAATTTGAATTTAGTGGTAATTTTTTGATATTTAAATATTTTTTTTACTACCCAACTATTTTTAATTTTTAGTTCTATTAAAATATTTGGATTTTTCTTTATAAATTTTCTATCTTTGGAGGATCTCCCACCCTTCCTAGGATTTTTACCAAAATGACTAACTATTAATGGTTTAATTAATAGAATTTTTTTAGTTTAAGAATTATTTTAATTGTATTTACACTAATTACATTGTTTTTTCATATACGATTAGCTTTCTCAGCTTTTCTTTTAAATCTTAATTTTCTTGTAAAATTTTGAGTAATTTTTACTAATGTTTTAGTTTTAACTGGATTAATCTATTGCACTATAATAATAAATTTTTAATTTTCAAATTTCAAGTTTTTAAAATTTTGATTAAATTTAAATTAATTCTTCCCCATTTTTTATGTTGTTCAACCATATTGTTTACAGCAAATGAAAACATATTTACAAAATTACGAAATAAAGCTATGAGAATCATCTTAAATAAAAACAAATATGCTAGGATTAGGTCTATGTTAGAAGAACTGCAGGGGTTGGATGTGAAAAATTTGATATATTATTTAGTTCTCGTTTTCGTATTCAAATTAAAAAATCATTTATTACCACCACATTTAGAGAAATTCACAAAATTAAATAGCTATAACTACGAAACTAGAGGCAGTATAGATTTTCATCTGCAAAATTGTAATAGTAGCATAACTAGTAAATCTATATTTCAAAAGAGAGTATTTGAATTTAATAAATTGACTCATGATATTAAATAAAGTTCGAACTTAAAAATGTTTAAGGTGAAATTAAAAAATCACTTTATGAATAATCAAAATACATAGTGACGCAATTACAATTTTAATAGACAAGAATGTAAAATTACAGAAAATGGATGGAAGAAAAATATGTACCCGAATATTATACAAAATTGACATTGTAGCATTATGCTAAATAAATCTTCAACAACAACAAAACATCTATTACTAGAATCGACTACTGATGCGAGAGTGAACAACAGCTACCTATTGAAACTGCTACCACTGTGACCGCTAGATGCCGCCAATTCTGGCGATACAGTACAACGACAGTTTGTGATGCTGTAATCAAATGTAAAAGCAATTAGAAAAGGAATAAATACCTATATATCCCGTCGACGATCCCGTTTCTCTCGATGAATTCGGCGCAACATTTGAGCACGGCCGGCACGTCGTTGCCGGAGTTCAGCAGATGCTCGCCAAGATCACAGCCGAAAACGCGCTCCTTCAGTATGCCCGACTGTTTCAAACGCCGCCGAGACGGCCGGTTCACGATGAAACTCCGGAAAAAGGTGATCAACTTGCCGTGCTTCCGTAGAACTGGTTTGATCTGGTTCAGCGCCAATGAGCTACGAAGAATAATATGTAGATGACGAAATTTTAAAAAAATGCGTAATGATGCAGGGTGTTCGAAAAGTAGACGGAGGGTTAAAAAATATGAAAAAAAGTGTCTATGAACATGCGTCTGGAAATACGGAATTTTCAAGATTTATGGCGATGAATTTGAAAAAAAATAATTATTAGTATCTTAAATTTGTTGTATTAAGAGGCTAATTTAGCGATAAATAGATTAAAATTATTAGGTCTAGTACCGTCCCGGGAGGGACCTTGGCGAATATTATTTGCGAAAAAATGTACGTCATTGCCTTTTTTGTAACTTTTGTTTGATTAAGCATCTGAAAATACAAGTTCTTTGCCTCTTGTATTTTTTACGTATATCACTTCGTTTTCGAGAAAAAAAATAAAAACAGTTTTATTGAATGTCACTGGACAAAATAGGTTTATCAATTTTTGCTAAAAGTGCCTTGGAAAACAAAAAAAATGTAGGAAAGAGTGTTACTGCAATTTTTCGATAGGTGCCATGACAAAAAATATACAAATACAAAAAATAATATTGCCAATTTTCAACAGAATCGAGTGAACATTTTTTGAGATATTAATTTTTTTTTATTTATCACCTGTATCTCTGCATTTCCTGATCCATGTTTTAAAAACTTTTTTTCAAATTTAGCTATGTTTATACTGCACAAATCTAACCTCAAAACCTGTAACTTGCTTATGCACGCCAAAGTAAAAGTTTATTGTCTACAAAACTGAAGCAATACCATTTGAGCATAAAACAAATATGTTGTATATACATGAATACATTGAAGTTTTAAAATTACAGAATTCTGATGAACAAAAATCCGCGTCGGATCCGAAAAATTTTCCAAGCATAGGCTTTAGGTAAAGTACTGCTATTTGCTTTGATGAATCCTGATTCCATTGCGGATTAAATTTGTTTCTCAATCATTACAAAAAATGCTAAAAATTAAAAATATCTCTTGAGTGATATCCTCGCTGTATAAAGATGTCAACACTTTCTGATTGGTGTCTCGTGTCACGTGACTACGACTACGATAATCTATAGTTCTTGTGATAAATGATATTGTCTTCTGTAATATATCGTCCATCTAATGCATTTCTAGTGGACATAAGCCTATATCAGTATCGAAAATAATTGAAAAATCGTCTTACCCAACGACAGGTGGCGGCAACGGCATGTTTCTAGGCACCTTGTCTCCTATTATGTGGACGCAGTATTGCGGGAAGAAGCCAACCTGGAAGCCCCTTTTTCCTCGCCACCACATCGACTCCCCGGGACTAGCCATGTCGATCACAGATATCATATCGCCTACCTCCAGATTTAGCTCGTCTCGCGCCTGGAGGATAAAATAATTGTTCATGATACTATGAAAACAAGGCACAAAATATATTTTTCTCCGACAGCTGTGTTGTGAGATATGAACCAGTAAAACTTCTAGGAATAGACTCTATGTCAGACAAGGTACTAACAATATTGTTTAAAATAACTGTTGCTTTTTTTGATAAAAAGTTTGTGTTTGTCATAAATAGTTTAGGCATTTGACTGGTCTTTACATACTGTTAATGTTGATCAATAAATTATTTGATGTTGTTTAAAAATTAAATAGATTATATTATCTATTGGTAAACATTTTCAATAAAGATGGTTAAAATGTTATTTCCCTCAGTAAATCCGATGATATGATCTAGTAGTAGTAGTAGAAAGATTTATTTAGCACATTTGGCTACATAAACAGAACAATTGTAAACAACTTAGAAGTAGTAAATTCAAGCCATATGGTGTATGATGTAAATGCTGGGCAACCCATAATTGTAGATTTAACAAGTGATTTCTCAATTTTACTTTAAATTTTGTCAAAGTTTTCTGGTCTTTTATCTCCGAGTATAATTTATTATATTCAATCAACCCTTGATGGAATACAGATTTGTAGCATATGTTATACTTTTTGGTCAATAAATGGAAGTCATCTTTATTTCTGGTATTATGTAAATGATGGTCGACATTTGATGATGTTAAATTAGTTAGACTTGATGGAAATATATTATTTTTTACTTTATAAATGAATATCATTACAAGATATTTGATAAATTTTTTTAAATTGAGCCATTTTAATTTGCTAAGCATTTGCCTAATTGGAGTATATTTACCTTTATTTAGTATTATTCTCATGCACTTATTTTGTAAAATTTGCAGTCTTTCAAAAATGGAATTATTTGCTAAATATAGAATAGTCGAACAGTACAAGAAATTTGGAAGAATGATGGTATTATAGATAATTTTTCTGCTATATGAACTCAGACATCCAGAAATTCTCGATAAATATCCCACTTTACTACTAATCTTATTTATAACTTTTTCATAATGAATATCAAAAATTAATCGAGAGTCAACAAAAACTCCCAGGTATTTAAAATTTTCTACGAATTCAATATCTTCACCATCAATATTCAGTTGAACATTTGTACATTGTTTTTTTCCGATTAACAAGGCTTTCGTTTTACTTGCATTTAATTTTAGTCTGTTAGATGCTAACCATTTTGAGACAAGCTTCAAGTCTTCATTTATATAAGAGATACCAGACTGAATATTTTTAGTACTTATATAAATCATAGTGTCATCGGCGAAAATTTGAATTTTGCATTTTTTGACTATGGCAGGTAAATCATTTATGTATAAAATAAAAAGAAGTGGTCCCAGGATACTGCCCTGTGGAACACCCAACGTATTTTCAATTTTTGATGAAATAGTGTCATTAACTTTTGTAACTTGCATCCTTTTAGACAAATAATTTCTAAACCAATCTAAAACACTTCCTGTTATACCATATGCCTTCAATTTACCTAACAAAATATCTCTATCAATCGTTTCAAATGCCCTCTTCAAATCCAAAAATACTGCTATGACAACTTCTTCTGAGTCTATGGCTCGTCTCCAATTCTCAGTTACCAACTGGAAAGCTGTTTCTGTGGAATATCTTTTTAGAAAGCCTGCTTGCGCCTGCACTACAATTTTGTTTTCTTCTATAAATTGCATTAATTGGTCATGCACTATGGACTCTAATAATTTTTCAATGTCTGGTAACACATTTACTGGTCTCATATCGCTGCATCTTTTAGAATTTTTTATTTTGGGAACTGGTGTTATTGTAGAGCATTTCAAATTTTCAGGGAAAGAACTGCTTCTCAGTGAACAATTGATCCAATTTAATACAGGATATCCCAAAATTTCGAAACAGTTTTTGAGCACGTTTTTAGTAGTCATTTCAGCACAGTTGTTATTTGATTTTAAACTGTTTACTTTTTTTCTTAGATAATTCAATGATACGCTGTGAAATTTTGAAAGTGTATGCAACATTTGTTCGTGAATAATATCTTCAAAAACTCTTTCAACATCTGGCAGAACATTTATTGGCCGCATATTGGTGTACAACTCAGAATTCTTAACTTCAGAAACAGGAGTTATGGTAGCACACTTCAGTTTTGTTGGAAATTCGACACATTTCAAACGGTAATTTATCAGGAATAATATTCTTGCTCTAATAATATCAAAAGATTCGTTAAGCACACTTTTAGACAAAATCTCACTCTTATTTTGATTTGATTTAATTTTTGATATAATCTTGAGATGATTAATGTTTATTGTTCTAAACTCACTGAATGATGCATTATAATCTGAGCTAATGGAACATTGAATAGTAATTGATTTTACAATGTTGTTGACACTTTAGAGAAGAAAAAAGAAAATTCTACGATAAACAAATCGATAATAACAAGTGCGACAGTGTAAAGATGTGGAAGACTTTAAAAAGACTGATCAATTCGAAGAAGCATGATTGTGTAAATCAAGTTCAATTCGAAAACGGTACCGAAATAAATTCTTTGGTGATTGCAAACAAACTAAATGAATATTTTGTGGAAAGTATTGTTGATATTGTAGGAACTGCCAATGCTGCATCTGACTATATGAAAATCAGTTTCCAGGGGGAAATGTTGCATACACTTTCAAAATTTCACAGCGTATCATTGAATTATCTAAGAAAAAAAGTAAACAGTTTAAAATCAAATAACAACTGTGCCGAAATGACTACTAAAAACGTGCTGAAAAACTGTTTCGAAATTTTGGGATATCCTGTATTAAATTGGATCAATTGTTCACTGAGAAGCAGTTCTTTCCCTGAAAATTTGAAATGCTCTACAATAACACCAGTTCCCAAAATAAAAAATTCTAAAAGATGCAGCGATATGAGACCGATAAATGTGTTACCAGACATTGAAAAATTATTAGAGTCCATAGTGCATGACCAATTAATGCAGTTTATAGAAGAAAACAAAATTTTAGTGGAGGCGCAAGCAGGCTTTCGAAAAAATATTCCACAGAAACAGCTTTCCAGTTGGTAACTGAGAATTGGAGAAGAGCCATAGACTCAGAAGAAGTTGTCATAGCAGTATTTTTGGATTTGAAGAGGGCATTTGAAACGATTGATAGAGATATTTTGTTAGGTAAATTGAAGGCATATGGTATAACAGGAAGTGTTTTAGATTGGTTTAGAAATTATTTGTCTGAAAGGATGCAAGTTACAAAAGTTAATGACACTATTTCATCAAAAATTGAAAATACGTTGGGTGTTCCACAGGGCAGTATCCTGGGACCACTTCTTTTTATTTTATACATAAATGATTTACCTGCCATAGTCAAAAAATGCAAAATTCAAATTTTCGCCGATGACACTATGATTTATATAAGTACTAAAAATATTCAGTCTGGTATCTCTTATATAAATGAAGACTTGAAGCTTGTCTCAAAATGGTTAGCATCTAACAGACTAAAATTAAATGCAAGTAAAACGAAAGCCTTGTTAATCGGAAAAAAACAATGTACAAATGTTCAACTGAATATTGATGGTGAAGATATTGAATTCGTAGAAAATTTTAAATACCAGGGAGTTTTTGTTGACTATCGATTAATTTTTGATATTCATTATGAAAAAGTTATAAATAAGATTAGTAGTAAAGTGGAATATTTATAGAGAGTTTCTGGATGTCTGAGTTCATATAGCAGAAAAATTATCTATAATACCATCATTCTTCCAAATTTCTTGTACTGTTCGACTATTCTATATTTAGCAAATAATTCCATTTTTGAAAGACTGCAAATTTTACAAAATAAGTGCATGAGAATAATACTAAATAAAGATAAATATACTCCAATTAGGCAAATGCTTAGCAAATTAAAAGGGCTCAATGTAAAAATTTTTCTTGTAATGATATTCATTCATAAAGTAAAAAATAATATATTTCCATCAAGTCTAACTAATTTAACATCATCAAATGTCGACCATCATTTACATAATACCAGAAATAAAGATGACTTCCATTTAATGACCAAAAAGTATAACATATGCTATAAATCTGTATTCCATCAAGGGTTGATTGAATATAATAAATTATACTTGGAGATAAAAGACCAGAAAACTTTGACAAAATTGAAAGTAAAATTGAGAAATCACTTGTTAAATCTACAATTATAGGTTGCCCAGCATTTACATCATACACCATATGGCTTGAATTTACTAGTTCTAAGTTGTTTACAATTGTTCTGTTTATGTAGCCAAATGTGCTAAATAAATCTTTCTAGTACTACTACTACTTTATATGAAATAGGTATTCATTCGATCTGCTATTATTTCTTCATTTGTTATTACCCCATCGTCGAATTTTATTTTAGATAATATACTTTTTCTAAAAGTAGAAACAATATTTTTCAACGTTTTCCATATATGTTCGCTATTATTTTTACTCTGACCAATTTTGCATTGTAACATTTTTTCTTTTCATCTCGTAGTACTGCTACAGAACGGTTTCTTGATCTTGTGTATTCTAGCCAAAATTTTCCATGTTGCAAAGCAAATGTCCACCAGTTTATTTATTATTATTTAGATTTATTAGATTTTCGACCCTGATCAATGGTAAAACCGGGCCCGAAAGATTACCCCCATAACAAGTGTACCTGTGAAACGTATCGCCTGACGCTGTAAGCAGCTGCAACGGCCGGAGTGTTAATAGATCTGCTCTCCTCGCTCGGCACTAACAGCCTCCTGCCTTTGTTGTCCATCTGCAACCAATTCAGCACCGGACCGCAATTCACAGAGTTGTCCGCTATCTGGCTGAATCGCTCCAAGTACCGGAGCAATTTGCTCTGGAAAAAAAATTGAATATTTCACGTTTGTTCGTACAGAGAGAACCAAATTTGTCTGACGACTTGAGTTGTGTACGAGAGATATGCGAGTTTTCCCTGTATTGTACCGTCTGACACCTGTTTCTGATTCAACTCTCGTATACAGGGTGTAAACGTCACGGTAGTCATTATTTAAATGGGTGATAGAGAAGAAGCAAAAAGTTTCATATTGGACCAGCCCCATAAACCATCCCTTTAAGTTCTCCCCAATACCAGAAATCCATCGGATTGAGGTCAGGAGATCTTGCTAGCCATTTTCGAGGATCAGGAGCATTTCGACCGATCCAGCAATTTGGATAATGTTCATTCAAATACTGAATGACGCCTCTAAAAATGTGTGGGGGTGCCCCGTCATGAAGAAGCCACAAATTCTGTCTCCGTTGTAATGGAATGTTGTCTAGGGTCTGTTCGAAAAGTTCTGGTAGGTTATTGGCTAGAAAGCTAAGGTATCCTTCTCCTGACAACTTTGGGGGTAACTCGAAAGGACCAATTACACTGATCAACAGCCAAAAAATATCCTAAATAAAATCAACAAAATATTACTATTTTTAATGTGCTAAAACCGGAATGAAACTTATTTTTTCAATATTAGTTCAAGTTTTAGAGATACGGTAATTATATGTGTTCCTGCTGTGACAGTGTTAATATACTGTAATTCACAAGAATGTACGTGCTACATTTTTATATTCGGCAAGGAAAGATGATGTAATCGGAATGATTGTGTTACGTTATACATACGTGTACATTATATTGTTTTATATTAGCCATTTTTTCCTCAGTTGGCTGACAGCGTTCATGCAAGATGTCTCGAAAGTGAGTAAACAATACAATCCAGATCAGTTTTGTTACGTGTGTGGTGATGTGACTTTTGCGTCTCAGAGACGGTCTATTACTCCATTAATAACAAAGGCATATCAGCTTTATTTCGGTTGTAAACTAGGTGATCAAGACAAACAGTGGGCACCCCACATCTGCTGTAATACATGTGCTTCAAGTCTGAGGAGCTGGTTAAATGGCAAAAACGGTCTATGCGCTTTGCTGTCCCAATGGTTTGGAGAGAGCCTACAAATCATATTAATGATTGTTACTTTTGCATGGTACCTTGTGTTGGACAAGCCACAAGTATGTCCAAGAAAAAAAATCTGTTATTAACCACCCAAACATACCATCTGCGATGAAACCTGTGCCTCACAGTGACGAAAATCCTATTCCAAAACCCCCAGAATCATACACTTGCGAATCAGAAAACGAATCAGATCATGGCGATCGAGTGATTCGTCAGGAAGAAGATATGCCATCAACGTCAAGAGATCCTGATTTTATACCGAGCACGTCATGCCACCAACCGCACAAAATAACACAGTCAGAATTAAATGATCTTGTAAGAGATTTAGAACTTCCAAAATGTAAGGCAGAGTTACTTGGATCAAGACTGCAGCAGTGGAACTTGTTAGAAGACGATGTTTCGGTATGTGTTTTTCGTAAACGCCAGAAAGACTTAGAACCATTTTTCAATATGGAGAATAACTTGGTTTTCTGCAGTAACATTAACGGCTTACTGGCGGCTTTAAATATAAACTATAACCCAGAGGAATGGAGATTGTTCATAGACAGGTCAACATTGAGTTTAAAGGCAGTGTTATTGCATATTGGAAATATTTTACCATCTCTTCCTGTAGGGTATGCAGTTCACATGAAAGAATCATATGACAATATGAAGTACCTATTGACATGCATAAAATACGATGAGCACCAATGGCATATTTGTGGCGATTTAAAAGTTGTTGCACTTTTACTTGGGCTGCAGCTAAGCTACACAAAGTTTTGCTGTTTTTTGTGTGAATGGGACAGTCGGGCACAGGCACTTCATTACACCAGACAAAACTGGCCTGTTCGTCAATTCCTAGAGCCAGGTCAAAAAAATGTACAGCATATGCCATTAGTAGATTCGAAAAAAAATTTATTACCACCACTGCATATCAAGTTGGGCCTAATGAAAAACTTTGTCAAGGCATTAGATAGAGATGGGTCAGCTTTTCAATACCTGCGTCAGAAATTTCCAAGACTAAGTGAGGCAAAGGTTAAAGAAGGTATTTTTGTTGGGCCACAGATTCGAAATATTTTGAAAGATACACAGTTTGAAAACACTTTAACAGGTATTGAAAAAACTGCTTGGAATGATTTCCGTCTGGTGGTCACTAATTTCTTGGGAAATAGAAAAGCTGACAACTATAAAACCCTTGTCAAAAATATGCTGTCATCGCATCAAAAGATGGGCTGTAATATGTCTCTTAAGATACATTTCCTACACTCACACCTGGACTTTTTTCCTGACAATTGCGGAGCCGTAAGTGATGAGCACGGCGAACGTTTTCATCAGGATATTTCAACAATGGAAAAAAGGTACCAGGGAAAGTGGAATCCTTCCATGCTTGCAGACTACTGTTGGACTCTTGGTAGAGATGCTCCAGAAACGATCCATAAAAGAACAGCAAAAAGACAGCGCATATAGTGATTCTTATAAGTATATAAATCTTGTTACTTTTTTTGATATATCCTTAAAAATAAAAAGTTTTTTTTCTAAACCGCAACTAATTTTTTTATTTCATTGTCATTTTTGGATTCAGCGCCCCAAAATTAACAAAGAGGTGCACTTTTCCCACAAGATACAATTAAAAAACTAAAATTTGTTGTCCAGCGTTATCTGATCGTCAAGAATACCCGCCCAAATATTTATTTTAAAACGTTGTTGGAAATGACCTTGGCGAATAGTATGAGGATTTTCTTGGGCCCACGTGTGAGTATCATGGAAATTTAATATCCACGACATTTAAAATTTGTTCCTCCTGCTCTACAGTAACCTATCTTTCACGAGTGCGAATATTAGTGAGCTGTATCTCGAAGTTTGTGGTACACTTGCACAAATGCCCTTCTGTCTGGGTGTACCAGTTGGCGAAATCTGTCGCTATAAATTTGAGCTGCAAGATTTGAATCCTGACGAGCTTCACCGTAAACTAACAACATGTCAGCGCACTCTTGATTCGAGAAAATTGTAAATAAACACGACGACGTACGCGAACAAAAACAAAACAACATGCTAACCACTGTTACCGTTTGCGATCGATTGCCGGTTCGATAAGAGTGATGAATGACCGACGCGCTGTTGTCATGTGTGTTTTAAATATTTAATTTAATGAAACTTACTGACTACAAATTTTGGCTTAACTTAATGCCATTTATTTGTTAATGACCCAATTTAAAAACGTTTTAGATTAGATTACAAAAATTAGTAAGAAGCACTTAAAGTTGTGAACTGTAAAGCCATTTAGACAATAATCTATTGACTTTTGGACCATGGGTCATATGAACTTTTTGACTACCATAACGCGTACACCCTGTAAGAATAATTGCACTAACAAACATGTCCGACAAACGGGGACGCCTCAGCTATAAAGTCCAAGTAATAATTTTATTGAGGCATCTCCCACGCCAAATCGCCAAAATACTTTGGATCGTTGCCAGATCTTTTTTTCCTCGCGATATTTCATCGAATATCGGATTCAGCCGCGCGACGTAGCACTCTATTAACGACATCTTGTTCAGAGTTTAACGATGGAATTTATTGCGGTTGCGTCTTAGTGCCTCCGTTTGAGCGAGGAAGAGCAAGTCAAAGGGAGAAATAGTTCGCGTGTTCGGGATTTTATGAAGCATATGGATAGTATACTGAACTTGGTTGGTGGTCTTGCTGGAAAATATGCTTAGAAATATAAATTATATTCTCGATATTTTTAACTAACGACCTTTTATCACTATTGGATGCTCGTTTGTACGAAGGGTACTATGAAAGTTTTGCAATATGACTTGGTGGAGGTACCAAGTGTCCATTGTCGACTTTGGCCGCAGGTTTCTATAACTTTAGGCAGGCGCTGTTCCGCTTCCACTTAGCTGTGACTGTCTTCTGTCTCTCCAAAACGACACGCTCCACAATCCCGCTCGATTTAAAAAATACAGCTACCATTTTTTTCTAAATATCATCATCATCAAAGACCCAAACTTTGTTTACATACCGAGATTGCCGCTTAGCATCTTTCGGTACCAAGTCGAACGAACAGTGTTACATACAATAGTCATTAGTGATAAAACTGCACGCTCTTAAACAAGAATTGCTGCAAATCGAAATTCTTACCTCTAAAGCATCGTCGTCTGGTGACAGCTGAGCAAGGTCCTCCAGCTGGGAGATCTTTCTGTCGAAGATGCACTGATGCAGTTGAGCGTCCAGCATTTGGAAGTTATCGAAGTTCCTTTGTATCAACCAGCAAGCGTCACCGGACGTTACTTGCACCATGAACCATTCCGTTTCCGTGTCTTCGTTCGCTGAAATCGAATATATCGGAAAAATAAAAAATCAAGGCCAAATGGTGAAAAGCTCCACAAAGTTGCGTGAAAATTTATTATATCGAAAAAATAAAAAATCAAGGCCAAGTGGTGAAAAGCTCCACAAAAGTTGCGTGAAAATTTAATATATCGAAAAAATAAAAAGTTAAGGCCAAGTGGTGAAAAGCTCCACAAAAGTTGCGTGAAAATTTAATATATCGAAAAAATAAAAAATCAAGGCCAAGTGGTGAAAAGATCCACAAAAGTTGAATGAAAATTTAATATATCGAAAAAATAAAAAATCAAGGCCAAGTGGTGAAAAGCTCCACAAAAGTTGCGTGAAAATTTAATATATCGAAAAAATAAAAAATCAAGGCCAAGAGGTGAAAAGCTCCACAAAAGTTGCGTGAAAATTTAATATATCGAAAAAATAAAAAATCAAGGCCAAGTGGTGAAAAGCTCCACAAAAGTTGCGTGAAAATTTAATATATCGAAAAAATAAAAAATCAAGGCCAAGTGGTGAAAAGCTCCACAAAAGTTGCGTGAAAATTTAATATATCGAAAAAATAAAAAATCAAGGCCAAGTGGTGAAAAGCTCCACAAAAGTTGCGTGAAAATTTAATATATCGAAAAAATAAAAAATCAAGGCCAAGTGGTGAAAAGCTCCACAAAAGTTGCGTGAAAATTTAATATATCGAAAAAATAAAAAATCAAGGCCAAGTGGTGAAAAGATCCACAAAAGTTGAATGAAAATTTAATATATCGAAAAAATAAAAAATCAAGGCCAAGTGGTGAAAAGCTCCACAAAAGTTGCGTGAAAATTTAATATATCGAAAAAATAAAAAATCAAGGCCAAGTGGTGAAAAGCTCCACAAAAGTTGCGTGAAAATTTAATATATCGAAAAAATAAAAAATCAAGGCCAAGTGGTGAAAAGCTCCACAAAAGTTGCGTGAAAATTTAATATATCGAAAAAATAAAAAATCAAGGCCAAGTGGTGAAAAGCTCCACAAGAGTTGCGTGAAAATTTAATATATCGAAAAAATAAAAAATCAAGGCCAAGTGGTGAAAAGATCCACAAAAGTTGAATGAAAATTTAATATATCGAAAAAATAAAAAATCAAGGCCAAGTGGTGAAAAGCTCCACAAAAGTTGCGTGAAAATTTAATATATCGAAAAAATAAAAAATCAAGGCCAAATGGTGAAAAGCTCCACAAAAGTTGCGTGAAAATTTAATATATCGAAAAAATAAAAAATCAAGGCCAAGTGGTGAAAAGCTCCACAAAAGTTGCGTGAAAATTTAATATATCGAAAAAATAAAACATCAAGGCCAAGTGGTGAAAAGCTCCACAAAAGTTGCGTGAAAATTTAATATATCGAAAAAATAAAAAATCAAGGCCAAGTGGTGAAAAGCTCCACAAAAGTTGCGTGAAAATTTAATATATCGAAAAAATAAAAAATCAAGGCCAAGTGGTGAAAAGCTCCACAAAAGTTGCGTGAAAATTTAATACATCGAAAAAATAAAAAATCAAGGCCAAGTGGTGAAAAGCTCCACAAAAGTTGCGTGAAAATTTAATATATCGAAAAAATAAAAAATCAAGGCCAAGTGGTGAAAAGCTCCACAAAAGTTGCGTGAAAATTTAATATATCGAAAAAATAAAAAATCAAGGCCAAGTGGTGAAAAGCTCCACAAAAGTTGCGTGAAAATTTAATATATCGAAAAAATAAAAAATCAAGGCCAAGTGGTGAAAAGCTCCACAAAAGTTGCGTGAAAATTTAATATATCGAAAAAATAAAAAATCAAGGCCAAGTGGTGAAAAGCTCCACAAAAGTTGCGTGAAAATTTAATATATCGAAAAAATAAAAAATCAAGGCCAAGTGGTGAAAAGCTCCACAAAAGTTGCGTGAAAATTTAATATATCGAAAAAATCAAAAATCAAGGCAAGTGGTGAAAAGCTCCACAAAAGTTGCGTGAAAATTTAATATATCGAAAAAATAAAAAATCAAGGCCAAGTGGTGAAAAGCTCCACAAAAGTTGCGTGAAAATTTAATATATCGAAAAAATAAAAAATCAAGGCCAAGTGGTGAAAAGCTCCACAAAAGTTGCGTGAAAATTTAATATATCGAAAAAATCAAAAATCAAGGCAAGTGGTGAAAAGCTCCACAAAAGTTGCGTGAAAATTTAATATATCGAAAAAATAAAAAATCAAGGCCAAGTGGTGAAAAGCTCCACAAAAGTTGCGTGAAAATTTAATATATCGAAAAAATAAAAAATCAAGGCCAAGTGGTGAAAAGCTCCACAAAAGTTGCGTGAAAATTTAATATATCGAAAAAATCAAAAATCAAGGCAAGTGGTGAAAAGCTCCACAAAAGTTGCGTGAAAATTTAATATATCGAAAAAATAAAAAATCAAGGCCAAGTGGTGAAAAGCTCCACAAAAGTTGCGTGAAAATTTAATATGTATATTGAAAAAATAAAAAATCAAGGCCAAGTGGTGAAAAGATCCACAAAAGTTGCGTGAAAATTTAATATATCGAAAAAATAAAAATCAAGGCCAAGTGGTGAAAAGCTCCACAAAAGTTGCGTGAAAATTTAATATATCGAAAAAATAAAAAATCAAGGCCAAGTGGTGAAAAGCTCCACAAAAGTTGCGTGAAAATTTAATATATCGAAAAAATAAAAAATCAAGGCCAAGTGGTGAAAAGCTCCACAAAAGTTGCGTGAAAATTTAATATATCGAAAAAATAAAAAATCAAGGCCAAGTGGTGAAAAGCTCCACAAAAGTTGCGTGAAAATTTAATATATCGAAAAAATCAAAAATCAAGGCCAAGTGGTGAAAAGCTCCACAAAAGTTGCGTGAAAATTTAATATATCTAAAAAATAAAAAATCAAGGCCAAGTGGTGAAAAGCTGCACAAAAGTTGCGTAGAAAATTTCAGGTGATACTGCTCAAACCTTTGCACTGAGAATTATTTGCAGTATAGCTGACGCAGTATTATAGACAGAACGCAAATCGTCGAGTATATGCCTCATACTTCTACTTCAGGGGTGCCTCAGGGATCAAATCTGGGACCTCTATTATTCATAATATACAGGGTGGCGCATCGTAAACGAAACAGACGCATTTACTGGCAGCTCTGTTTTTTTTTTTGGAAAAACGCTCAGACCCGTCGATTTTGTTTTCGAGGGGGACACAAGTTTGACAAAAAATCACCCTAAGCGGGGGTGACACCACACCCATAATCTTAAATGGAAAGGGGGGTCGAGTGATACCTTATTTTAAAGGTCTTTCAATTCCCTTTATAATGATATAAAATTAATGTACTTCAGTTCAGTAGTTTTGAAGATTTATTGATTTAAAGCTTAAATAAAACTAATACATCATCATTAGTCGAGATCAATACATTTGGCAGCAAAGTAATTTAAAAATGAAGAATGAACTGACCCGTTAGGCAAGTAAATGTTGAAAATGGCCACCATGACTCTCCATGCAATAATAAAGATTTTGCTCAAAATGTTGCCGCACATTTTGCAATATTTGACAAGTAATTTGAAGGCACTCATTCACAATTCTTTGTCGCAGGTGATGTTGGCTGAGTAGCATAGATTTTGCTTGTTAAATGACCCCACATAAAGAAATCCAAAGGTGATAAATCTGGCGATCTTGGAGGACATTCTACCGATCCATCGATCTGGAAACGTCTGATCTAAATATTGTCGAACACGTAATGCGTAATGTGGTGGGGCACCATCATGTTGGAACATCAACTTATTCGCAATGTACCGCCGATCATTCTGATTTTCAATTATGGCTGTTAATGCAGGATCTATGGCGTCTCCAATAATTCCAAATACATTTCACCGTTCAAATTTCCAAGAAAAAAGGAAAAAATAAATGATCGTCAAAAATACCAGCCCAAACATTTAATTTTTGCTGTGCATGAACCTCATTATGAATTCTGGGATTAGAATCGGACCAATATCGGCAGTTATGACGATTTACTACGCCATTTAAGAAAAAGGAACATTCGTCGGAAAAGCAAGTGTTGAATAGAAAATGTTTATCGTTTATAATTCGTTCGCTCATATCTTCACAAAATTGTAATCGCGGATTTTCGATACACGTTACTGATCTTAAGTCGCTCGTTAAATATTTCTGCTGTTCTATTAGCGCACTGATTATTTACGAAAAATATTTCGATAATTTCAACTCGTTCTGCTGTGGAATATACCATGGTTAATTTATGTAATGAAGCGCTACAAGTTATTTTAGCAACAAAGTTTGGTCAAGACTATCCAGTCTTCCCGGAGTTTTAAAACTCAGTCAAAAAGATATTTACAAGAATTGCAAAACAACTAGTTAGCTTAAGAAGTTCTTTTATTTTCATACTTTTTTTTATTTTTCATTAGTTATTTTTCCGTTTCTTCATAACCTATTATCTCTTCTTCTTTTTATAGCTAAATTGGCATAAATAGTCCTATTATACTGTGACTTAATCTTTGTAGTTTCACTTTTTTTTGTATAACTTGTTTTTTTTTTCTCACTTTTGTACGGGGTTAGATGGTGGAATAGCAGGTGCTAAATCTCGCCCCATGTAATGTACCATGTTTTGGTCAATAAAGACGATTATTATTATTATTATTATTATTATTATTATTATTATTATTATTATTATTAAATCAATCGCAAACTATGTACTAAATTCCTATTTAAAATAAGTACGAGATATTTCCTTATCTTTCTTCCACAAATAAGTTTTTTCCACAAAAAAACGCTCAAATAGCTATTTTCAACAACAAAATGATGAACAAACCATGGGCGTAGTGAAGAAAAGCATTTACTTATTAAGTAAATTCATTTAGTCAAATTTCTTCTGAAAGTAGTACAAACTAATCTGATGCACCTATTAAAGTCTGCTTTAAGCTTTAAATCAATAAATCTTCAAAACTACTGAAGCTCATGTATTTTACATCATTATAAAGGGAATTGAAAGACCTTTAAAATAAGGTATCACTCGACCCCCCTTTCCATTTAAGATTATGGGGGTGGTGCCACCTCCGCTTAGGGGGTTGCACGTTTTAACGTGATTTTTTACCAAACTTGTGTCCCGCTCGAAAACAAAATCGACGGGTCTGAGCGTTTTTCCAAAAAAAAAAAAAAACTGAGCTGCCAGTAAACGCGTCTCTTTCGTTTTCTTTTCGATGGGCCACCCTGTATATTAATACTGTATCTGGGAACCTATTCATCGTAGAGGCTTGAGGCGAAAAAAAAAACATTAATAAAACGGCCAAGAGAAAAACCTCGAAAATATGTTTGAGTTTCTGAAATGGCCACTAGTGGGCGTAGCTGCAATCTTGAATGTTTCTATGAATTCAGCTACATTAACCTATCAAAAAAAAGTACCTGATCAAAGTCGGGGATAATGCGAACCTTTTTTGTTTGACAATTTTAACTGTATCTCTAAAAATAAAGTGGTGGGGGGTGTTAAAAAGGTCTCCGTAAAAACGGCCTGTATCTTCGAAACGGCTGAGCCGATTTAAACAAATTTGGACTAGTTAAAAAGAGTTATTGGGCTACAAATGTGGTAATATTTGTTTTATTTTGTCAGGTGGCCGCTAGAGGGATTTTTTCGACATCCGGACAGAACTGGTTAATTTATTCGAAACAATTAAATGTAGTGGGAAATGATTTTTTTTATGAAAGAGTAGCTAGATGATGTCTAAATAAGCTCGTGAAAACCGCATCTCGATATCTTGTTCTTAACGTACAATTTTTTTTTATACTGATTTTTCTAGATTTATTTTTCAAGAGGAAGTTATTTTGAGGGCGCCAATATAAAATTATAATTACAGCGGGCGCTCGATAATGTAAACTAATTTAATCCAAGTGTGGTTCACATTATCGAAATGTTTACATTAGCGAACGTGATTTATTTGATTTATTAAAAGAAGCAATTAATACAAACTATTTATAACAAAATAAACAAATATTCTAAAAGCGATAAGTATTTTTTTAATTAAAAGAAAAATAATTAACAATTTTTGTCTGCGTAAATTTACGAAGAACTAAAATATCCGTGTATGAAACTTCTTTTCTTTCAGCCCAATCTAAAACTTGTATAGCTTGCGCGTCAGTCACTACACTTCTGACTTCAATGGTATCGTTCTCATCATCCTCACTGTCTATATCCTCCTCCTTATCAGCATCATTCGTCTGCTTATCTTCGTTCCATAAATTAATATCAGCAGGAGTACAAACAATGTTGGGATTCACTGTTTTCAATAAATCAACAACATCCAATGACACACCAATAACATTATCATTATTGGATCGCAAACATTCTCTAATTACGCTTAAGGGGACATCTTCTTCTTCATCATCTTCATTATTGGTACAAAAGACATTTTTTAATAGTTTGCTGGTTAAGTTCATTCTAGGCCATATGTAAATCTAAAACAGCTTCTCGTAATGTTACTTTTTTTAAGGCCTCAGATAAGTTTTCAGGATTGTTTGATAAGACAGACGAAAGTGGAAACTTCCTATAGTATAGTTTGGTGAGTCTTATTATATTCTGGTCCATCGGTTGAATTAACGGTGTTACGTTGGGCGGCATGTACATGACGAAAATTGACCCATCCCTGCTCCTCAGTTGTTGCTCGGGAGGATGACTTGGTGCATTATCCAATAGTAACAACGCTTTTATTGGAAGCTTCTGTTGTTTTAGGAAACCTTTTACCTACAAATTGAAAACACATCTTCAAATTATGAATAGAGCATTTGTGATAATTGATTGTCATACCTGAGGGACGAAGCACCTGTGGAACCATTTCAGGAATATACTGCTAGTCATCCAAGAGGTTTTTGAACAGTCATAATCAACAGGGATATTAACATTTTTAAATGAGCGCGGACTGTTTGCTTTCCCAATTACCAGTGGCTTTATTTTGTGTGAACCATTAGCATTAGTGCAGGCTAGAAACGTTATTCGTTGTTTCTCCGGCTTTCTTCCCGGGGCAGATTTTTCAAATGATGCAGCATAGGTTTTCTCTGGTAACATTTTCCAATAAAGGCCACTTTCATTTGCGTTGTAAATTTGTTCCATTCTTAAATCTAGCTCGTTAATTGTTTTCATCAATTTTTCTTTGAATGGTTGCACTAATTGTGGTTGTGCTGATAATTTTTCACCAGATATAGACAGCAGTCGAATTCCATATCTTGTTTTGAATCTTTGTAGCCAGCCATCACTAGCTACGAAATTTTCAGTTTCTTTAAGTTTTTCATTTAACAGTCTCGCTCTCTAACTGGCACATGATTTTCCCGTTGTTTTAAAAACCACTTATACAGGGAATTTTCCATTTTAGGTGCCTTCGCATTTTTTAAAGTTTTTCTTTTTCCCGGACCTCCAAATGTATTGCACGTTCTTTGTAAAATATGAGTTTTCATACGCTTAATTTCACAGATTGTTGCTTTCGATACTGTGAATCCCCTACACTCTACATCATAAATCGGGGACTCCCCGACGCCCGACATAAATCATCGAGGCTTCAGCATTTGACCGTCGCGCTGTTTCCGTGCGCCGAGAGTTGTTTACGTTATCGAGCGTACACATTGTTTACGTTATCGCGCGTTCCGTTTGATCCTATAGAACGAAGTTTGTGTTCACATTAGCGCAAGTTTTCATTATAACGTGTTTACGTTATCGAGCGTCTGCTGTATATTTGAATAAAAAAAAATAAAAACAATCGGTCTCAACTACGGCCACGATCTACTCACTGGAGTGCTGCGAATGCAGCGACTGATCCATCCCGTCCGTCTGCAGCGTGATGTCGAGTTGTGGCGGCAGCTGCACCCTCTCGTAATGGAAGTGCGCGCACTCCTCCAGCTTCGGGAATCGGCACGGTTCCGCTGCCCCCGCGGTGCCTACGACTGCGCCGCCTCCGCCGCCCCCCGTAGCTGCGACCGCGGCGGCTGCCGCTTCGCTGTTTATCTGCATCTCGTACACCTCAGTGCATAGCGCCTGAAATCGAATAATGATACAGTTACTCTGCCACGTCTTCACAAGTTTTTAGTGCTGAAACTGAGTCTACAGTATATTCAGATAAGAGATAGACCGGATGTAAACAAAAGGTTCGGGTGATTTTCACGCTAACGCCGCCGTCTCGACGTAAAACAGGAGCCCTCATTGGTCAATTCGCAATTAAATGCCTATGCCGAGCGGCAGAGCAGTCGTATCAAGGCAGAGTCACATTCAGGTTCAGACGTGTTACGTATGTCGTGTGCATCATTGCAATTTGATATTTCTTTGGACGTTTTCGTTTGTTATCTTATTAAGTTGTTGAGTTTGGCGTTGTTATTGTTATACCTTGTTATTGATTGTTATTGTTATCAACTGCTTGCGCAAAATGCCCAGTAGTACAGATACTGCCGATGAAGTTGTAAACTCCTATAGTCCACCTAGGAAACGCTCTAAAAAAAGACACCTGAGTGCAGAAATGAAAGAGGTCATTTTGAATATATATAAGAACGAGCGCGAGGATGTTTTATTGTCATTTTCATTTGTTAGAACTTTTTTAAGCCATTTTTTATGTGTTTTCGATATTTCAATAATTTTTTAATATAATCTTAAAATATGTCGAATATTATAAACTTAAAAAAAGTTACTAAGTTTTATATTGTGTACCGTTCCTAATATTTCTAATCATTTTAATTCATACTTTAAGCTTTATAAAGTTATAATTTGTTAATATTAATATTTGCGCGTATTTCAGGTTCCTGATCATTCATTTTTTGAAGGTTTATAACTTTAAATTAAATTGTGAAGCGCTGAGTAATCATACGACGTTCAATATTCTTTCTTTCAATATGACTAAATAATCCCAATTATAGCAATCTGATACTCATGTGATGAAAACATTTGAAAAAGGTTCGCTTATTGAAATAAATCTACACCAGTTAGTACTTCGATTTCCAGGTAAAGGGAAAAGGCTCATTATCGGCCATATTGGCAGTGAGGATGGATTTGTTGTTGACGGTCTGTGGTGCTTTGAGTCTAAGAAAACTAGAGATTACCACGAGGAAATGAATGGCGAATCGTTTGAACAGTGGTTTTCAAAAATTTTACCGAACTTAAAGGAAAACGCAGTAATTGTGTTGGATAATGTGCCTTATCATTCTCGAAGAATGGAGAAGGTCCCAACAACGGCTTCAAGGAAAGTTGATATTCAAAATTGGCTCCGCTCGAAAAATATCAACTTTGCAGAAGCAATGCTGAAAGTACAATTATTAAGAATTGTCAAGGATCACAAGGCGGAATATCAAAAATACGCCATTGACGAAATGGCAGCAAGTCAAAATAAAACTGTGCTCTGTTTACCTCCATACCATTGCGAGCTCAATCCCATTGAGCTCATATGGGCAGAGGTTAAAAATTATATAGCTAAGCACAATACAACTTTTAAATTTTGTGACCTCGAAGGACTTTTCAAAGAAGCACTAGAATTAATAACAGCGCAAAAATGGGAAAACTGTATTAAGCACGTGAAAGACAAAGTTGAAAAGAGAATGTGGGAACTGGACAATATTTTAGAGGAACAAGTCGAGCCATTCATTATTGGCGTTGGTGCTTCAGGCAGTAGCGATGATGAAAGCTCATCAAGCTCATCTTTCCAATAAAAGATGTCGTTCATCAAATTCGGTAAGTTATAAGTAATTATAAAGCTACTGTATTTTTTAATAAATTATTGACATTTTTGAACCCATTTTGGCAAAACCTATTCAAGAATCTACTTTCTGACAATGTTCAACCATGCACATTTTTTTACGTTTTGAACGTTTTAATTTGGTTACATATTTACCTAGAAATCAAAAAATATACTAATCAATATTCTAAAAGCAATTTTAGGCTAATTTAAACGCCATTTTGAGATTATATTCGACTGTATTTCACCAAACATCAGGCGGCATCCGAAGCTGGAAATCGAAGCGAAAATTTTGAAACCCTTATGTATATTTACATCATTATATATTTCTTACCCCACCCCCACATGATCCTATATCCATCACCAATCGTATACACATCGAATTGTGCTAATTTACTACAAAGTTACGCAAAGCAGCATCTACTATCTAAAATATGTACTGCGTGACTCTTAATACGTCCCTGCCGAATGTTACAGCGTTCGATGATCACGTGGTCTTGTTTATGTCCGGTCTATCTCTTATCTGAATATACTGTAGAACTCGCTAACAAAACTTTATCTTTGATGATCTTCAGACAGGAAAAAGACAAGTCGTTCATCGTAATGACATTCTTGTTCGTGAAGAAAGAAAATCGCTTCATGACTCGAGTATTCTTCTCTGGAAAGTGGCGAAGTAGTCTAATCATACAGCGGACCTCCGGTAATCCGACAAACATTATGCAAGGCAGTGTCGGACTATCGAATTTGTCGGATTATAGAGCACTGCCTAAGACCCCCTATAGTCCGGAATTTTTCACAAAAGAGTACCTTGTAATCCGACAAATTACATATTCAATGGTAAGATTATACAGGGTGGTCCATAAGTCCTTTGAAATTTCAAATTTGAATAAAATTTAACGGGTGAGCGTGAGCGGCGCGGGCGAGGTGGGGGCAGTATCTTCAGTGTCTGGGAATTCAGTCGCCATGGAGTGTTGACTGGTTCGACGTTAGATAAACAGCGGTGGGGTCGACCAAGGACAACTCGTATTGAAGAAAACATCAACATTGTGGCACAGTCTGTTCGTCAAAATCCTACCCAGTCTACTCGTAAGCGTTCCAGTGCACTAAACGTACCCAGAACATCTTTACAGCTGATTTTAAGGAAAGATTTACGTCTGCACGCTTACAAAATTCAGTTAGTGCAGGAATTAAAAGATAATGACGCTATTCAGAGACTAAACTTTGCGAATGAAATGTTGAATCGATTTTCTTCGCTCAATAATGTGTTGTTCTCGGACGAGGCTCACTTCCATTTAAACGGACATGTAAATAAACAAAATTGCCGTTATTGGAGCCCCGAAAATCCAAGGCGTAAGCATCAGAAGCCCTTACACAGCCCTAAAGTTACGGTTTGGGCTGCTATGTCAGCGCATGGCATCGTAGGCCCTTATTTTTTTGAGGACGACAGAGGTCGCGCATTAACAGTTACTTCGGAGCGGTATGTAGCAACGATAGAAGAGTTTTTGACACCAGCGTTGCAGAATTTTCCAGGCTATAATACGCAGACCTGGTTTCAACAGGACGGAGCAACTGCCCACACCTCCAACACTTCTATGCCCGTCGTCTGTCAACTTTTTCCCAGCAAAGTAATTTCTCGATGAGGAGACATTTCCTGGCCACCACGTAGTCCAGATTTGACCCCAATGGACTTCTTTTTATGGGGCTACCTCAAGAGTAAAGTGTACGACACCACTCCGCGATCAGTTGATGTCCTGAAAGAAAATATCCGAAGAGAAATGGCAAGCATTACAGTGCTGACTTGCCGCGCAGTCATCGACAATTTTAGACGTCGTTTATATGAGTGCCGTGATCGTAATGGATTGCATTTAGACGATGCGAGTTTTAAAACATAATTCCCATTCAATAAAGATGATAACAAAATATAATAATTCTTCATAATGTAACTAGTTTGGTTTTATTCCTTTTTTTCCAGCTCAAAGGACTTATGGGCCACCCTGTATTATTTTTAAAACATAAATTATCATTGCCCTTTTATATGATAAACATTTGCAAACTCTTCTAGGTATAACCTTCTCTCATTTACATCATTTTCAAAAGTGAATTTTGTTATGTCCCACCCTGTATATACCACAATATTACATCGATACGGTCGTCACGCAGCCCCTCGATGTGCGTGAGGTTCTTAAAACGGTGTGTTAATGCCTGGATAATCATTACGTGTTATGTTAGGTGCATTAAACTTATTGCATTTCTCGCTCAGCTAAAGAACATTGATCAACATGTCAGAGCTTTCTACTGACAATTCAAAATCATAATCGGTCATCAACGAACGATGCCTAACATACAGGTTGTAAACGTTATGACAGTCATTATTTAAATAATAATAATAATACTATTTATTTGCTTTCAATTCAGTTACAGGTGAAATAAAAAACATGCAAATAACTATGAAATACCCACAGAAGGCAAAGCCTGTGCATGGTAGGATGTCTATCCAATATTCAGTCTATATCAGTATAATTGTCATTATACAGGGTTTGTCCGGAAAGTAATAGGACTCATTTTCTTCAGCCATGAGTGGCGTTCCAAATATTTAAAAAAAACTATTTTAAAAAGTAAATTTAAACACCCTGTATTTCGGAAGCCACGCATTTTCCGACCCATGTTTATATAGACTTTATGCATTAATTTTAAAAGTTCTATTGAATCTTAAAGTTATGCACCAATAAACTGAAACACCCTGTACAGCAGTATAATACATTTCTTAGCACTATTTTTGAGCAGTAAAGCATATAACATGTTTTATCCTAAAAAATGTCCAACGCAGTTCCCTTGTTGAGATACAGTCTCTTGAAGAACAATCATGGAAAATAATGTTTTAACAATTTAATAATAATGTTTATAGTATGATATGATTTTAAACAGAAAGAATAATCTATCGTCTTTCTGAAACCGATCAACTGATATGAAATGAGGCTGCTATCACAAGATGCGAGTTCGACTGGAGGTGCATTACAAACGAATGCAAAAGCGAAGGTCGACTCATGATAACAAAATTAATGCGTCCATTATTTATACAACGCTACGGCGGCAGGTGCTTGCTGAGGAAACCGTTTCAATAGTTTATCAGAATGCGAAATAATTATCGTGCTTTAAATATAGCTGCAAGAAAAGCGTTCTGAATGAATATTGAGCGTAGATACCGTACATATACTCACTGACCTTGGAAGTGTTACACGAAGAACAAATAATTTCTTGAACTTGATCCTTTGGCAATCGGGTAGTCTTACATCAATACTGAAACGATAACGTTCCCACGAATTTTTTGACAAGCAACAAGAAAAAAAATAATATTGTATCGTTTTTCTTCACTTGTTACAATGTTTGGCGACCCCGCAGCTGAATACACTCCCGTATACGTCTAGGCATCGACAAAATGAGATGATCGATGTCTCATTCCAAGCAACTCGAACTTCGAGGATTAGCTGAGGAAGAGTCTGTGGCCGATGGTGCAAAGTGGATAATCTCCTCGCCATCATATCCCGCACGTGTTCGACGGGATTTAAGTCCGGTGGGTTCCTCTACCTTCTTCTATCCACACACGACACACCCGCATTACCGTCATCGCAGTACAGTTCACACGGCGGCCAATTCCGCCATAGGACAAACGAACATCTCGATTGCGATTGCATTCTTTTTGAGCAGAGGTGATCTGATCACCTCTAAATGTCGCTTCAACCGCAAGTATGACGTCTACAGTATATTCAGATAAGAGATAGACCGGATGTAAACAAAAGGTTCGGGTGATTTTCACGCTAACGCCGCCGTCTCGACGTAAAACAGGAGCCCTCATTGGTCAATTCGCAATTAAATGCCTATGCCGAGCGGCAGAGCAGTCGTATCAAGGCAGAGTCACATTCAGGTTCAGACGTGTTACGTATGTCGTGTGCATCATTGCAATTTGATATTTCTTTGGACGTTTTCGTTTGTTATCTTATTAAGTTGTTGAGTTTGTCGTTGTTATTGTTATACCTTGTTATTGATTGTTATTGTTATCAACTGCTTGCGCAAAATGCCCAGTAGTACAGATACTGCCGATGAAGTTGTAAACTCCTGTAGTCCACCTAGGAAACGCTCTAAAAAAAGACACCTGAGTGCAGAAATGAAAGAGGTCATTTTGAATATATATAAGATCGAGCGCGAGGAGAACGAGGCATCAACCATCAAAGAAATTGTTGTGAAGGTTTCTCACAAAGTTGGGGTGTGTCGCGCATCAGTGTTTAATGTGTCAAGACAATACAAAAAAAATCACACCTTTTCTGAGCCAATGACCAGTAAACATCGCAAAAGTATTGTTAAATCATTGGATGAAGCTGATAAGCATGCGATTAGGAGGAAAGTGCATGAATTCTTCTTTAGGAATGAAATACCTACTATAGATAAAGTACTGCAGGAGGTAAATGGAGATACAAAGGAGGTAAATGGAGATACAACGTTGCCAAATTTCAAACGATCAACTTTCCATGCGTTACTGAAGCATTTAAATTTCAAATGGAAAAAACGGGGTCGTAATAGTTTACTACTGGATAGAGAAGAAATTGTGCTATGGAGGAGGGATTATTTAACAAAAATTGGGAAATATAGAAATCAAAACAGGAAGATTTATTACCTTGATGAAACGTGGGTAAACGCAGGACACACTACAAGTAAAGTATGGGTTGATGATTCTGTAACTTCATCCAGGAGGGCCTTTCTAGATGGACTGTCCACCGGATTAAAAAATCCAGCAGGTAAATACGAGTAATAGACAACAATCGGATGTTTTTCAAACCTTGGGAACAAGGTTCTAAACATTAATTCCAGGGGGCAGATAAAACATATTACAAGTAACAAAACTTTTATAACTTTCGATAAAATGCGTGGATGCTTTATTGTCATTTTCATTTGTTAGAACTTTTTTAAGCCATGTTTTTATGTGTTTTCCATATTTCAATAATTTTTTAATATAATCTTAAAATATGTCGAATATTATAAACTTAAAAAAAGTTACTAAGTTTTATATTGTGTACCGTTCCTAATATTTCTAATCATTTTAATTCATACTTTAAGCTTTATAAAGTTATAATTTGTTAATATTAATATTTGCGCGTATTTCAGGTTCCTGATCATTCATTTTTTAAAGGTTTATAACTTTAAATTAAATTGTGAAGCGCTGAGTAATCATACGACGTTCAATATTCTTTCTTTCAATATGACTAAATAATCCCAATTATAGCAATCTGATACTCATGTCTCAATGTTTTTTCGCTGAATGTGATGAAAACATTTGCAAAAGGTTCGCTTATTGAAATAAATCTACACCAGTTAGTACTTCGATTTCCAGGTAAAGGGAAAGGCTCATTATCTGCCATATTGGCAGTGAGGATGGATTTGTTGTTGACGGTCTGTGGTGCTTTGAGTCTAAGAAAACTGGAGATTACCACGAGGAAATGAATGGCGAATCGTTTGAACAGTGGTTTTCAAAAATTTTACCGAACTTAGAGGAAAACGCAGTAATTGTGTTGGATAATGCGCCTTATCATTCTCGAAGAATGGAGAAGGTCCCAACAACGGCTTCAAGGAAAGTTGATGTTCAAAATTGGCTCCGCTCGAAAAATATCAACTTTGAAGAAGCAATGCTGAAAGTACAATTATTAAGAATTGTCATGGATCACAAGGCGGAATATCAAAAATACGCCATTGACGAAATGGCAGCAAGTCAAAATAAAACTGTGCTCCGTTTACCTCCATACCATTGCGAGCTCAATCCCATTGAGCTCATATGGGCAGAGGTTAAAAATTATATAGCTAAGCACAATACAACTTTTAAATTTTGTGACCTCAAAGGACTTTTCAAAGAAGCACTAGAATTAATAACAGCGCAAAAATGGGAAAACTGTATTAAGCACGTGAAAGGCAAAGTTGAAAAGAGAATGTGGGAACTGGACTATATTTTAGAGGAACAAGTCGAGCCATTCATTATTGACGTTGGTGCTTCAGACAGTAGCCGTGATGAAAGCTCATCAAGCTCATCTTTCCAATAAAAGATGTCGTTCATCAAATTCGGTAAGTTATAAGTAATTATAAAGCTACTGTATTTTTTAATTAATTATTGACATTTTTGAACCCATTTTGGCAAAACCTATTCAAGAATCTACTTTCTGACAATGTTCAACCATGCACATTTTTTTACGTTTTGAACGTTTTAATTTGGTTACATATTTACCTAGAAATCAAAAAATATACTAATCAATATTCTAAAAGCAATTTTAAGAGATATACGATTATTTTTAATTTAGGCTAATTTAAACGCCATTTTGAGATTATATTCGACTGTATTTCACCAAACATCAGGCGGCATCCGAAGCTGGAAATCGAAGCGAAAATTTTGAAACCCTTATGTATATTTACATCATTATATATTTCTTACCCCACCCGCACATGATCCTATATCCATCACCAATCGTATACACATCGAATTGTGCTAATTTACTACAAAGTTACGCAAAGCAGAATCTACTATCTAAAATATGTACTGCGTGACTCTTAATACGTCCCTGCCGAATGTTACAGCGTTCGATGATCACGTGGTCTTGTTTATGTCCGGTCTATCTCTTATCTGAATATACTGTAATTTCGTTATTCATTCATTCAAGTCAGTTGCAGGTGTTAGAAGATGTCTTTCCAGTAATAACGAGTTAATAATATCTAAGAAAAAGGAAACATAATACATTTAAGCGTCAACGTGAGTATATAATAAAAATAGGTAACTTCCCGCACCTTGAAACATCTGCCTGTATCGTTCCCGTCAGATATTTCTCTCGGGGCATCAGGAAGCTATCCAACTATTTTCCACTCTAAAATTAGTTCCTGGTCGTCGCAAAATAAAATATCGTGACCGAGTACTTACGGAGATACGCTGCGGCTGGGGATACACGAGGTGTTCGCAAATATTTGCTGGAAAAAATCAGTTTTGATACGATACGTATTTTTGGAAAAGAATACGAGGCCTTCGTGGTTCATCTTCAGTCGACGCTCTACCTTTTAAAAACGCCTTAAGCCGCCGAAAAACCTGGGCTCTTGACATATCCGTTGCTGGAAGTTAATTGATTGATTTTTAGAATGACTCGCTACGAGTTGAAACTTGTACTGAAGGCAGATCAAATGTTCCCGTGTCTCCCCGTCCAGTGTTGTCAGATCGAACGCGACGTTGCCGGTCTCATTACTTAATTTACAGACCCGTATATGTACGTGCACGTAAAGCAATTTCATTTCATCAACGTTGGTAACTTAATGCGCAAACTGACAAAGGCCGATATAAACAGACTTCCAATTTAAATTCAAGTAACGTATTTATTGCATAGACGTGAATGCTGGTTACCAGTGGCGTGTTACTTATTCATTTTCAGTAAGAAATGCAAGAAATAGGGCGGGCGTTCACTCAGGTCAGGACGATAATAATATGAAAATATGAAGATTTTTTTTTTGGAAATATGAAGAAAATATGAAGTTTTGTTTAACCAAATATTAGTGCAAATTGAAAATATATTTTTTTAGTAACAATCCCCTACCGAATGGCCGGTTAAGTCAAATTCAGCTTTTTTCAAAATAAATTTTTAACGAAAATACTACTATAATAAACAGAGAAAAATGTATGAACAAAAACTTAAACCTAAACAAATCAAACGTACAGTTTATTCTTTTCTCGGTCTCTTAGCAAAAAAGTTTGTTATTTAACTTTTTTGCCTCTTGCCTATTTGGTTTTGAATTTGGGTCACCTCTTTTTCCTTATTCTCTAGTTCTTTTTTTGATCTTAAAAATCTCTCAATCAATGCTTCAGCAATTTTGGCTTCTGCAAGGTCACCCTTTTTAATGCGCCTTTAAGTCTGTCTGTTGCTTCATTTATAAGTTTATCTGATACTGTGGCTTCTAGCTTAGCAACATTTTTTTCCTTTTTTAGTTCGATTTCTAACTGTTTCACCTCATCTTTAGTTTTATTTGCATCAACTTGTTTTAATCTTTCTTCTTGCAATACCATCTTTAAAGCATTTTCATCATTTTCTTTTTGTTTTCTTCTTGTTCTTTCTTCTTCTAAACTCATATTATAATGTTTGTAAGCAACTCGTGCCATTGCTATTAAATTGTTTGCTAATAGGCACAAGTTCTGGCTTATTGTCATAAATTTTTAACGCGTCGCAAATAATGAGCCGTGAATTTAGCATTTTTTCTTTCATATTTGTTCTTAGCTCACACATTACTTGATTAGACAAAGAGAACCCTCTTTCAACTTCGGCGCTTCCATGGTTAATATACTAAGTAACATATAAATCCGAACACCCAGTTTAAATGGTTTTATTTTAATAAAATTTTGTATAAGTACTTAATGAAGCATAATAAGTAAATGATAAACATTTCAAAATGATTGCACTGCTTTAAAGCCCTTTGACCTTTAATAATGTGTGGATGCACCCTGATGTGCTACGCATTCTCCAACGCGCCTAGGCATGCTTCCGATCAGGTGGTCAATGTCCTCCTGTGGTATCTCATTCCAGGTAACCACCAACTCCTCTCGAAGTGCTTCTAGAGTCTGAGGAGGACGTTGCAAATTTAGCAATCTCCTACCCATCATATCCCACAGGTGCTCAATTGGGCATAAGTCGGGAGATCTTGGTGGCCATGGTAACAATGTGACATCATTATGTTGAAAGAAGTCTATTGTGACTCTTGCAACATGTGGTCGGGCATTATCTTGTTGGAAAGTTGGATCTGTCAGGGTGTCAAGATAGGGTAAAAGATGGGGTTCTAAAACTTCGTGGATATAACGCTGTGCGTTCATATTACCTGATGAAGATTAAAGGTGACCTGGAACCATAAGCTATAGCACCCCAAACCATACCTCCAACAGTGTGATGAACATGTCTTTCAACAAAAAACTGTGGATTCCTCCTTTCACCACGTCGCCTTCTAATCCTGGCACGACCATCGTGCATGCCTAAACAAAATCGAGACTCGTCACTAAAGACAATACTATTCCATTCCTGATCCCAGAGTGACCGTTGTCTGCACCACTCAAGGCGATTAGAGTCTGAGGAGGACGTTGCAAATTGAGCAATCTCCTACCCATCATATCCCACACGTGCTCAATTGGGGATAAGTCGGGAGATCTTGGTGGCCATGGTAACAATGTGACATCATTATGTTGAAAGAAGTCTATTGTGACTCTTGCAACATGAGGTCGGGCATTATCTTGTTCTCTAGGCATCGTAACCGATCGTAAAGGATGTCAAGAACCAAAATCCGCCAACGTTGATTCTTTACTGCGGCTGAAATATTCATTTTTAGAGCGTTAGTGAATTAAAAAAAAGCAGCATAAAAACCGGAATGTCCAACTGATAAAGCTGAAAGTTTTTTCACTTGTTATTTACAGTAAGATAAATACATTCACCAACTTTTATTAAAATAAAACCATTTAAACTCGGTGTTCGGATTTATATGTCACTTAGTATACTTAAAGCTGCCTTAAATAAAGTATGAACTGAAGGATATTTTATTTCGCGTGCATGATTCGTTTTTTCAAAACAGTAGTTCCAATATTCTTCTACTCTAACATTTCCTTCTTGAGGCTCTTCCTCTAACTGTAGCAGTTTCCATTCGTCAACTACACAATCCAACTTTAGATCTAGCGGAAGGGTACTTAAAAGATTAGTTAAATCTTTAACCGTTGAGTCATATTTTCTACTGCCAGGATTAAGACATCTTAAATATTTAAGATTTTTATTTAACAGGTTATCAGCTGTAATTAAGTAGGATCCGGCGGCCAAATAATGATTCTGCACATTATGCAAAAATAATATTTTATCCTTTTCTGGAACTGCTAATAACTCTTCTTGTAAATCTTTTTCAAAAATCAATTCAAAAGGATTAATATTTGAAGGCATTGATTTAAAAGCTTCAATTACGTTTTGCTTGCAAATCTGGATGGATATCGAAATAACAAATTCTTTCAATTCGGAATATACTTTATGAATTCATGGTTCCTCTTTCTGGAACATAGTAGTATATTTTGTAATATGTGTAATAACATTCTTTTTTTTTTTAATTTTTGGTCTTTTATTATACAACTTTTATACATGATTTTTGGTATAGCAACTCCTTTTGACGAGTTCTACAAGCAGTTAAAATGAACGACTCAACTTTGAAAACACCCTGTATCAAACTTCCGCTCCCGCGTTCATGAAGAGCTATTTTGTTGAAGTATTTACAATGTGTTCATATGGCAGCCATGTGTTCGAGATTGAAAGGCGTGCACATTGTCTTTTTTGTTTATTAACATCATC
Organism: Acanthoscelides obtectus; assembly: GCA_963669975.1. Taxonomy (NCBI): domain Eukaryota; kingdom Metazoa; phylum Arthropoda; class Insecta; order Coleoptera; family Chrysomelidae; genus Acanthoscelides; species Acanthoscelides obtectus. The sequence goes on from CAVLJG010000005.1 coordinate 3,316,680, forward strand.
TTGAATATATCAATTTTTTCGTCCCGCAATCATTCGCGTTCCCATGCATTCCTGTTTTTTATGTAGTTAACGTCTTCATGAAGCCGCTTTTTGCATCGTGCGAAGTGTAAAATTTGATACGTTCGCCAGAGTGTAGAAACAAAATAAGCTTAGGTCAAACGTTTCGCTATCACGAGTGGCAAGCTTCTTCAGAGGTACCAGCTACATCAAGGATTCCACCTTGTGCGCAAGATCCATGACATCGTAGTTGGACCCGACGACATCCTCGTGAGCTTCGATGTCGTCTCCCTTTTCACCAAGGTACCGCTGAGGGAATGCCTACAGTATATTCAGATAAGAGATAGACCGGACATAAACAAGACCACGTGATCATCGAACGCTGTAACATTCGGCAGGGACGTATTAAGAGTCACGCAGTACATATTTTAGATAGTAGATGCTGCTTTGCGTAACTTTTTAGTAAATTAGCACAATTCGATGTGTATACGATTGGTGATGGATATAGGATCATGTGGGGGTGGGGTAAGAAATATATAATGATGTAAATATACATAAGGGTTTCAAAATTTTCGCTTCGATTTCCAGCTTCGGATGCCGCCTGATGTTTGGTGAAATACAGTCGAACATAATCTCAAAATGGCATTTAAATTAGCCTAAATTAAAAATAATCGTATATCTCTTAAAATTGCTTTTAGAATATTGATTAGAATATTTTTTGATTTCTAGGTAAATATGTAACCAAATTAAAACGTTCAAAACGTAAAAAAATGTTCATGGTTGAACATTGTCAGAAAGTAGATTCTTGAATAGGTTTTGCCAAAATGGGTTCAAAAATGTCAATAATTAATTAAAAAATACAGTAGCTTTATAATTACTTATAACTTACCGAATTTGATGAACGACATCTTTTATTGGAAAGATGAGCTTGATGAGCTTTCATCATCGCTACTGCCTGAAGCACCAACGTCAATAATGAATGGCTCGACTTGTTCCTCTAAAATATTGTCCAGTTCCCACATTCTCTTTTCAACTTTGTCTTTCACGTGCTTAATACAGTTTTCCCATTTTTGCGCTGTTATTAATTCTAGTGCTTCTTTGAAAAGTCCTTTGAGGTCACAAAATTTAAAAGTTGTATTGTGCTTAGCTATATAATTTTTAACCTCTGCCCATATGAGCTCAATGGGATTGAGCTCGCAATGGTATGGAGGTAAACGGAGCACAGTTTTATTTTGACTTGCTGCCATTTCGTCAATGGCGTATTTTTGATATTCCGCCTTGTGATCCTTGACAATTCTTAATAATTGTACTTTCAGCATTGCTTTTTCAAAGTTGATATTTTTCGAGCGGAGCCAATTTTGAACATCAACTTTCCTTGAAGCCGTTGTTGGGACCTTCTCCATTCTTCGAGAATGATAAGGCGCATTATCCAACACAATTACTGCGTTTTCCTCTAAGTTCGGTAAAATTTTTGAAAACCACTGTTCAAACGATTCGCCATTCATTTCCTCGTGGTAATCTCCAGTTTTCTTAGACTCAAAGCACCACAGACCGTCAACAACAAATCCATCCTCACTGCCAATATGGCAGATAATGAGCCTTTTCCCTTTACCTGGAAATCGAAGTACTAACTGGTGTAGATTTATTTCAATAAGCGAACCTTTTTCAAATGTTTTCATCACATTCAGCGAAAAAACATTGAGACATGAGTATCAGATTGCTATAATTGGGATTATTTAGTCATATTGAAAGAAAGAATATTGAACGTCGTATGATTACTCAGCGCTTCACAATTTAATTTAAAGTTATAAATCTTTAAAAAATGAATGATCAGGAACCTGAAATACGCGCAAATATTAATATTAACAAATTATAACTTTATAAAGCTTAAAGTATGAATTAAAATGATTAGAAATATTAGGAACGGTACACAATATAAAACTTAGTAACTTTTTTTAAGTTTATAATATTCGACATATTTTAAGATTATATTAAAAAATTATTGAAATATCGAAAACACATAAAAACATGGCTTAAAAAAGTTCTAACAAATGAAAATGACAATAAAACATCCATGCATTTTATCGAAAGTTATAAAAGTTTTGTTACTTGTAATATGTTTTATCTGCCCCCTGGAATTAATGTTTAGAACCTTGTTCCCAAGGTTTGAAAAACATCCGATTGTTGTCTACTACTCGTATTTACCTGCTGGATTTTTTAATCCGGTGGACAGTCCATCTAGAAAGGCCCTCCTGGATGAAGTTACAGAATCATCAACCCATACTTTACTTGTAGTGTGTCCTGCGTTTACCCACGTTTCATCAAGGTAATAAATCTTCCTGTTTTGATTTCTATATTTCCCAATTTTTGTTAAATAATCCCTCCTCCTCCATAGCACAATTTCTTCTCTATCCAGTAGTAAACTATTACGACCCCGTTTTTTCCATTTGAAATTTAAATGCTTCAGTAACGCATGGAAAGTTGATCGTTTGAAATTTGGCAACGTTGTGTCTCCATTTACCTCCTGCAGTACTTTATCTATAGTAGGTATTTCATTCTTCAAAGAAGAATTCATGCACTTTCCTCCTATTCGCATGCTTATCAGCTTCATCCAATGATTTAAAAATACTTTTGCGATGTTTACTGGTCATTAGCTCAGAAAAGGTGTGACTTTTTTGTATTGTCTTAACACATTAAACACTGATGCGCGACATACCCCAACTTTGTGAGAAACCTTCACAACAATTTCTTTGATAGTTGATGCCTCGTTCTCCTCACGCTCGATCTTATATATATTCAAAATGACCTCTTTCATTTCTGCACTCAGGTGTCTTTTTTTAGAGCGTTTCCTAGGTGGACTACAGGAGTTTACAACTTCATCGGCAGTATCTGTACTACTGGGCATTTTGCGCAAGCAGTTGATAACAATAACAATCAATAACAAGGTATAACAATAACAACGCCAAACTCAACAACTTAATAAGATAACAAACGAAAACGTCCAAAGAAATATCAAATTGCAATGATGCACACGACATACGTAACACATCTGAACCTGAATGTGACTCTGCCTTGATACGACTGCTCTGCCGCTCGGCATAGGCATTTAATTGCGAATTGACCAATGAGGGCTCCTGTTTTACGTCGAGACGGCGGCGTTAGCGTGAAAATCACCCGAACCTTTTGTTTACATCCGGTCTATCTCTTATCTGAATATACTGTAGATCTGGTGATCAGGATCTTCGCTTCTGACATCTGCAAGCTCTTTGAAATCAGTGACACTGCATGCTACTTCGTATGGGACGGGAGCGTTTATGAGCAGACAGACGGAGTGGCAATGGGAAGTCCACTTAGCCCACTCATAGCCAACCTTTTTATGGAACACTTTGAGAAGAAGGCGGTTGAGACATCCGAGAACAAACCAGCGATTCGGTTCCGGTACGTGGACGACACCTTGATTTGGAAACTTGGCAAGGATAGGCAGCACCTCGACGATCGGCATCCAAGCATACAATTTACCATGGAGATAGAGAGCGACCAACAACTGGCCTTCTTGGACGTGCTAGTCAGGAAGCGAGGTAACAAGCTGGGTCACACGGTGTACAGGAAACCAACGCACACAGACGCTTTGCCCAATCATCACCCAAGTCAGAAGTACGGAGTCATCAAAACCCTGACAGAACGAGCTCGAAAGATTTGCGAACCGGAGAACCTCCAGACAGAACTTGAACACCTGAAAACTGCGTTCGAAGCAAATGGCTACAGCAAGAGGGACATCGAAAGATCAACGGGCTCGAGATCAGCCAGCCCACGTGAAACCGAACAGCGTCCCACCACCTCTCAAGCGTATCGTCCATTCGTGCCAAGAGTCACGGACAGGATTGACAGAGTCCTGAAGAGAAATGACATTAAAACAATCATCAAGCATACGAAGAAGATCCAACAAACCATCAGATCGGCAAAGGACAAGAAGGCCCACTCTCAGGTGCAGGAGTCTACCGCATACCGTGTTCATGCGGCAAAGTATACATGGGAACCACGAAAAGATCAATGGGAACGAGACTCAAGGAGCGCAAAGCAAATTGACTGAGAAGTCTGCGGTAGCTGAACATGCACTAAGCAATGGGGACCACATGGTACACTTTGGGAGCTGCAGGTTGCTGTCATCAGTCACAATAGACCGGTCAGAGAAGCTATCGTGATTCACAAAGATCCAGATAACATCAACAGGAAGGAAGAGACCCTCAGACTCAACCCGATCTGGCACCCGATCCTCAGAAACGCCCGAAGCGTGCCGATCGGCGTCCCGAAGCGGAACAAGCCACGTCACCTACCCTCCGGTACAAATACAACCTGCGCACGAGAAATCGTCAAACAAGACGACAGCTGGAAGCAGGCGTGCCCCAGGGGTCAGCCTTAGCCCCCCTGCTCTACAACATCTATACTTACGATGTGCCGAAGACAGCTGACACAATGCTGGCCCTATAGCCGCCAAGCATAGACGACCCGAGATCATCCGTAGGAGACTACAGGATGAACTGGACCAAATTCAGGACTGGTGCGTGAAATGGAAAATCCGCATCAACGTCCAGAAGACGCAGGCAATCTTCATTCAACGAAGAAGGATTGCAAGACCTCTCGAAGCATCCATCTTCGATGAAGATATCCAGTGGAGCGACAATGTCAAATATCTGGGGATCGTTTTTGACAAGTCCCTCACCTGGAAAGCGCACATAGAAGCTGTCATCGCAAAAACCAGAGCAGCCATGGCTCAACTCTATCCATTACTGGGTAGACACAGCCAGATGCCGCTAACGACCAAGCTACGGCTGATCAAGGCCATCGCCAGACCTCAGCTCGCTTACGCCTCCGCGGTCTGGGGGTACGCTGCCCCCAGCTACCGCAAGCGACTTGCTGCTCTAGAGATGAAGCTACTCCGGATCGCCACCAATGCACCTTCCTACGTAAGGAACTCAACCTTGCGTAGAGACCTGCATTGGGATACCATCCACGAGTACATGAGGAAAAAAGCGGAGAAGACCTTCGAGAAAGCTCAGGACCACCCGAACGAGCAGCTACGACTCCTCATGGACTACGATCCGGACGAGAGGCCTCGCAACCGCAGAACCAGGTACCCCAGACCAAGGTCCCAGTTGGCACCCGCTAACTGGAACCTTGACTAGGAGACTAGGAGAACTTGCGGCTGCTCCCCCCCCACCCCACGGCGTGGATGCAGAGGACCAGGAACCACCGGGACCAGGACCCACCGGGACCAGGACCAACCAGGACCAGGACCCGCCACGACCAGGACCAGGAACAACATATTGGTAAGAGGACTTGAAACTCTTGATTTTTCGAAAACAAGAGTTTCAAGAGAAACTAGCAGACCCTCTATCGATGATCGCTTAACGACATCGATAGAATGTGCGAGGTAAAGGGAACCAACCCGGCGTTCCCAGAGACTGAAACACATGAGGAGACGTTGTAGCAGACCGCAGGTCACGCACAACACATGGCCTACCGAGACGCTGATGAGTCGGGCCACGCGGAGGTTTAGGGTTTAGTGGGTATTAGGTGATCTCCTCAAGACCCTGGAGCCCCACACACGCCGTAGCTCGTGCTATGGTATGGTGCGTAAATGCATTCCCCCCTCGTTAAAAAAAAAAAATCGTCAGTCTACGTCCAGCATCGGAAATGGAAGGACCTCTGAAGAAGCTTGCCACTCGTGCTAACGGAACGACGTTAGGAAGAAATTCCAACCGACGACGACCTTTAGACCCGAATCAAGACAGCAGTTTATCAACTGGCCGCGAAAGCCTTAACCAATTTGTCATAATAAACATTATTTCGTAAAAGTTCTCTTTCTTAAAATATCTTGAAAAATGTATTTAAAAAAAACGACGCACACTTTTGCATGTCCAATCAACTAATCTTGAGTCCAAAAATACGTGTTACTTCTATGTACACGGAATTTTGGGACACCCTGTAGAAATCGATAGCGGTATCCTAAAATTATTCCAATTTTATCTAATTTATTCCAAGATACCCATTTGGAAACGCATAATTTAATATACTTTCGCTGGCTATGACGTATTCATAAAGTATACAAAAAGAAGGCATGATTGTTCATGTTTAACATCCGATAAAACGACAATTTTATTCATGGTTTTTGTAGATTTCATCTTTTAGAGAGAGAAATTGAACCGTGAAAGTGAAAATGCACTCTTAATATGGATATCGGTGAATACAAATTATAGTCAAATCTGAAAACGGGCATATCGACAATTTTTCTCATTCTTTATTGGGAGTGGTCAACAAGGTTATTAGATATTCGGCTGTGCTTTTATTTATTGGCTTATACTCAGTGTTACACCCAGAAAAATAATTCCGTTTTTTTTTTTTAATTTGTTGCAGCGCTTTTTAAGCCTCAAATTTGAAAAGTACACGACTTAGGTTTGTTTATTTTTCTGATAACAATTATGACCTTGACCTATCCCCCCCCGTTCCAGCTTGCCGTCGACTTATAGGACACCCTGTATACACATTTCTAGTATACGATGTCACACAAGGGTTAGTGGAAGAACAACCGAGGCTAAACTTGACACATTTGTAATAGATCCTTGTAAATGAAGCCGTTTATATTTGTCAAAATATGTCTAATCTCACATGATGCCGGCTGTGACCTTCGAGCAAGCCCACCTTGGCAAAGTTGACGCAGAACATGTCATAGCAGGAGAGCGTCATTCTGCTGAACGGTAAACGTCATCGGTCATCACATGACACACTCACTGCATCAGTCACACATACACCCCTTTGGCGAACAGACAGACCGGCAGACTGAACGACGCCTATACAGAGGCGAATCCCGGTCGAACGCGTGAAAGCGGCACGCGTCGGCAGGCGACTGAAACCGAAACCAAAGTGCAGTAGGGGCCGGTGCAGCGACGTTGCCGGAATTCCCCCAGAACAACCGAAAACGCTCCGGAACCGCAACTTTTCGGCTCGATATAAAAGCTAGGCACAGGGTCATGTGGGGGTTTTGGACCAGGACCAACCAGGACCAGGACCCGCCACGACCAGGACCCACCAGGACCAGGACCCTTCAGGACCAGGACCAGAAACAACATATTGGTAAGAGGACTTGAAACTCTTGATTTTTCGAAAACAAGAGACTCAAGAGAACCTAGCAGACCCTCTATCGATGATCGCTTAACGACATCTATAGAATGTGCGAGGTAAAGGGAACCAACCCGGCGTTCCCAGAGACTGAAACACATGAGGAGACGTTGTAGCAGACCGCAGGTCACGCACAACACATGGCCTACCGAGACGCTGATGAGTCGGGCCACGCGGAGGTTCAGGATTTAGTGGGTATTAGGTGATCTCCTCAAGACCCTGGAGTCCCACACACGCCGTAGCTCGGGCTATGGTATGGTGCGTAAATGCATTCCCCCCTCACCAAAAAAAAAAAAAAAAAAATGTCGCAGAGCCCATTGAGGACATCAGGCGAGATAAGGGAAATCATCGGAAGACTCAAGGTGAAGAAAGCACCGGGTGTAGACGAAATTGGGAACAGAGTCTTGAAGAGACTCCCGAGGAAAGCGATCACCAACATTGTCAACGCCATACTGAGACACCGATACTTTCCAGAACACTGGAAAGTAGCCGAAGTGATCAACATACCAAAACCTGGGAAAGACCCAAGGTTCCCCCAAAACTACTGACCCATAAGCCTGTTGAAGGCACTGAGCAAGATTGCGGAAAGGGTAATCGAACGAAGACTGAGGAACGAAACTGAAGAACTCCGAGTAGTTCCAGACGAACAGTTCGGATTCCGAAGCGAACATTCAGCAGAGCACCAGGTCCTAAGGCTGGTCGAGATGGCAACGAAATCGTTCCGGACTCGGCGGGCCGTGGGAGCTGTGTTTACGGATGCCGCTAAAGCGTTCGACACTGTTTGGCATGACGGACTGATCTACAAGATGGTAGACCTCGGATACTCAACTGGTGAAGTCCTATTTGAAGCATCGTAAATTCCGAATTAAAACATCTTCGACGACGAGGACTGTGGAGGCAGGAGTAGCGCAGGGAGCGGTTCTATCACCCCTGCTGTATGCTATCTACAGTTCAGACATCCCGAAGACTCCACAAACGCAACTGTATGTGTATGCGGACGATACAGCATATGCGGCAGAAAGTACGAGACCCCGCATGGTTACGGAATATCTGCAACGAGCGACTACCAACCTAGAGGAATGGTGCATCAAGTGGAAGATCCGTCTCAAACCTGAGAAGACCGAAGCGTACTGTCCCGAAGAAATCGAAGATTACCTCAAACCAAAATAAAGATGATGACCACCAGAATGGAGAGAGGCTGGAGAAGAGACGAAGAAGTTGAAGGACTCCAGCACATACCTTGGAGTTAAGATGGTCCAAAAACTCACTTGGAAGAACCATGTCGACGGCCAGGTGCAAAAAGTGAAGATGGCACGCTCCAAACTAAGACCTTTAATAGGCAGAAGAAGCAAAGTGTCCTTAAAGAATAAGACCATCATGATTCAGCTGGTGCTGCTCCAAATCATGACTTACGCAGCAGTAGCTTGCGGCTACGTTTCCAAAACGTTGAAGAAGAGGCTCCAAGCTCATCAAAACATAGCGCTCCGTGAGGCGGTGGACGCACCGTGGTATGTACCTAACAGACTGCTATATGACGAACTACGACAGGTACCGGTCGTAATCCAGATGAGAGAGAGGGCCCGAAAGTTCTTTGAAAAGATCGAAAGACACCGAAATGTGCTGATTAAAGACGCCCAAGAACAATAAGGCGTCATAAAAGACCGCAAAGCCAGCTGCAACAAGAAGGAATTTGGCCCTAGCAGCTGATGAGGCCAAAGAAAAGGGGAGAAGACCGACAATAGTTGTACACCCAAGAGGGGAAAGAGCAGCCCGTGTACAACGGGTGGACAAAAAGAAGCCTGTCGATTGAGGTGGCCAGAGTCAAGCACGGACTCGGGGCTAACCTCAAGAGACGAAGACAAACAGCAAACGACTGACTGACTCCAGTCGGATAGGAAAGAGCGAAGGCTCACCAACCTTAATGCGGGGCTTAGGTCAAAGCCCCCAGCGCAGGACCCCCAAGAAGATCGAGTCAAATTTCGGGAAAAAGGGGCAAAATTGGGGAGGGGGGTAGCTCGCTCGGCAGCACACACTCGGGGAATGCGCAGCGGCCTAAAGCACGCAGCGCCACGCCAGGCCTTCGGGCGGGAGAGGAGGAAGGAGCAGATTGCTCTTCCCCCCACTCCTCAAGGGTTTGAGGTTGCCTGGAACAGGGGTGGTGGAGGGACCGCACAGGGTAGGAGGGTGTATATATATATATATAGACCTCCTGTCGACGAAGATATCCAATGGAGCGACAAAGTCAAATATCTGGGGATCATATTTGACAAGTCCCTCACCTGGAAAGACCACATAGAAGTGTCATCGCAAAGACCAGAGCAGCCATGGCCCAACTCTACTCATTACTGGGTAGACACAGCCGCATGCCGCTAGCGACCAAGCTACGGCTGATCAAGGCCATCGCCAGACCTCAGCTCGCTTACGCCTCCGCGGTCTGGGGGTACGCTGCTCTAGAGATGAAGCTATTCCGGATCGCCACCAATCGATCCATCCTACGTAAGAAACTCAACCTTGCGTAGAGACCTGCATTGGGACACCATTCACGAGTACATGAGGAAAAAAGCGGAGAAGACCTTCCAGAAAGCTCAGGACCACCCGAACAAGCAGCTACGATTCCTCATGGACTACGATCCGGACGAGAGGCCTCGCAACCGCAGAACCAGGTACCCTAGACCCAAGTCACAGTTGACAGTTGGCAGGCGCTAACTGGAACCTTGACTAGGAGTACCCGCGTTTGCTCTCCCCTTCCCCCTCCACGGCGTGGATGCAGAGGACCAGGACCCACCGGGACCAGGACCCACCGGGACCAGGACCCACCGGGACCAGGACCCACCGGGACCAGGACCCACCGGGACCAGGACCCGCCACGACCAGGACCCACCAGGACCAGGACCCATCAGGACCAGGACCAGGAACAATATATAGGTAAGAGGACTTGAAACTCTTGATTTTTCGAAAACAAGAGTTTCAAGAGGACCTAGCAGACCCTCTATCGATGATCGCTTAACGACATCGATAGAATGTGCGAGGTAAAGGGAACCAACCCGGCGTTCCCAGAGACTGAAACACATGAGAAGACGTTGTAGCAGACCGCAGGTCACGCACAACACATGGCCTACCGAGACGCTGATGAGTCGGGCCACGCGGAGGTTAGGGTTTAGTGGGTATTAGGTGGTCTCCTCAAGACAACCTGGAGTCCCACACACGCCGTAAGTCGGGCTATCGTATGGTGCATAAACGCATTCCCCCCTCACCAAAAAAAAACCTCCTGCAGGTAATATTAAACTTTTTATAAATCTCCTCAATCAAATACTTTCTAAGGCACCGACAAATTTTAGTTCTGTTGTACTAGGCGGATTTGAATATCGACAAAAAAACGGATCATTCAGTTTGTTAAGTGTTTTGATGGAAAGCTTTAATATGACATCAATAAATGAACAGACTAGGCGTACTGCTACGCTTGACTATGTAGTAACTAACCAACCCTGCTTAGTAGATGCTCAGAACTTTGGTTTGGCTTTCTTGGATCACTATGCTCAACTCAACTCGAATCACGTAAAAAAATTGTAAATACAAGTCAAATTATACCCTTAAATCAGTTAAATGTTGAATAATTCTGTTTCAGGTTTTTTAGCGAGTATGATCTGAACGTTAACATTGAATTTGATAGATTTTTCGATTCTTTCTGTTTCTGTTTTCAAACATGCTTTCCCCGATTATCCAGAAACAAAAAAGCAAGGAAAAAAAATGCGTTTTTCTGACGAACTTATAATAGAAATAAGTAACCTCGAAAGACTTGGATAAAGAATAACTACAATGACGGAGTCGTTAAGCAAAGGTATTTGATATGTAAAAAATACGTCAGTAAAAAAATTAAAAATGAAAAAGCTGCATATCATAATCAACTCATCATTCATTCAAGAAATAAAATTAAAATGACGTGGTCAATAATCAGTAAATTTCGCTGCAAAGGAAAGGAAAATGTGGCAACAATAATTCCAAAAGGGAGGAACAAAGCTCGCAAATTCGGGGAAGAATTCCCGAATACGGCAACCCTGCGGAGCAGCAACAGCAAGGCGTCGCCTTCGACGGACGGCAGCTGCGAACAGCGGCGACGCCATGCGTCGTGGCGCCACTCCGGCCAGCGTCGGCCGTCCGCCGGAAATAAGGATCTTACCGATGCCACATTAGCCTTTTCGGCCGACAATAAATAAAAGAAAAATGGTTGGTTAATGCCGAAGAATACAGAGTTGCTAGTAGAAGGGGCACTCAGGATAAAGACTTCTAAAGATGCCGTCTAAGAACTCGAATCATTCCTTTTAGGTGCCTAACTTGAGAGCTCCGCACTACAAGCGTACTATAAGAGTTTTACGATGCAGCTTTATTTATTGACTCGCAGAACGGAGTGGAGTTTAAGCTACCAAAAACCCATTTTTACTATCGATGACTACAAGGAAGCGAAGCTTTGGCTAAGGAGGAAATTTGGGGCGCTGAATATGAATATCATACATTCTAAAGTGTCATCAGAGTGGATTTATGGTGAAAAGTTGACAAGAAACTATTTTTCCGGGCTAGCCATAATTTCTAGCACTGTATCGACATCGAATTTGGAATCTACGCACCCGAGTTACCCAGAAAACAAGTTTCCATCTCGATCATAGACGTGCAACAGTTTTTAGATATTTTTTATTATTCGTTTTTTGACAAAGTTGAATTCTTACCAGTATCTTGAAAACGAGGCATTTTCGGACGGAATGGGCCATGGATCCGGTTTCACCGACCCAAAAAGCCTATTATAAGATATGTTGCGTTCACGTTCCCGACTGCCCATTTTGTACCTTTTTGGTAAGAATAATAATAATAGTAATAATATTTATTCACTCAATGTACAAAGATAACAAACAATATGAGTAAATAAATATAAAATCAAAACAGGCCCAATAGAAGGCATCGCCTGTACATGGACCAATAATTTAAGTTGAAACTGTAGAATGCAAATGACAAAAAAGGACAAAAATTAGCTACTATAGATTACGTATTTAGTTGATGTTCGTATTTATGAGTTTATGAATTTCAGTCCTAGATATAGAATGTAGCCACTTTTTTAAATTTCTTTTGAAACAATTTCCGAAACGTAAATCTTTTAAAGTGATACTGTGTAAGAAATAAAGCTGTCTTATATCATACATTCGAACATCTGCGTATAATTTTTCAGTGGGATAAAGTTTCGGTTTTTTAAATATCATTTTTAGAATACTTTTTTGAAAAACATCTAAATTATAGATATGTGAGGAACATGCAGCTCCCCATGCTAATATACCATATGTGAGATGAGGCTCAATCAGTGCATGGTATAATGTTCGAAGATATTTTTCTGTCAATATATTCCCAAGGTATTTAATTTTGTAGGATACAAATCTAACTTTCTTTAAAATATAATTGACATGGATGTCCCATCGTAAGTGAGGATCCAAGACCACTCCAAGGTATTTTATATTGGGCACTCTATTTATTTGCATGTTTTAATATTGAAGGAGAAATTTGTGTAATTTGGCAGATGTCTAGCATAAGATCCAAATGGTAAAAAATGTGTTTTAGAGTAGTTAATGCTTAATTTTCTACTGTTAAACCACTGAATAATTTTGATAAAATCATTTTCAATTACATTTTTCAGATCAGACCAGTCAGTGCCTTCATATAATATTGCAGTATCATCTGCAAAACTAGTTATTTTGCCAACACAATTAATTTGGAAAATATCATTTAAATATATATTGAATAACAGCGGACCTAAGATAGTTCCTTGTGGGCGATTTGACAAATAACTTTCGATCAGTGAGTACGCGTTTCCTCTGAAACCAATTCTCTCCAATGTTTCTAATAATAATTTGTGATTAACTGTGTCGAAAGCTTTCTTTAAATCAACAAAAATGCAGATTGAAGGGATTCTGTTATCAATATTTTGATGTATTTGATTTACAATTTTAGTTATTGCGTCCGATGTAGGCTTCCCTTCTGTAAATCCATATTGATTTTCACTTAAAATTTTGAATTTTGTGAGGTATCGAATCATTCTGGTAGATAAAACTTTTTCAAAAACCTTTGCTACACTGGATATTATTGATATTGGTCTATAGTTGTTAACATCTGTTTTTGTTCCTGATTTATGTATCGGTATTATATTACCTTTTTTTAAAATTGAGGGATATATGCCAGATTCAAAGCATTTGTTGATTAGGTAAGTGAGTGGTTCTGTTATGTCCTCGGCTATAATTTTCAAATGCTCGCTTTTAATACCATTGAACCCAGGACTTTTCCGATTTTTTAAGGACATAACAGTGGTGTATACTTCACATTGCTCGACATTATCCAAAATAAATAAGTTCAAAGTTCATTTTGGAGGCTTAGAATTTTGTACATTTGCTTGTATATTACTTGCTAAATTTTCGCCTATGTCAGTAAAGAATTGTACAAATTCATCGCATATCTGTTGAGTATTTTTTAATACTGTTCCCGATGTTGAATTTAACTCAGTGACACACTCTTTAACTTTTGTTTTCCCAGTAATCTCATCAACAGTTGTCCAAAGTCGCTTAGGATCATTTAAGTTATTATTCAATTTATTTAGGTAATGTTTTCGTTTGGTTTGCCTTACAGGCTCTATAAATTTATTTTTACATTGGTTGTAGCAGTCGGTATTCTCTGTAGTTGGCGTTAGTTTCATTACATTATATAGTCTTTCTTTTTCTATTGCCGATGTTATTAATCCTTTGGTAATCCAGGCATTTCTGCTTTTCTCTTTGTGACTTATTATTACTTTATTGGTACTAATATCTATTAGTTTTTTTATTTTCTCTATGAACAGTCCCGTTGCTTTGTCTATATTATTTATAGAGTATAATTGTTCCCAGGATTCTTGTTTGACATTTGATATCAGTTTTGAATTGTCGACAAAAAATTTGTAATTTTTCTGGTTGTTATTAACGGTAGGGATGTTAGAATGTTTTTCATTTGAAGATATCAGTAAACTAGTGGAGAAGTGGTCAGTAATATCGCTTTGTAGGATTATTGGTATACAAGTAATTTTGTTGGATAGGTCTTTCACAAACCAGTGATCTATACATGTGCCACTGATGGACCTTGTAGGTAGGTTTATATAGCACAGAAATCCGTTACTTGATAGGATATTCAAGTATTCATTTGTGATGGGATCATCGTCCAAAATATTTATATTGACATCTCCCAGGAAAATATGTTGCTTTAAATGAACTTTATTTTGATTTTGAAAAAAAAATCGATATTCTTTAAAAACTCGTGGGGTTCTGAACATGGCGGACGATAAATTGCAGATACCTCAATTTTGTTATGGTTAATTTGGATCATTATGTTTAAAATTTTGATTCCATCGCTGAAAGTGAATGTATCATGATTATATTGAAGAATATAGAATATAGAATATAGAATATAGAATATAGAATACCCCTATACATGGTAATTATATGTTAAAATGCTTTAAATGCGGTTCAAATGACCTTTATTCTACGTATTTTGGGCTGCCTATACCGAATCCGAAGTCGCTTCACTTGTATCTGATCCCGTTTATCATTTAAATCTAATTATTTAGCGAAAAATTGCAAAACTACGCGTTTTAAGGTGCTAAAAAACTCATTTTTGCTATCGATGACTAAAAGGAAGCGCAGCTTTGGTTAATGAGGTAATTTCGGGCGCTGAGTATGAATATCATAGTGAAAAAATTCTAAAGTGTCATCAGACTGGATTTAGGGTGAAAAGTTGACAAGAAACTATTTTCCCGAGCTAGCCGTACTTTCTAGCACTGTATCGACATCGAATTTGGAATCTACGCACGCGATCTACCCTTGTTCTATCAAGTTAAATAAATTAGTGCATTTCTTTTTGCGAAATCCAGTGTTTTAATCCACAACCAAAAGAACTCAGAAAAACGCTACAATATCAGCGACTTGAGGATGATGAGTTTATAGAAGTATGTAGTTGTTAGTTGCCATCTTTCAGTTTGCTAAGCATAGGCAAAGGAACAGGCAATAATAAATCTCAGTATAATAGACTAACCGCATTCACAATCAGCAATGAAATCAGCAATAAATATCTGCTGACCATTGTTAGCAGGTATGGTATTTGGGCTGACTAATAATCTTTAATTTTATCGGTTGTGAACTGCATTTCACGTTGACGTGTGACGCTTGTAGATGGAATGATATTACTAAATGTCCGCGTATTTGATAGGAGCAGTCATTATGATTACGAACATCAAATGATACATACTTTTATTGTGAACAATGCAGGAAATATCTAATGTCGCAGAATAGGTATGGTTTATCTGAAGTCACTTGAAATAGCATAAAAACCTTTGGTCGGCGCGTCCTTTGTAATTTCATGACGTATCATAGGCGTGCGGTCATTTATTTAGAACGATAATAATAATGTTTTTATATCACAATAAATGGATTTTACTATCTTCTTATTTTTTTGATTTGGGATAAAAAATACTTATATTGGGAGTTTAATTTATGTTGACTGAAAGTTAAGAAATGGAAAAATTACAGAATTCCAACGTTTGACATAGGCAAATATTTACATAGCAGGTAGGTATATAAAAAGGTATAAAAAGACTTACATTATAGGTATTTATATATCATCCTCGCCTCCGGAGCTGTCGCTAGAGTCATCTTGTAGAGGAATTACAACGGGATTTACAGGAGGCAAAACACAATATTCATTTTCTTTTTCAATAATATGCCTAGAACACTGCTTCCATAGGTCTGTGGCAGCAATATGAGATTCACTTAATTGAGGGGTCTGATTATGTTTTCTTACTTTTTTTTTTAAAGCAGCCCAGACCAACTCAATCGGGTTAAAAATGCAGTAATAGGGAGGTAGACGTAATACTTCATGGCCATTTTGCTGAAGCAGATTGTCAACAACATACTCTTTTTCAAATTTTTGTCTTTTAATAAGATCCAATAATTGATTTTGGTGGTATTTCCATTCCCTTATCCTTCATAAAATCAATAATGTCTTGTTTTTTTGTGCTTGTATTCGGAATTTTGTTTTTCTGTCGGGAATGGTATGGCGCATTGTCCATAATAATCACTGAATTTGGGGAAATGTTTGGTATTAACTGCTGCTCTATCCACTTTTCAAATAAGTCGGAGGTCATGTCCTCATGATAGTCGGCACATGATTCTTTGATATTTTTGGCAGATAACAGCAAGGCATTAGGTATAAATCCATTTTCACTGCCAGCATGGAGAATAATGATTCGTTTTCCACGGTTGAATGGTGCATTTAAAATGCACTTGTTGCTGTCGTCAACCCAGCCGTACTGCACAACATCATGGGTATCATACCACGTTTCATCCAGGTAAATCAGATTTCTTTTCTGCTCTCTATAGATTTTAACTTTGTGCAAAAATTCTTGGCGCAATTCAACGATTCGAGACGACTCCATAATCACCATTCTTTTATCTAATTTTTTGTATTGAAAACCACACAGTTTTACAATACAGTGCAGTGAGTCTAAGCATTTGTAATTATAAAAATCTTCAGGATAATCTTTTAATTTATCCCGTATCATTTCCAACGTGGGCACCAAATTTTCTTTATAAAATCCGTATATTATACGACGAATATCTTCCTGAAAACCCACGTCTATTTTTTTTTAATTTTTGCCCTATGCGCTTTCTGTGGAAGGAATGGTTGACTACATCTCCCCTTTTTATAACCCGATAAATGGTAGACCGACTGATTTTTGTCAGGATACAAATTCTGTTTAAAATTTGATTTTGCGAGGAATCTGGATTTTCGTTTTTCAGACAATCATACATATTTAGGATTACTCTTTGGGTCTGTTCCTCTAAAGCTGAGTATTCAAAAGTCAAAAACACACAAACTAATAAAATCTATGAAAAAACACGGACAGACTAAAGAAAACACGTTTATTCACCGCTACACGGCACTGGCTAAACTGTTTCAATTTTCAGTAGCCACCTGCACTTGTTCGGAGCTCTGAAATACACGCTTTCTCATTGGCTATGTCCACGCATAGGCGTGCTTTATTCCACGTGGACCGCTGAAACTGCCTTTGATCTTATACGGGGGATATTTGCTGCGAAATTTGGCGTGTTAAATATAGATATATAAAACGCACCCGGTATTTCACAGTGTTTCAAGTGACTTCAGATAAAGTATATGAATATCGATTAGCTATAATTGTTCATATACAGGGTGATATCAAATCACAATACTCGTACCCGATACTAAAAATAATTTTTTTCCGTTGAAAATGAAAATTCGTCATTTCGCTGAGAAATGTTATACGGAATGAGAAAATAAAAAAAATCAAATAGCTTACAAGAAGCCAAAAAACAAAAAAAAAGTATGTATACAGGGTGATTCACAAGTGACCAAAAATGAAACACCATTCACATGACCGCATTTCTTCTATTTAACATTTTTTAAAAATAAAAAACATTTTTTTTAATATCTTCAAAACCGTAATTGTATCTCGGCTCTTGATGAATAATCTGATTTGTTTTATTTTTATTATTATCTTTTTAATTAAGCCCTTGACGAAAAAATGAAGACCCCCCTCAAGATGCGGTCCTGTGTTTGGTGTTTCATTTTTGGTCACGACTTGTGAATCACCCTGTATAACTGTGCGTTCAATGTTATATAACCTGCACAGGTAAATCTATACAAGACTAATATTATTATTTACTGAATATGTTACCGTTAATTGGTTAATTGCACATAAATGTTTGCTGCATTATACTTACAATCGTGTAGATTTTCAGTATTTCAGAAATTATCCGACTTTCATACCGAAGTAACTGTTGTTAGATTTTTAACAATGCGATTAATATTTGCCAGATAACTTTAAATACTTTCACGTAAGCAGGTGTACATTCGTGCACGTTTAAAATGTTGTTGAGAACCAGACTTCGCTACTTTATCAAGAGTGGATTTCGATAACAATAAAATTTATCGGCCAGTTCCACCAATGAGGGAAGGTTTAATTGAAAGGCAAATGTCTCTGAAGCAGAAAGAAAAGATAAGGGTACCATCTGAAGCTAACGTTATATTTTCAGCAAATAATCGTGGTATCTTTCATATACAAATACTCAGTGACAGTAGAAGTGCTTCGCGCAGGAAAAATAATATCTTCAACTTGATTTTTTGGCAATGAGGTAGTCTTAGATCAAGAATGAAACGGTAACATTTTCACGAAATGTCTGTCTTCTACCAATCCATCGATCTGGAAACGTCTGATCTAAATATTGTCGAACGCAGAATGCGTAATGTGGTGGGGCACCATCCTGTTGGAACATCAACCTATTCGCAATGTACCGCCGATCATTCTGATTATCAATTATGGCTGTTAATCTATGGCGTCTTCCAGTAATTCCAAATATACTAAGTGACATATAAATCCGAACACCCAGTTTAAATGGTTTTATTTTAATAAAATTTTGCAATCTCCTACCCATCATATCCCACACGTGCTCAATTGGGGATACGTCGGGAGATCTCGGTGGCCATGGTAACAATGTGACATCATTATGTTGAAAGAAGTCTATTGTGACTCTTGCAACATGTGGTCGGGCATTATCTTATTGGAAAGTTGGATCTGCCAGGCTGACCGTTGTCTGCACCACTCAAGGCGATTACGTCGGTGTTCTCGAGTTAAAGGGAGGACCCAGTGTGGCCGGTATGAAAACAAGCCAAAACTTCTCATTCGTCGGTAAACACTTCGCATGCCAATAGGTCCTCCGTGTTCTGCAAACCATTCATTTGCAATGGACCTGGTAGTGGAGAAACGGTCCCTTAAGGCCAATAATCTCAGGCGGCGATCTTCACGGTCCGTTGTTCTACGGCGGCGTCCAGTGCCCCTTGCTCTTTGCGTACGGCCTTTTGTATATCACTGTAGGCACAGAATGAAAAAATAACCCCTCCACTCCTTGAGAAATAAAAAGGTAATTCGGTCATTTTTTAAGAAATGAAATGGTCATTTTTCAAAAATTTTCTCAAGAAACGAATGCTAACGCGCTGTTTCATAAACATTACGCAGATGGTCATTAAAAGAATATAACAACACTCTGATTTCTTGTTATTAATTTTACATTCAGACGCGCTGAACAATATAGACTCTGGAGCTGATTTTTGCTGGGGGGGCCCTTCTTTGGGGGGCCCAGGCGACAATGTCCATTTTGCCATTACTTACATCCGCCACTGTTACGGACAAAACCACATAAAAGTTGTTGCCCTGGATTCAAAGGAGATGGTAGTATTAATATTAATCGATTCGCAGGAAGACAAAAAAGAAGAATTAATTTTGTTATCTAACAATAAATTGTTAATTCATAAATTAGATTTAATATTTTAATCACTTTTAGGCTGTACCCTAATAGTACAAGGATAGGGTTGTCATCTGCCGTCCGTTCGCTAGTAAGATTTTTTTATTTTTATGTCAGAGGCACTGATGTCACCCGTCACCCGCCTCCCCCCCTCCCCGAAGACGAGAAGAACATCTTCCTGAACATAAAGTTTTTTGACCAGACACAAATCCTGGATCCGCCGTTGAGCTGAATACACTCCTGTACACGTCTAGGCATCGACGATATGAGATGGTCGATGACTGGTTGTGGCACATCATTCTAAGCAACTCAAACTTCCTGTTGCACAGTCTGTGGCGGACGGTGCAAAGCGGATAGTCTCCTCCCCATCATATCCCACACATCACAGACTCTGCCAGTTGGAGTCAAATGGAACAAAATTAGACGATATGAGTTTGGAAAAAAAAAACGTTCTTTTTTCGGGACCCGCTATTGCAGATGTGCGCATCTAACATCACTAGCCTATTCGTTTCACAAAAGGTGCTCGCTAATGAACAACTGGAGCCATGTGTGCATATAAATGACGATTACTGTACAAGTTAAGCGTTTTGGAAGAATCCTTACGGTGATGCGGCACAGATCGAGAGAGCATCTTCGCAAACAACAAATCAGAACGTAACCAGATGGTAAACGATTGCCAAACATCCAAACACGATTTGGAGAAAAGTACGAGTAACGTGAAATGATGATCATTAGTTGCTGATTTGCCGTTAGATAGTTAACAATAATTTTTCGCATGTTTTTTACCACAGAAGACCTTGCCGATAAGTTGAATCCATTCATTCACCAACCCTTCAAATATAAATAGAGATACGGGTGCGCCTACAGCTATCATGGCAGTATTTTTTCCGTAACAGATAAAAAACAATAACATGGCTTAGCTCTCTTTCTAATTGGACTAGGGTATGTTGCTTTTATTTACGTTTCCAAAACAATTCTATTTTCAGTTAAATCAGCTATAATATTCCAATCTTCTAAATGACATACTTCAATGTAAATATATACATGTATATAGGGTCAAATTATAATTATTATCTAATAATTGAAAGTATCAAAAACAAAGCTTCAAAGGTAGAAAACACATTATTTAACCAAAGCGCTCAGAGGTATATTTTCATCTGAGTCTGAGTTTGAATCTTCAGACCAAGCATCTGATTCAGACTCGATCTCCGCTTCATCTTCATGGACGGACAAAACAGCATAATCTTTGCCAGTGTCTTCTAAAAGTGGAACTGGTCTAGCATCGTAAATGAATGTCTGCTTTTCATTTATAACCAAATTAGAATGAATAGCAACCAGCTTCTGAATTTTATCCTGTGATAATCTATTTCTTTTGCTTGTATGTTCGAGGCCGTGTAAAGACCAGTTTCTTTCTAAAGAGGCGGAAGATAGCGGTCCATTTAAAATTCGGGAGGCAATTGGCATAAGTGGCTGCGATGTACACAAGCCTTGCCACCATATAACGAGATGAGTACTATTCGCACTATCCCATAAAGAATTGCGACTAAAAAATCCAGTTTTTGTTCTAAATTGGGCTAGAGTTGCCACCACCTTCCCTACATCTAGATTTAGTGAACGAGCCTTTTCAGAAATGAATGCTTCCATTAGTTGGTCTTCATTCAATTGTTTTCCTTTCTCGTCACTAAAGACAATACTGTTCCATTCCTGATCCCACAGTGACCGTTGTCTGCACCACTCAAGGCGATTACGTCGGTGTTCTCGATTTAAAGGGAGGACCCAGTGTGGCCGGTATGAAAACAAGCCAAAACTTCTTATTCGTCGGTAAACACTTCGCATGCCAATAGGTCTTCCGTGTTCTGCAAACCATTCATTTGCAATGGACCTGGTAGTGGAGAAACGGTCCCTTAAGGCCAATAATCTTAGGCGGCGATCTTCACGGTCTGTTGTTCTACGGCGGCGTCAGTGCCCCTTGCTCTTTGCGTACGGCCTTCTCGAAGCCATGCCTGACAACACCTAACCACAGTGTCTACACGTCTTTGCACTCTAACTGCAATTGCCCGAAAAGAAAGTCCAGCTTCCCGAAGTCCCACTATACGGCCCCTATCAAACTCACTAAGTTGACGAAATCGTACAGGTCTCCGTACTCTAGGCATCGTAACCGATCGTAAAGGATGTCAAGAACCAAAATCCGCCAACGTTGATTCTTTACTGCGGCTGAAATATTCATTTTTAGAGCGTTAGTGAATTAAAAAAAGCAATATAAAAACCGGAATGTCCAACTGATAAGGCTGAAAATTTTTTCACTTGTTATTTACAGTAAGATAAATACATTCACCAACTTTTATTAAAATAAAACCATTTAAACTGGGTGTTCGGATTTATATGTCACTTAGTATATTAATAGATATTATTAAAGTATGTTTTTTGTATTTATTTTTACAAAATATGTTTAAAAAACCTTAAAATTGGTACCTATTTTTTACGTTTCAAGTCACAATTAAAAAATATTTAAATTTTCCCATTTTTTCCCATTTTTCCCATGGTCTGGAGAAAAACTTGCTTTTTTCCTAATTTTCCCGTTTTTTTCCGATATGTTAAATCTCTAATTGCAACCCAGGTTTATAGCTTAATTTCTGTAGGACTTCTATTAAATTTTTTTTTATTTTGAGAAATCAACTTCTTCCGTAACAGTGCATATGTGGTTAAAATTTGTCGGATAAGTTGTGAAACACCCTGTATATCACTTAGTATACATTGTCGGTCTGGACAAGGTAGCAAGTTCCTAAAAATACCAAAACATTTTTACCGGTAGTCGCTAAACAAAAAATAGTAAATAGCGCCTAAATATATTCTACATCGAATTTGAACTTTACGAGTTGGCCGTTGAAAATGCATCGGAATTTTTATTTTGAGAACATCATTATTCAGCTGGACCATTCGCACTGACATTTCAAGGCTATGGCCGATGTCAATGCCGAATATACCTGCATCGTAAAAAGTTCAACGACTTTTCCGACATCGCGTCTAGTTTCTTTGGATAGCCTGGTTTTTTATATTCGCCTCGAAAGAAATTTGCGACTCTCGCTCCTTTTTCTAAACCAGAAGTGGCTTACGTAAAAAACCAGCGCACAGTATTATTACGTTACTTTTTCTTCTGAACATCATGTAAGATCCCATGCAAAGCCGTGAAGATACCCGTGAAATACAGGGTGACTTCGAAGTTGAGTCATTTATTTTAACAGTGAGTAGATCTGATGAAAAGAAATATTTTTTTCCTTTAACAGTTTTCTGGTAAAATTAAAGTAACAAAGTTACAGCCCTTTAGAAGTTTGAGTACCGCCCTGTCTCAATAATAATATTATGTGCTCGTGTTTGGCAACAACGGATATAATCCGCCTTATCGGTTCATCGCATCGGACACAAAAAAGCGAAAGAAAACGCTTATCACGATGTTTTTACTACAATTTTATTCAGTTGTATTCAGTCAACGTGTCAGTCGGTAACGCGTGAGTGAATAGTGGTGTTTGTTGCGAGGCTCAAACGAAATAAAAAATGACACATGTTTACGAAAATGCTGAACTTGTGGACATGATTCTTATTTACGGGGGGAGTCTTTACGAAATTCTGCCGCGGCATCACGAATTTATGCGGATCGGTTTCCCAATCGAGTGCAACCAACCCCTCGTGCCTTTGTTAATGTAGTACAAAGGGCTCGTGAATCAGGTTGCTTAAGACCTCACAGGGGAGGGCATGCCGGTGCTCCAAGACCGCGCGATCAAATACAGGATAAAACAAGGTAACATTTTTTTTTTTTTTTACACACATATTTTGGTTTATCTTCCTTCTACAATCATTATCTGAAAATTAATGACTCAACTTCAAAGTCAGCCTGTATATCTACTAACAATTAGTTCCAAACTAAAAGGGAAGAAATCAAAATCCGTTTTTTTTTTTTTATTTTTATAATACGTTTAATCTAAACAAATGCACAATTGCACAGTGGATGACTTTCCGACCACTAATCAATACCTCAAAATTATGATGTTCCATTCTTTATATTAAATATCATTTTAATGTTATGAATACTATAGTCGGATATTATTTTTTATTTGAATGAAAGCTACATGAATGTTATAGTAAACTTACAACTTATGTTTATAAATCAACTTCTCAGATATAACACACTCAAGCCACATAGCAGTTGAGTATTAATTTGTAAAATATACTCAGTCACATTAGTGTTATCTTTGTTTTCCTTTGTTAAAATGTTGTCTCTTACTTTTTATGAAGAAAGCAGTTTCTGATAGTCTTTTGAAGACCCATATTTTGTTAAAGCAGCACGATCATGATTTTAAAATATTTTGTTTATTCGTGCAGATCGCTGGAATTTTTCTCGTTAACACAAGTCCAAAAATTCATAAACCATTTTACTCAAGATTATTATAACAAATGAATGAGATCTTGTGAGCATAATATAAAAATTAATAAAGAAATATTTTCCCAATTTTTGTTTATTAACATACTGTATTCTAATATCTCAAACGGTACTGTTTCACTGTTTTTTCACTTGAAACTTATAGAGGGTCGTTTGATAAATAATTTTACGTCATAAAAAGTGTGGATGAAGCACGGCTTTTCATGATTTTTTTTTCCCAAAACACTGTATTTTTTAGCAGTTATTTCCCCCATTATTTCCACCTCCATCTACCGTATGACGCTGACGTCTGTGGATATGTCATATATGAGAGGCGCTTGCCTGCGGTGTTGCCGGATTGGGCTCCGCATTTTGGGAAAAATATGAAAAGTGGAAAATTTATATGCATTTATATTAATGAAAAACAAAAACAAAAAACTGAAACAAACAACAGTAATAAAATTAAAAGTGATTCTTACTAAGTATAAAACAAAAAATAACAAACAGCAGTAAAATACAAAGCAATTCTATGTGAATATAAAAAACAAAAAATTAAAACAGCAGTAAAACAATTCCATTTAATTATAAAAAAACAAAAAAAACAAACAGTAAAATAAAAAGCAATTTGGATGGAATGACATTGTTCTTCGTTTTACTACTGTTTTTATTTTTTGTGGTGTGTTGTCACTTAGAATTACTTTTTAATTAACATGGAGTTGTTTTTTTTTTGTTTTACTACTGCTTTTATTTTTTGTTTTTTTTTTAATCACTTATAATTGCTTTATATTTTACTGCTGTTTGTTATTTTTTGATTTTTATAATTACATGGAATTAGTTTTTGTTTTAGTACTGTTTTTATTTTTTGTTTTTTATAATTATTTATAATTTATCATTTTTTAGCTTACTACTGTTATTTTTTGATTTATACTTATTAGGAATCGCCTTTTATTTTGCTACTGTTGTTAGTTTCAGTTTTTCGTTTTTGTGATTCATTAATTAATATACATATGTATATGAATTTTCAACTTTTCATATTTTTCCCTAAATGCGGAGCCCAATCCGGCAACACCGCCTCACTCATATGACATATCCACAGACGTCTACGTCATATGGCAGATAGATGGCGGTGGAAATAATGGTGGAAAGAACAGCTAAAAATACAATGTTTTGGGAAATTTTTTCATGAAAAGCGTGCTTCATCCACACTTTTTCTGATTCTAAATAATCTATCAGACTACCCTCTAAAGGTTTGAAGAGAAACAACAGTGTCATCGGAATTTCTACAAGACGTAACAGCACCCATCGAACATTCAGACTAGAATACCACTGAAGCAGTGCCGGATGCTCAGCTATTCGATTTTCGTCCGCCGGCGCGCATGACGTCACGCGGAGAGTGATTATCATTTGGGTTGATATGGAAAACGAGCATATTTTCACCTACAGGCCAAACGGCTGGACGGATTTTCACATATGAAGTGTCGTTGGATTCGTCTTAGCGGTGGGAGTGACGCTGGCTACTTTAAAATTTTATAGAAAACAAAATGGCGTCATTACAGTTTTAGATAGTTACAGTAAAACAAAATGTCTCAAATCACGGCCTCCCAATCTTTTATGCACTTCTGAGACATCACTAGACTGAAAATTTTGCACTCGTTTCGAAAATCAAAAAATCCAATATGGCGGCCATAAGAAAAATGAAATTTTTGGCGGGTTGCTTGTTTATTTGTTGACATCTTTGAATTGTAAATAAATGCAGACTTGCGTACAAAGCGAAAAGAAATGATCAACAGAAAACAGTGAAACTGTGGCTCTTCTAATGGTAACTGTATTCTTTGCGTTAAGCAGTTACCAAATTTCCCTAAACGAGCACGTTAAAGCAGGTGATTAAAACCGAAAATAAATCTCGTTGAAATGACAATCTATTTTCACCGCAATCGATCGAACGATCATCATCGTCACAGGACGCGGACGACTTTTTTCATCATGCCGATTCAGTTCGCATTGAGTAATCGCGAGATGTGAAAGTGATACAAATGCTGCGGAAAGAGACAATCGAGACAACGATTGTTTTTACAATTTAGGATGAATACAATTTCTATGCAATAACTGATGAGACGTACAAAGTGAGAGTTAATCGTAAAAGTCTCCGGAAGCTTATGTACAGTCATGGACAAATTCACACCTCCTTAGGATTTTCATAAATTATTCATTTTTCACTAGAGGAAAATAAAAGGCCTAGGCAAAACCGGTTAAATAGTAACTAAAACTTCGAGTGTCTCTCCCCGAATTTTCGACCAGATCCGATGCCTACACGTGAGCGAAGCTTTGTACAATGAGGTAATTTGGGGCGCAGAATATGAGCATCATGTGAAAAAATCCAAAGTGTCATCGTACCGGATTTGAAGTGGAAAAATTGATAAAAACTAGTTTGCCGGCGCAACCCGCGAATCCTAGCACCGAATTGACATCGAATTCGGAATCTATGCACCCGATTTACCTACAAAACAAGCTTCCATCTAGAACGTAGACGCGCAACATTTTTTTGAGTTTTTATTAGCCGTTTTTTGACAAAGTGTAATTCTGGCGAGTATCTCGAAAATAAGGCATTTCCGGACTAGATGGGCCCCGGATTGGGTTTCAGCGACACAAAAAACGTATTATAAGAATGGTTCACGACTGACCCATTTTTGCCTTTTTTGAAACGATAATAATTAAACTGCTTTAAATGCGGTTCAAATGACCTCTAATTTTGTACGTATTTTGGGTCGCTGAAACCGAACCTGCAGTCGTTTCACATGTATCTGATCCAGTTTATCATGTAGCTCTTATTATTTAGCTAAAAACTATGCGTTTTTGCTACTTTAAGGTGCTAAGCATCGATATTCGTTATCGAAAGAAATAGGCATGCACCAATTTCAGGACCCATGTTGGCCATGAAAGCTAAGTTTTTTTATACGGAAATAACAAAAAAAGATGATTTTGTGGCCAGCAAAGGATGGCTAGAACGTTTTAAAAGTCGTCATGGCATACGTTTAATGACTATTACAGGAGAGAAACTTTCTAACGATGCCACCTGCATAGAGCCCTTTAAATTAAGATTTTTGCAAAAGGTGAACGATTTAAATCTTGACCCGTCACATGTGTACAATGCAGACGAATCAGGGCTTTTTTGGCGTGTGATGTCTAACAAAACTTTCGTTTCTTGTAACGAAAAATCCGTACCTGGACGAAAAGTAAGTAAAGAGCGCATAACCATACTACCATGTGCTAACGCTGCGGGCACACACGCGCTTAAGATGATGGTCATTGGGAAATCTAATAAACCACGGGCATTCAAAAACATTGATTTACCTTTACACTATTAGGGACAAAAAAGTGTATGGATGACAAAAGACCTTTTCAAAAAGTGGTTAGATGAATGCTTCGTACCTGAAGTTAGAAAATTGTTAAAAGATGATGATTTTCCTCAAAAAGCGTTGTTGCTTCTTGATAACGCTCCTGGTCATCCGTCTGAAGAAGAACTAACAACTGAGGATAAATGAATCACTGCGATGTTTCTTCCGCCAAATTGCACTGTAGTGATTCAACCAATGGACCAGAATATCATTCAGTTTGTCAAGCAAGACTATAAGAAAAACCTACTTCTGAGAATACACAATTGTATGCTTTATGCTTTAGAGCTGGTTATCATATTTAAGGAGGTCTTTCTACCAATGCTGGGTTTAATACAGGTTTCCTGACCCAAATGATGTCACAGGAATAACCCAGAAAGTTACTATTGATTTTCTGTTTTGCTGCAACCTCAATACAGTTGGGTCCAAGGGTAGTCTATGAATCCCTTTACATTTTAGCAACTCTATAATACAAATTACTGCAATACAAACAGTTGACCCAAAGCCGAAAATACCCCTACGGAAATAGTGACAAGCGGCAAACAGACCAAAAAGGGAAGCAAGAGAAGGCATTTGAGCTGAAACAGGAAGACTGGATGACTAATTTAAGTTTATAGTACAAGCAGCTTAACGGACCGTTTAAAATTAATTAGCAAAATAGTTCTTGCGTTTTTGTTTTGAATACCGTTGCCAACGTAAGTCTTGAACCTTTTACATGTGTAGCTTTCTTTGAAGCGTGCTCGTACGGTGAAACGACGAGGAAATGCTACAGGAAAAGCTGGTGAAATTAAATGCATTTTTAAATAGAATGTGGTTACGAATGATGAATACAAAATAAGTGTCGACTGTGTTTCACTTATCAATCTTCAACAACGTAGCATTAAAAATTGCTGGTTTATTTATAGGTGCAGAAAGTAACGCACAATCTCGAGATATATAAATTATAAATCCTTCACGTTATGATTATAGAGATAGTCAAATTAATTAGAGTACAAATGGGTAAACACGGTATGGAATATCGAAGGGTATTTTCATCGTCCAGGATAAAATTGACAAGCAATTTCACTCACCCGCAATAAAACACCTTTCAGAACGATCAGAGACACAGTTCAAAACACATTTTCACACACGAAACTACGAAAAATACGATATCTTCTACACAGATGCATCACAATCCAACTCCTGTTATGACTGCCATTTTAGATTTGATTTTTGACATTTGTTATCCAGCTTTAAAGAAAAAAAACACGATTGGCTTTTGTATCGCCATCTGCCGACAAGTGTGTTAAGCGCTAACTAACTTAGAGTAATATGTGTTGCATACATTCAGCCATTTAGTTTTATTCGAGGGCCATCTAAAATACAGGGTGTTCCTTGATGATATGCGAATATTTAAGGGTGTGAATCTTTATGAAAAATTAATGTTAGTTTGCTTTACTAAACTATGGCCCAAAAATGTTTCCTTATAAAAACTCGGGGTGTTGAAGTTTTAGGAAAAAAAATGGAAATTGATTAATATTTTTCAATGCAAAAATAGTTTTTAACCTTAACAGTGGCGTGCGTACGGGGATTGACTTCGATATTTTTTAAGGAAAAAATGATACACCAATGGTTTTTTGCCAGATAAAAATTATTTTTGAATTCCCCGTTCAATTAAAAAAAAATGATCTCTCTTGAATTGTTTTCCTTCGATGCGCCATTTTTGAATCAATGATTCTGTTCACGGACGAAGCTAATTTTTCTCGAAATACCATTCAGAATTTCCACAATAATGATTTGTGGGCAGAAGAAAATCCCTATGGCGTAACCGAAACCCATTTCCAACACCAATTTATTGGCCCATTCTTCTTGCCAGGTCGACTTACCTCAATTTTCTTCAACAACAGTTGCCTTTGCTGCTTGATGATGTTTCGTTAGTAATAAGAAACAATATGTGGTACATGCGTGATGGTGCACCAGTAGCGGTTCGTAATTATTTACAAACTGTTTATCCAAATCGTTGGTTTAGCCGCAGTGGGTCCCAAGAATAGCCACCAAAGTGCCCAGATCTCAACAGTTTAGATTTCTTTTTGTGAGGCTAGCTGAAGACACTAGTGTATACAAGTCCCATTAACACTGCAGAGGAATTAAGAGAAAGAATAGTTGCATCTTGTGATAGAATAAAAAACACTCCAGGGATATTTCAACGAGTGCGCAATTCCGAATCTTATGACAGCACTAAAATTGCTCACAATGGTTTGCGTGTCCGTAGCTTCATGTGAAAGGAGTTTCAGTAAACTGATATTATTAAAAAACTATTTGCGGGCAACAATGATCCAATCGCGGCTTAGCTACCTTGGCATATTAGCCATCGAACACGAAGCAATACAAAATATAAATTTTGATGAAGTTATTTATGAGTTTGCAGCTGTCAAAGCTAGAAAGAAGAGAATTTAATTGTAAGATAAAAATATTTTTCTGTCTTACTTTTTATTGTTTTTTGTCATTTGTTCAATATTTTAAATGTATTAAATGATCCATGACGTTTATAAATCATATAAAATTAATTTCTTTTAACTTTCATCGGAAGTTGCTGCTGGCTGAATTCTCAGCGAGATCGGTCGTTTCCTGCTTCACAGCGGCGCGCACAAACAGACGGACAATTTGCAGCGTTGCCATTTATGAATTTCAGTAAATCCACCGCTTTCACCTCAAGAGGCAAAGAATAAAAGTGCATATATGGGTAAGACAAAGAAATGCAAGCGGAAACACACATATCAAGCATAGTGTTAAGTGTATTTGTTTATTTTTTTAATAACAAAATATAAACAACATAACATTTTTATTGTTAGATAAAGAATATAATGTACATAAAAGAACTGAAACGTATTTCTTACTATAAGCTTTGAAGACAAACTATTATTAGGTGTGGTTTCACTATAAACCTGCATATTTAATAACCTTTCGATCAAAACTAATCGTTTTTGAAGTAATGAATAAATGTATATCGGTTTCCTCTAAAATGTCTCTCAAAATCTCCTGAGGAGCACTACAGATATTTAAATTTGTTTGTATTATTTACAACGTGGACATACTTGTTACTGGTTGGTCGAATTTAATGTGATCCGACTATATTCATTCCGATTACTTCTGGTTGATCAATTTTGATCCGCAAACCAACTTTAGAGACCGAAAGGTCATCGCTGCGGGTTTACAACAAAATCGGGCCTCACTAAACTGAAAAGATAGAAAAACTCAAATCCTTTTCATGTCTTATATGATCTCTTGTTGTGGCACGCTAGTCAAAGACATTTCCGTATATCGAGAAATATTTCCCAATGCCGCCTCGAAAAGTATATCAGATATAAATTTCTCTGCGACTAACGCGGATTCTTTCGATAGATCTCGTAGTTTGTTCGCTATATGTTTTCCCGCTACATCGAATCTGTCTTCGTTATCAAGTTTTCTGTTAATTTTCTCGACGACTTCATCCAGAAGGTCCTCAGCATTTCTTTTTCTTTTAATGCCACTGTTCGAGATTGAATACTCCGAAGGTGAAGGGGAATTTGGATGACTGAAGACTGGTGGATCAAACTTAATATCGATGGTTTCGGGATATTCTAAGGTGAGCGTTTCTTCCTGTATCGTATCCTCCTGAAATTACATGAATAACGTCAAACAAATATTACGAGACGGGATCCAGTGAACATAGTGACATCATCATGTCGGCATTTTAGAGCACTACTGACGTAAGCCGACCAATAAAATGACGTCATTATGACGGTACAATGTCACATACAATTGACGTCATTATATGACGTCTGAATGACGTGGATATAACGTCTATCTGAGGCCGATATGACGTCTGTGTCGTCGATATGACGTACTTACAAAACAAAGTATTACCTGCGTTTTATCTGGATTAACAGCGAGATTATGATCTACAGATGTACCTTATCTAAGTTGTTCGCATTTCGCATTAAATTTTGGTACCTCTTTTCAACATTAGTTTAGTACAGTTTCATGTCAGAAGAGGATTAGTTTCTGTTCATCAAGTATTGTGGAATAAGTTGAGTGATTTTAAGACCATGCCGCGTGGTCCAGAAAATTCTTTCGATGTGAAAACTAAGATCATTGAGTTATACAAAGATGGTAAACATCAAGTCGACATTGCCAAAAATTTGAAGCTGAAGCGTAAAGCAGTTTGGGCAATATTGAACAAATATAAACAAAAAGGTATCTTGGAAGCCTCTAAGAGAAGTGGTTGGCCTGGAATACTGAATGCTAGATCAGTTAGATTAATAAAAGTAATTTCGTCCAAAGATCCGTTTAAAACCCCAAGACAAATAAAGGCAGAAATCGAGACAAAAGGAATTGTCAGTGTTTCTACGAAAACTATAAGTAGAAGATTAAATGCACAATATTAATTTGTCTATAAACTTTTGTCCATTACTGTACGTGTGCCTGTCAGGTTTTTAAGTCCGGCAACTTATGATATACTAAGATCTACGTTCTGAATGTTAAAAATTGGAGGAAATCAGTGAAAATGCGGTATTTTCTATTTTTGGCGATTTTCCGGGCAAAAATTCATGAATTTGTTAGAGGATCTGAAAAAAAAGCAAGAAACCACCAATATATATACATATATAGAGGATTTTTAAGTTTGCGAAATTTTTATCACTTCACCAAAAATTCGAAAAAAAAACTTCTAGCGAGTTTTTTCAAAATGTTTTGGGCAAAACTGCGTCCGTAGAAATTTTTAGAAAAAAGACACAATATACTTTAACTATAACGTACATTTTGGGTTACACATTTGTATGAAGTAAACTCACGTTCTTACCTGACATAATGGATCTGACTCAGTTTTTCTCGGTCCCATGTAATTAGTCAAGAACAGCAGTTCCTTGAAATACCAAAGTTTAGGTAGGTATATATCGTCATTGTTTCCTGTTAACTTCCTTGAAGCATTCACTTTTCTCAACTCCTTTCTGAAAGATCCTCGAAGTGAGTCAATTTTTCGTTTTACTGAATTTATCGTTGTTTCTGGCTCTACTTCTTGTAACTTATAGACCAACTCCATATAGGCCTGATTTTTTTTGTTCCTATCATTATATTCAGAGGATTTCGTCTTCCAGAGACATGGAAAACTTTTGTAGAGATGAATAAATTCCGTCAGAAATTGTTTAGTATACATGCGTAAATCTGACATGTTTGCCGATACGGCTACGAGATCCAACTCAAAATCCAAAAAACCACTCTGGAGCCCCTGACGTACCTTCGCACACTTCCACGATCGCCACCAACAGCGAAAATCGATGCCTTTTTGGAACGCCAGCAATCTCGATAGTGGTTTTCCACTAATACACAAAATGGCAGACGTCGGGCGGTCAAGTTGTCAAGTATCAAGACGATTAACACTAAACAAATACACTGAAGAAGGTACAGTCCTGTGCTATTCATGGTGCAGCTCGGTTGACTTATGATAGTGTCAAGCCGCCATTTCTTGGCCAGCATGCATGCAATGTTGCCGGCTCTTTGCTTAAATGTGAGACCGTTGTATAATAAATTCTATATATAGTGCGCATTTCAAATGGTACGGAAGATTTTATAACGCCATGTGTTATTAACATATTTGCTGTTTTGACAAACAAGTCCCCACTTATCTGTCAAATCAGCACCGTCAATAACACAGACCATTATAAAATCATCCATCCGTCCTACAGTTATCTGAAATTATAAAAGTCTATACCTACTTGAAAATATATTTTTATCTAAATTTTATATTGAATGAACATATCAATAATATTTATGGTCCATATATTTTCATTCCTGGCGATGGTCTTCTGTAGCGCCTGCATGAAAAAAATGTTAAAATTAGTGATGAAAACAAATGCCTTTTAAAAAGAAATAATAGCAACACATTATCAGAATATCAAGCTTGAAACCTACAGAAACTGTTGTGAGTTTTTCATTTTAACTACGCAATACCAGAGAAGCTCTACAAATCACCAAACTTACATTAGCTATGATCGCGAAATGCACTAGCCATGATCCTGAAGCACTCAAGTGTCCAGATATGTTCTCTGGAGAAAATAGGAGCAGAAGCTAACCTATATTCTATCTATCTCTGATCACCAGAGGTTTTCAGTGGTATGAAGTGCTCTGCTTTTGAACGTTTCATAGCGCTCCGCATATGTATAGTTTGGCAAACGGATCTGCAACATCGGGGTATCGGTGAGGGGAAAGCAAAACATGGCTGGTTTCATTCATAAAATGCCAGCGGCGTGCGGTATTTTATAAAAGTTTGGGATTATTTCATAATTGGTTTAAATTTAGTAAACTATACGTTTATGTTTCACTTTAAATTTGGGAAGTATCTCAATAAGCCGACAATGATATGGAACATTGTCCATAATAATAAATAAAGTCTCGGGTAAACTCAAAAATAGCTGTTCTCTACAGTCTACACCATGTAAAAAAACACTTGAGTTTGTTTCTACACTTCAACAAACGGAAAAATGTCTACTCACTTCCCAAAATTGCCACAATTCAAAAAATCATGATAACCGCGATTTAAAACCTAATTTGAAAATCAAGCTAGCGTTTTTGTCAAAGCCGTAAATAAAATATATTTTTCAAATACAAATAGATACTTAACGTGGTTTTTGAACTTGAGAATATATATATATATATATATATATATATATATTATACATCCGTGATCTTATAATATGCTCATTTACTTTAAAAAGTGCCACAAGCCGAAACATGTCCAGAATTAATTTTTCTTTTTTAATCCGCATCTTTCTGGATTCCTATTGTTGCAATTTTGGACTGTTGATGTGGATATTTCTAGAGCATCGGTGTCGCTTAAATAGAAACAAAGAACTTTAAACATATTTCATATATGTTTAACTTATAACCTCTGTAATGAATAATGCTTACATTATACAGCATTTCAAAATTACATTTCACCTATTGAATTACCATTGGTGTTCGTCAACTTCATCATTATCATCATCGTCACTGTCGTCATCAGTTTCGCTGTCGTCATCTTGCCCTATAGTTATTATAACTGGTTCCATTTCCTCCATAAATTGATCATTTTCCCAAAATTTATCTTCAATGTCCCTAACATGTTGACAAAATTTCTGCCAATCATTAATGGATATTAAGGACATCGCTTTCTGAGTAACTTCTTTCAGTGCGGTTAAACTGAAGTTTCCAGTGGTATTGCGGCTTCTTATATGAAATTTATGCTTTGCCCAAGCTAATTCTATTGGGTTTAGCTCGCATAAATAAGGAGGTGTTCTTAGAGGAGTATGTCCATGTGATCTTATGATCCGATCAAATACATAATTTTTTTGGTTGTCAGGGGGCTTACGAAGTAAGACCAGATCGAACAAGTAAAATTTTCTGGCAGTTGCCTCATGATTTATGCCTATAAAATATTTTATTGTATAGTTTGATATGTACATGCATGTTTTGAGTCATAAGTACCTTTCATTGTCAACCAGGCCATTATATCTTTTTTCGAAGATGATTTTGTCGGGGTTTTATCTTCCTGGACGGAATGATATGGGGCATTGTCAAATACGATAACCGAATTGGCAGGTATATTCGGGAGGAGTTTTTCGGTGAGCCAGCGTGTGAAATTTTCCCGATTCATCTGACCGTGGTAATCGCCTGTAGCTAATCCCGCCTTAAATATCAAACAGGCATTGTCAACAAATCGATTTTCTGAACCTGCATGCACTATAATGAGTCGACCTAAAATATACAAGACGATTATATAATATGTTACAAATCAGAGTTAAATTTAAGATATATATAGCATTTTTGCTTACCTGTAGAACCTATACTGCTTATTACACCAGAAACAGTTTCGCTCTGCCAGCATTTTTTGAAAGTCAAGTCATTTTCCACCCAGGTTTCGTCCAAATAAACAATATTGTGCCCTTCTTCACGATATCTACGTATCTCACGGATGTATTTGTACCTCCATTGCAATATATTAGGCCTCTATCAAAACTTTTCTTACATTTTGTCATTTGCGCCAAAAAAAAACATTTGATTTTAATAAACTCCTGAGTGTTTCCCTAGAATAGGGGAAATTTGAGTCTTCTCTCAACTTTTGTAATAACTTCCTAGTTGTCGGGATAACTGTATATTCAAGATAAAATCTGTTTATCAAATGTCTAATAATCTGAAAATCAAAATCTTCATCTTTCTCAACAAGAGACTGACCCGGTCTTTTTTTCCCGGGACTGGATAACATTCTATTGGGGTTATTTTCTAGTCTTTCTTTATCTTCGTTATGAATTTTCCTAACAGAAGATACTCCGAATCCGGTATAAAGGGACACCCTATCAAGCTTACGTTTAAGCAGCAACTTGAGGGAATTGTTTGCCGCTTCCTCATCGCAAACCCTATAAATAATCATCAGAATGTTAGCTTAGCATTCCCTTGTTTTTTATTTATATTCAGACTCAGTCGTCAAAAACTACAATTATTGCATATTATTATTAAAAACCTATAAACATTCGCAATCACTTCTGTTGTTTGGCTATGAAGCGTCTTTCCGCGAGTAAATTGGTTCATTTTAAAAAAATAATACTAAAACGAATAACAATAACAAATAACAAAACACTAAACTATTCAAAAACACACAGCACTAAACATACAAACTTAATAGAACAATAAATAGTTAACAATAATAGTTGTAAAACTCATACACGATCAACGGAGATAAAACCTACGCCACTGGACTTTTCAATAGTATGGATATTCCAAGAAAGGAGCAAAAAATTGTCTGGGACGCTATCCAATAGGGAGTCGAATTTTCTCATGGCGACAAAACATGTGAGGATATCCGCCAATCAGATTCGTTCAGGCGGTGTCCAATATACCTTTCGGGTGGTTGTTGCCAGCTCAACCGATGTCGATAAGATCTTTGGAAAAATGTTTACTTATAATACGATTCAGTAGTAAAAAATAGTTATTAAATACAAATAGAGCTAACAACCCATTAAAATACTCAGTATTTTGAATTATTATTTTTTGGAATTGTGAAAAATCGATTTTCAAATCATTGAAATTACTTCATTACTGCTTTTTTGTAGTTAAATTTGGCAATATCGAATATTTTCGGTCGCATTCCTTTCGCTGTTGCAGATCCGTTTGCCAAACTTTAACTTGAATCAAGTAGAAATCCTCAATAGCCGTAATATTCTAACAAATACAACCTTCGAATATAGAATCTCTCTATCTCTAAACATTTTTTTATACACTGAAGTAGCATGAATATTACAAACAAAACAAATAACTGACAACATTCAGAGTAGTTTATGCTAAGCTTCGCCCAATAAAAATGTTTCATTAATATTATTATTTGCTTAATTTAAGCATAAATATCACAAATTCACACATTAAATGCACATGGCCATATGCCATATAACATATTCTGGTAAAATTTAACCAAATGGTAATACAAATTGCCAAACCGGCAGGGTTATTACGTATCTTGAAAAATGACGTTGTCAGTTTTTTTGACATTACATAGGTTTTTTGTGACATTATGTAAGTTTTTCTACAAGATGTCAACTTAAAACTAGCTGTTGTTCACTTGATTTGCACTCGTCCTGTCGCTGTACGTGTTGCCTAAGCGTCGTGACGTAATGGCGGCCGTTTTTGACATTGACAGGAGGGTTTCATAGCTGATCGTTATCGAAGCTGCGCTAGAAGTTTGTTCAACACATTGCAAGTCACATATAGCAAACTTTTCAGACCATTGATAAACGTATTCTACCCCCGAAGATAGCAAACACGTATATACTCGTACTTTCACATTTATAATATTAGTATGGATATCAGATAATAATTTTTTTTGCACCTTGATACACCACGATCATATCAATACACATTCTTCGTTTTTATCATAATTCAATAACTAAACTCCGATGATATCTCGCTGATGTATGTACTCGTACGTTGAGGTTTCCTTTTTGTACTTTTATACATTCAGGCAAAAAAACCGAAAGATATAACTCATTTCTGCGATCGTTATTCTTTTTAGACGACACCGATTGGAAGGTAACCAGCCACACAGAGATTGCTAAACTCTGATTGGTCTATCAGACAGCCAATACGGTAATCCTTACCAACTCTCAGTTAAAACGTACGGGTCGATCTCGGTAGTTTTTTGTGGTATTCGCTTTTGATTTGCGTGTTCACTAGTAGGAAAATGAAGTATATTAATAGCATGTGTCAGGTCACTATTTAAAGCTGTAATATCGGAAGTACGATATGCCCGAATTTCCCCTATATCTACCGATTTAGAGGCTTTCGTGCAAAGGCACATTTCCCGGTACTTCATTATATCAATCTACCTAATTTAAAAGATATTTAGACGGGTAATAAAACCCCATTAGGTAAATTATTATAAAACGAAACAATGAAATTCATAGATCACTGGATAGATCCATTGTTGGTTGTCAACCGGCCTCTGGTTTTCGAATAATTAGGACTTTGCAGTTGAATACGATGCGGTATTTAGATCGTCAGATTTTATCGATTTTTTTTTAATGAGAGCAGAACATGATGATCATTAGTGCCCAGTCAGACGAAATGTGCCGGAGCAGAAACGCCTGAAAAATGTGGTGTAGAAGTGTATGTTTTTTATTTTTCATTGGATTGACTTGGTTTGCAGTGAGTACTGTTTGTTTCTTTTGAGTGGAATTGAATGGAATTTTGCGCAAAATGATTTAGAAAGTTAGTTCGCCATATAAAAAACGATAACAACTTTTATATAGGTGATTTGTGGTATATCAACTTCTTTTGGCGAGTCCTACAACTGGTTAAAATAAATTTGACACCATATATTTTCAGAATGGACATCACCTATTCGATATGACACATGCTAAAGACGGCATTCATCCATGTATCTGGATAGTCATTCATAGGCCTGCCCCTCCTCCACCTACAACACCATCTGCTGGAAATGGTAACAACTTATTTACTTTGCAATAGAAACACTTAACAAGTCAATGTACTACTCCTTAACAGCACGGTGATCCCCAGGGGTTTACGTCCTAACCAATATTTTTGACAAAAAATTTATTATTTATTATTATTACTTATTTAGAATTGAGCAGCTAAAAATACGACGTTTTTGTCTCTTGAGTTTCTTTCATGTCTCGCTTCGTTTGCGAGATAAAAAATAAAAAGCACTTTATTGCATGTGCTAGGGACAATAACATTATAAAACATTAAAACCACCAAACTAATTAAGCAATTAACATTAGACGAAAGCCATCTCTTGAATGTTTTCGCACATATTTAAAACTAATTTCGAGAAAACAAAATAACATAAAATAATCGCATAAAGTAATAGTACAATAGCAATGTTTTAAAAGTAAGCAAATATAAGAGTGCCATGAAGGGAAAAACAATTGCTGCTCAAACAAATCTGACTTTGACATAACGTATTAAACCAGTGCGTAAGTAATGATCGTAATTATTTGAAGTGTTGAATAATAACAATAAAATATATAAAATACTGGTTTGGATTCTTGAAAACAGGGGAGAAGAGTCACTGGGGAATGATATCAAATTCCGACAGATGTTGACTTTTGTCAAACAAGTTTAGCATTAACAAAATCTGCACTATATTCTACTAACAAATAAATACAAGATACAGGAGTCACTTATATGAGGGACTTTCTCTTCCTTCCTCAGTGAGTTTTGAACTTTTTTCTAAGGCTTTTTTTTCGTTCATAATTTATCTAAACCAAGTGGACTGATGTTTTGTATTATTTGTTAGGCGTTACTACTGTAGCTTCGGTAACCACGGCTACTATGGAAGCTGTCAGCACTTTACCGCCAACTACAGCAGCAACCAATGAAGCTACGACAACTTCTGTGGAATCTACAACATCTGAAGCACCTCCACCTTAATTGCTGTTACTATATTATTGATCAATCTATGTAGTCACAGATGTATACACAATAAGGCGATACATTCTGTAACTAAACATAATAGCCCGGACAAAATACATCAAAAAATATTGTAGATTTGCAAAAATCGTCACAAAGCTGAGAATCGGTTACACATACCTTAAATACACCAATTATATATCAAT
The DNA here is from genome assembly GCA_963669975.1 of Acanthoscelides obtectus. Taxonomy (NCBI): domain Eukaryota; kingdom Metazoa; phylum Arthropoda; class Insecta; order Coleoptera; family Chrysomelidae; genus Acanthoscelides; species Acanthoscelides obtectus. The sequence continues at coordinate 3,356,170 of CAVLJG010000005.1, forward strand.
AGTAGTTTCCGTCTTACGCATTCCTCTGTTAGAGACTGTCGCAAAATAAGTTTCCTTAAGGTGATTATTCAACTGCAGGAAATGAAAAAAGTCACAAGGACTCAAGTCAGGCGAATACAGAGGCTGAGGAGACAAATAGCACCACTATATGTTAAAGACGTTTTAAAAACGTCATTTTGAGATAGAGATGTCGTAAAGACGTCTTGTGAACGATGTAAAGACGACGTTTGTTACAAAAACTGTACGTATTAAAGGCGTCTTTACAATACGTGCGTAAGGTGTGGCATTGAAAAGACATAATAAAAAACAGGCGAATTATTATAAAGTGTTTTTATTGAAAAAGTAATGTTTTGTGTTAACAAACTTCACCAGCCCAATCAGCAGACACTGAAATAAATAAACAAGGTTTGTTTCCACAGCAACAAAAAATGTTGCAAAGGTAAGTATAGATATGTGCTCACTTTAAGCGGCGCATCGTCATCTGGTGGCGAATTGATGAGTTAAAATAGGAGGATGCAATAAATTTTGAAGTTTAGAAGTTTACAGAAAAAGACAATTGATGTTTATCGAGAAATAAAGACACTTGAAAACTTCAACGACTTTTGTCCTTTCGCATAGTTTAAAATAATGAAATAGGTTAAAAAATTTATGAATCTTAAAAAGTGATATATGTATTCATATTTTCAATCGTGGTTGGGTAAACGAAAAAAAACATGTTACTTTTAAGTTTAGTTAGATGTTCAGTATTGAAGATTCTTATATATGTTCACTAATGTTTCCAACTTTTTAAGAAGCTGAATTCTACAATATTTAAGAAAACGTCTTAAAGATGCTTGTTTCATGTCGTGCCAGGACGTTCTCAAAAACGCACTAAGGACATCTTAAAGACGTCTTTTTAATGTCTCAGCCATTCAGACATTATTAGTGGATAAAATAAACGTGTTTAAGACGTTCTGTGCTATCTGCGCCGCCTAAACAAATAACCTAGCTTTTCCCCAGCTGCTGCCGCTATTGACAATGTGTTTGTGCCAGATCAAATCCTCGGTGATCTGGACTCCGACTAGCGAAATGAACGGCTCTTTGGCAGAACGCGACCAATTGCGTGATGGAAGCTAGGAGGTCTCCCTCGCTGGTGTCGGAAACCGTACTGGTAATCAAGCGGTGACGTTCGATAATTAAAATATGTGCAATCCAGTTGAAAAAACTTTATTTTCAGTCATAACGATAAAAAACTAATAAGTTTCAACCCTTTTTTCCTCCTTTGCAGTTGGCTCCATCATGATGTTTCGTACCCTCAGCATCCAATGCTCTGTGGCGAATCCTTGATGCATCAGCACTCATCAGACCATTTGGTAGATCGTCCAATGACACCGGTGAACTTCTGGACTAGAAAAATATAAAATACGCTTTATAAGACCATTGTCAGGGCCATATGACGTATTTGATATGATAAAATGTGTATGCCAACCCAGCATGGAAACACTTATCAGATGTGAATAGTTGCCGTACAAGCTTGTGTCATGCGACCCTAAGGTCTACTATCCGGCATGGTTATTACGTAATAAACCTACATAATGTCAAAGAAACCGACAAAATGCCAACTTCCTGACTAGATAGTCCCTAGTTCCTAGTATGCCAATACTTAATTCCGCTTTGCTCGCTATGAGTGCTGTGAGCGTTACCAAAAGCGTCATCTGTAGAACACTCAATGACCAGTCAGTTCCCAGCACGCTTTGTTGGTTGCAGAATGGCGGGATAGTCTGCAGAGTATATTTCTGAGATGTGACAAAGAAAATTGGTTGAGTAGAGGAGTAGAATCCATGTGGATGATTGTGTGTATTGGTCTGCATGTGTATAAGATCAGCTGTACCAGACGGTTGTCCGTTTTGAAGGGAGGTTATGTTCAGACTTATAATTTAGAGAGCCTCACAGCTAGACACTGACCATAAAATTTAAATGACTGGAAATGAAAAATAATGTTTAATGTAATAACTCTGTACCTGGACTAAGCTAGGTGATTTATGAAGTGTTTGTTGGATTGATATGGGCATTTCTTGTTGGCTCAGTGCTTAACCTAGGCAAGTAATTTCAGCACCAACGGTCCTGAACTACGTCTTACCCTAGCAAAGCCATCATTTTGATGTTAGTTGAATACATAATATTGTTACTTACCAACAAGAAAAGAGCGAAGATAATTAGAATGTGGAACGTCAGCCTCATTGCAAGTGATTTTTCAAAACTCAATCGTAGTTAACACGGGTAGTTAGGGTACTAGAAAGTGTGAGAGTAACGACATTCATTTATGCTGAGAATGTGCGGCGAAGTGTAAAATTATTTTCCAATTACTTTTTTAATAACGTGACATACTGATACACGTAATTACAGAATTTCCAGAAGACGAGGATTATGATGCGGATCTGTTTTTTTTTTCTGGTATTTACCGCATGGAAGTGTCCACTTAAATTTTCAGTATTTGAGCTAAATTGTTGCATTGATACCATAATTATCATGTTTCTCTGATAATGCATTATGATTATCTTCCTATGTGTAAAAAATAGCCATTTCACTCATATGATACCAAAAATTGTGCCTAGTAGGTTTACTGGACACTTCCCATGTCTTTTTTAAATACTTCATACGTACAAATTGAAAATCATCGACAGTAAGTTTTCCTTTCTGAAGACAGGTTATGTTCAAAGTTATAAATTACGATTTTTTGCCTTTTTGTGTTTTCAAAGACTTTAAGGAGAGTTATGGGAAATCACCACCGCGCTCGCTCGACAGTGTACAGTGAATATAATTATTTCTTATCATTCTCATTTTTTAAATTCAGCAAATTTGCATATGTAATTCCCAGAATGGATAAGAAAAAGTGGATGCGCAACTAATTTCTACCTTTGAATCTCAAGTAAGTGTATTACAAGAATCCAATGGAATTATCATCAACATATTTTATTAGCACACATATCCTCACTGTGCACCCATGCGCTGCCGTTTCCTTCTAGCTGTAGTATACAACTTACAGCTTAGACCTCCAGTAATGCCATCTCTGAAGCAGATTTTACATCACATCAGAGCCTAACCTTAAGTGAAGCCTTATGACGTTTAGGCAACACGTACAACTACAAAACGAGTTCACAACAAGTGTACATTAGCTAGTGCTAAGTTAATATATTGTAAAAAAATCTACATAATATCACAAAAAACAATACAATGTCAAAAAAATCGACATAATGTACTTTTCAAGATACGTAATACCCGTACCGTGCAGAACACGACACCTTGACATGACATATGACCATAAACGTCATTGTGCTTTTAGAGCACAGAAATTTCGCTGGTCCTCGTTTCATATATTTCATCAATCTTATCAATCTTATTAGTTTGACAGCGCGACAAATGTATCAACTGTCAATAGTAGAGGGAAAACGAATTCTAGAGATGGGGCTGGAAAGATGCGTTTGCAAATATTCACAAGTGGGCTATTCAACACCACGAGGAATACGTTAATCAATGCATAAACACAGTATTCACATTGGAACTTGCTATCTTAATCTGTTACAAGCATGAAACAAATCTATGCAGATGAAGTTTGATAGATCGATCTCACGATGTCCGAAAAATAAAGTCTTGCTGCTGGGTGCTTCTTGGAAGGAAATACTTGGCGCTTGGTTACAAAGAGTTATTTCAAGTGCCACTACGACCAGTGCGAGCTTATTTGAAAGTGATAAATGAAGATGATGGATAGGTCGCATAGTATAATTAACAGACATAGGTCAATTGACTTTGAAATAACCTCTAGGTGTGATTTTGCCTCCGTTAATTAAGCCTTTGAACATAAAATTTTTCTCCATTTTCAGCGCTTGGATCAAAATTGAGAGCTTCCAGGTGGAAAAATCAATTTGACCTTGAATTGACTCAAGGTCAGAATGAAGGTTACCAAAAGATGTGTAGTTGGCTGTCCTGCTATTTTCGCATTAAATGTAGGAATAGTCTTCTCCTTTCAGCTATCTACTGCTTCATAACAGACCATGAAAGACCAACAACTGACCTTGAAATAACCTCCAGATATAATGTAATGTAATTCCTATGATGTTTGTACCGTTGAAATGGAAATCTTTCTGGCTTTCTATTTCTGCATTTCATTTTTGAAAAAATAACCTGCCCTTGAAACGACCTACAAGGTGAATGTCAAGGACAAATCCAAGGTCACCACTAGATGCGACATTTGATTTCCTAAAGCGTTTGTATTGTAGGGCGCCTTTATGGCCTCCTTGATTGTCATAGTTTTCTGCTTCTCCTTGTCTGCTTGCTTTTGAGTTATATCATGTTTTATCAGCCTGAAATTTCCTACAATTTAAAAATAAAACATATCTTCACAATAGGAGAGCGCTGACGCTGACACGGGACAACTGTAATCTAGAAATTTTTGAAGGAGAGAAAGCAGGATGACAATCAAGGAGGCCATAAACGCGCTCTACAATTGTAGGGACGACTGACGATACGGGCCTTAGTGTCGGAGATATTTGGGTGTATCCATACTTTTGGGACATCCTGTATATTCAATTGTTTAGTTTGGCGACGTCGCCATAGCGGTCAGTGAGAGAAGGCTCTAATAAATCCCTATTTATTACATCTGTATAATATAAGAATTTAATTTGTACGTGTATATTTAACATACATATTGTTACTAAATAATCACTGATTCATCCTCTTCTACTCTCACAACCGTCTCCTCAACTTCTATTATCAGAGTTTCACTGCTACCCATCACATCTCCTAGAGTAGATGTGAGGTCAGCTACTATACGTTGGCTCTGGACAGAAGTGTATTCCTGTAAAAATGAAAAATGCAGTAATTAAATATGAATAAAACAAGAAATACCTATAAAAGGTAATGCTGGCATGGATCGATACCTATGCTCCACCCCTGACTCTCCTGCAATGAAGCTACATTCAATTTATACATATGTTCTATGTTTCCTCTCAATACTCTAACACCAATTAGTATTGTTTGGTACTTTGTGTTGTGGCGGAATTCCGTAGCAGCCCCGCAGTCAACCTAATCGTGGGAACAGCGCGCCAGCTGCTGCACCATCCGGCAACGTTTTTCCATCCATCGAACGCTGCGACGACTTGTTAACCGATCGGCGATTCAACCAGCTACCAGCTGTTCCATAACCAGTTCGCCGTTCTGTGACTGTGTATGACGTAAACACGGCGCGATTCCCTGATATACGGGTATAACATTCCATTTCTGGCCTCTTACCGAAACATGTAATACACACACGACTTTTGTCTCTCTATCAAATGTTGTAAGCTATCAACAATCAATATATCCTGTAAATATTTTTTTACAAAAAATAAATTATTCATGTACAAGGTTCTCCACATTGACAAACAGACATTTTGAAGGTATCACTTTCCCAATTCTATAGACATAACTTTGAATGATAAAAAGGTATCCTGAATGTCTTATTTCGAGATGAGCGACCTTTGCATTCACTCTAAAGAATATATAAATCCTTCTGTACAATTCCTTTTACAACAGGGTTCACATTTGGCTTGTCTGAATGCTTCAGAAAAGTAATCCTCGTAGTTTTTCATATAAATATGAATTGTCAAATCGTCGTGGAAGACCTAAATGAAATGCAAATATAAAGCAAAAAAATCAACGTCCACCAAACATTTTTTGAAGATGTACTCGGCAGTACAAAGTCAAATTATGATTATCATCAAAAAATACCAAAAGATAATTACAAATATTTCGGAAATTTTGCACAAGTGAAATACGTACCAACAGCGAACTTAGAACACAAATAACGAGGAAACTTTGTGAAAGGTGCATCTTTGTTTATAATTTCATTCATCTGATGTCGCTTGGTGTAAAGTAGATTATTATATAATATTGCGTGTTTAAAGTCTAATTTGAATCGGATTCGAGTCACGGCTTGCTTCATCTGATAAATAAAGCAGTATTTTTTATTCAAAGCTAACAACACTTCAATACGTGTAAACAGGATGCATAATACCTACAGCATAATACATGTATTATGTATGTGAGAATATTGTCATTAAACTCAAGAGACATGATACGAGAAAAACCAACAGCTCTCACAAATATTGGACAATATTTTCAGCTCAACGAAAAGGTCGCACATTTTCATCTATAGTCGTACAATACACAGGGTGATCCAGAAATAGTATATTGTATTACACTTTAGATTCAATGGGGCTGCGACTTTTCGTAAGCAAGTTTTTTTTACGTTTTTTAGATAATAGTCCTGCTGTATGAAGTATTAAAACAATTCGAAACTATACGGTGCAAACATTTTATTTATACATCAAAGGGTACGGGCAAAACTAATTTACGTGTACATTCTCATCTTTATCCTGTACTGTTGGTGACGTAAGTTGAGCCTATGCTTGACGCGGGCACGATGTACACATCTTGTCCATTTTGTGGTGCCGGAACAATTTGTCCTGTTCGTACTGGAACCAGGATCATCCCCGTTGTAGTACTGGAAACCAGGTTATACAATGCGAACTGAAACATAGTCGTCTATTCTGAACAATTGAACATTATACCATAATCGCAAAATCAAAACTCAAGGCAACTTTGATAAATCCAGTCGTTATAATTATCGAATAACGTTAAATTAATAGTAAGTTGTATATTTTTCAGGAGTGATTTGTGAAAAGACAACTAGGTTTCTTCCACCGACGATAAACAGAGATAAACATAATAGGTTTACAAATTTTTAATCATGATGGTATTTTACTTTTGTCGCCATCAACTGTCAAGGGTCAAGAGTAGAGTGAAAAACGAGTACTAGAGATGGGGCCGGGAGGATGCGTTCGCAAGTATTCACAAGTGTCAATTAAGGTGATCAACGCCTTGAGGAATATGTTGATCAATGCAGAAACAAGGAATTCACACCGGAAATCTTAATTTGTTACACGCTTGAAAGAAAGCTATGGTTGTTGTATGTAGATCAGGTTCGATAATTCGGTCTCACGATTAACCGAATATTTGGAAAAACAATGTTGAATAATATAAAACATATAAATTTGGTCTGCCGGCGAGGTATCCTGTTGTATTAGGGCAAATTCAACATAAGTGTCATTGATCTGCATTGATTATCCTAAATATTGTTATAATTTGTTGTATCACACAATAGTAAAAACTTGAAATGCGTATTCGAATATCGCTATTATCTGAATTCGAATACATAACCCATCTCTAGCCGGCAAAGGCACATTTTACATTTTGCAGTTTTTCCTGTTATTTCAGACCTTTATTTTTGTGGTATCATTTCTTATCTTTATATGTTATAAAGCAAAGGCAACGTATATTTCGTCTAAACCAAATAAAATAGTTTAAAATAATTGTAACCAGGAGACATCTCTATTTACCTTGAATAACATGCGAATTAGTTACAGCAGCAAAAACATGTGATAATGGACCATATTAAGGAGATTGTTGAAATTTACACCTAATTGACAACCGATACCGACCTGTTTTTTCTAGTATTTATATTTGTTTTGAATTTGGTTCTATCATCTTCAATGTGGGTTTATGATACTTGTTTTCCACTGGCCAATTCTCGATGCAGCTTTACGAAACGGTTTCTAATTGGTCATTGTTGATCCGGATCAAATGTTTTGATCTCCAGCTAAACCAGGAGACTTATAAAGAATTTATTGATTAAATATGGGGATTGGAGGCCCTTTTTACACAACTCGTATATTTTTTCGCTAGTGACAAATATTTCAGAGGAAATCGACTTCCATTTTACATCTCGCGTATCAATAATAAAATCGGGGCCTAATATTGTAGGATTCAATTTGAGTTACTCACCAATAGCGCAGCGATAATTGCTAAATTGTGTAGGTTGCCCATTGCCCTGGTTCGCTTGAGTACAGTGTGTAAAACATGAATATAGTATATATAAATATAAAAAATATTAAAAGTAGCTAGAATTTTCCAGACAAAGGAAGCAATTTGTCGACTCGTTTTCTAAATTATCCGCTCTTGGCACTACACATAATGCATTACCAATGGCTCAATTAAACGGAATATTGCCGGAAATATACAGGGTACGATTTGAGAAATTTTATATAGATTATATAAACAATGAAGAACAAAAAATATATCGCTTCTGTACTCATTCAAAATATGTACTTCTTAGGAAAGGGGTGAAAAAGGAGCAGGATGATAGGAGACGTAGATTAAAACCTTTTTACAAAGTACATTTTATCGACTAATCAAGACGGTTTTTGGCATTGGAAGGTCGAACCATACGAGATTTGCTCAAGAACTTTTAGAGGCTCGAGATTCGATTGTGTTAATCGTGAACAGCTTCTACAAAAACTGATGCAGTATGATATTTAATCCTCTAACTTCCTGTATATTTTTCGTACCTTAACAGCCCAACTTTTTCGATTCTTTCCTCTTTGGCTCATTATTACTGTCAACGTTTAATTAAAATCCGCTGTACATCGCAAAAATGCATAACATCTAGATTTCGGATTATCTGACGATTTTCATTATTCACCTATTGAGCTTAGTCGTGAAAGCGGTGGATTTACAGAAATATTAATCAAATTCAAGCGGATAACCAAATGGAAATGGTATTTACCATTTTGGGTTGGTATTTACCAACCCGTTCAAGCGAGTGTAGTTATCAGTTTGGTTATAAGATCCGTGACGTCACGAATCAGCTGTTATATGTCATAGTTATCACCGCAAAATTGTGGTATTTACCCAACTGAAGAGTAGTTTTATATTTCTGGTTATTATTTGAAATGTAACAAGTTAGAATTTTGCCGGGTATTGGATATTGTTATTGTACTTCAGCTTCATTTTTGAGAAAAATGATACAGGCTGACTTCAGTTTTACCATAAAGTGGAGCACCTTATTAGTTATACCTACTCATTACGGTTGTTGGGGACACTTTAAACTTTAAATGTAGTCCCTATGCTTAACAAAGTATCCTGTGTAGCCATATACCACAAGAATATTAAAATATGGCCATATAAACTCACTAGATGATATCCACCTGTATACGGTTTTGCTAATTTCTTTTTTCATCATTTCTGCTGAATCAATAAATGTTTTCTTTGACATGCGGAAAAATTTAGAGAATTGAAAGTTATCATAGCTACAAAGCCATGGTTCCATCATTAAAAAAAAAATCTGAAAAAACATTTCTCCCATGAATATTATGAAAGGTTTCTTATTTAAACTTTCCATATACAGTTGTAGACGAAAAAGCACCGATTATTAAGTAATAATAAAAATAATCAGAGATTATTTACGCGCTTTTCTAAAATACACAACTTGCAACAAAACCGCGGTTAAAACCAACGCGTTCAAGCGATTCCTGTAATTGACGTCATCAACCCGTGTGTCATCTTGAACCATATTATAACCGCGGCACATAACACAAAAATTTTGGTTATTCGCTTGGATTTGATTTATGAGTATGCAGAGTAATCTGTTACTCACGAAATAGTCTTGTCAAATGTCATTTCGGCATCTAATTTTTTCCTGTGAAAAAAATCGAAAAAACAATGCAGTAATATTATTATTATTATGATAATTGAGATGAGCAGAGTACACAGTACTATAAGCTCATGCAGTAAATATAGTGTACGGACCCGTAACGCAAATACATCAAATAGAAAAAAATAAAAAAAAGACAGTTCATAGCTATAAAGTTTGTACACTCCTCCAGCTATCATACTGCACTTTGAAGCTATTAACTGAAGTAGCACCAACCACACTTTCAGGTAAACTATTCCAGGTGTTGAATATGCGGTTGGGAAGAAACCACTGTCGGACTGTTGTTTTAAATGGCTCCTTTGGATTTTTGTTTCGGAAAAATTGGATGCCCTTATGATATTACTTAGTAGTAGTCTATGAATATCGATTTTTTTGGACTTTTATGCGTTCTAGTTTCTTTTGCAAGTGTCGTTCTATTATTTGAATGTGACAATATAACCACATGCACATGTACATTTAACATCAAGCATCTCTGTAGGTCAAATCGAGTGCTGATGATGTCCTACAAACCACTTTACTGCCGTATCTAGAGGGCCGCGTGCACACGTCCTTTTTCAGCAAACGCACGTCCTCATGTTGCTCTTCCACCCCGTTCACCGGATTTAAAACCCATCGAACATGTGTGGGATATGATGGGGAGGAGACTATCCACTTACCATCCGCCATTCTCTCCCACAGTTACCTAGAACGAGCTGCCACAACCAGACATCGATTATCTCATTTTGTCGATGCGGCTGCGGATGCAGCTGCGGCGTCGGCCAACATATTTTTTTTTATTACTTGTCAATAAAATTTCGTGAAAATGTCATCTTTTCATTCTTGATGTCAGACTGTCTTATTGCCAAAAAAAAAGTTGAAGCAATTATTTTTTTCTGGGAGTCACCGAGCATATTTTCGAAATTTTTCGCGATCACAATACTTCCTCGTCAGTAGCCGTGTGAAGTATAAGCGCAAGAAAAACGGTAGCTCTACCGTGAAAACGCTGGAGCGGTAGCACTGTAGTTAAAATGGGTAGAAAAATTTTTCCGTTTGTAATATCCAAAGTATCTAAGTTTATTAGAAAAAATACACACATGAGAAGTAATACTGCAAAAGATACGATGATGTAACATTCTTTTTAGCTACAAGTCATATACTGGTTCGACAGTAAAATACCCCATTCCACTATAAATACCCCCAAATAACTATGTACTCATACTGAAACCCGTTATTTTTTAACACAATGAACATTTTTCACAGTATAAATCTTTGGTTTCATCAGAATACATTTGTTTCTTATATTTTTTGAAAACTTTTTTATTTCCTATAATATTTCATTAGGTCGCTGTTCAGTGAAACTTTCCGACGGCCGTAGACTCGATGATTTTCTAACTATTATCACAAATATTATAAAGTTTGTATACTCCATTTGCCATACTTATACAGGGTGGGCCAAGAATTCGTTAACATTTAAACCTAATACACCAAGCAACAGATGGCCCCTACTTCTTTGAATATTCTCGCGGCCATTCAGTTACTGTTAATTCTGCTGAGTATGTGAAAATGTTACGGGAGTTCTTGGCACCGATGCTACTGGAATTTGCTGGCTATAATCGTAACACATGGAGCCACGTGTCACACATCCAACGAGTCCCTGCCGGTGGTCAAAGAAATGTTTCCGGTAAAGCTCATTTCCAGACGAGGCGACATCCCATGGCCACCCAGAAGCCCAGATCTATCCCCACCAGACTTCTTTTTATGGGGTTATTTAAAGAGTCGTGTATACATCAATAAATCAAGTACACTCCGTCAGCTAAAAGAAAACATCAACGAAGAGATGTCCGCGATCTCGCAGTGTTTATGCGGACGAGTATTCGAAAACTTCGGTACACGTTTAGAAGAGTGCAAAAATCGTAACGGTGGTCTAACATTTTCAAGAAATGAATTCCAACTAATTAGCTTTCTTCTGAAAAAACAATTTTTAAAATATGCCAAATGTTTTTTTCAAATGTTGACTGATTCATGGCCCACCCTGTATAATCAATATTTGATAAAGGATCCATATCATAAAAATATCATTAGTAATATCGGCCTAGTCAGCTGTCAGATAGCGACTGTGAAAAACCCGCGACGTTTTCCTCAGGAATAAATTTTCAAAAGCCTTGTATCGTGTTGATATCTGAAATGTTTATTCACAATTATGAATCGTCAAAAGTCATTCTTCCAACGCCGTGATTCTTGAGGAACCTGCGATACTGCTTGTATCGATTGCTCTCCGCCAATTGCTTCTTGGTGTTTTCTTCCTCTTCTTTGAACCACTCTTCAAAGTTCTCTCTGATCCACAGTTTCCGGCGCATAAACTCATCTTTCTTCTCGGGCTCCTGAGCCTCAAACTGTACTTGGCTCATCTTCATATATCTGAAATCGGTTTCAGCATATTAAATCATTGTTACAAAACAGCCAACAGGTAGAGTGTGGTGTGACCATAATGTGTACTGAAACTATAAAAGCACCTTGAGGGATCCAGTCTAATTAACTATGGATACTGATGTCTTCCCACTTACTTTCTGATCAAATAAAGCTTCTCATCATCATCGTACGGTCGGTCAAGTACGCTGTGCCGCACAAACCAGGACAGGTACCAATATACAAACTTGGCCAAAGTGTATGGCAACACCACTAGCTGCACCCAGAGAAGATCAAAAACAGTCGGTTTGGCGTAAGCACCCTTGATGTCCATCTTCTCTATAATCACTTTCCTTACAATCCCGTCGATCTCATCTTTGGACAATTTTGCGTGCTTGTCTCTTGGCCTGGATTTTGTGTCTGACAGCAATCCCTCTTCCTTGGCGATCTCCAACGCGCGGTTCCGGTATTTTGGCACCGTGGCAAAATACCTGAAAAAGGCATTTATTTATCTAGCTTTGATTGACCCCATTACAAAAAATATACATGAACTTGTATATATTATACGAAACTGAAATATAATAATACCTAACCAATAACAAATGTAAATAAGAAAAAAAAATAGTTAAATACTAAAAAAAGCAATCCTAAAATATATAAATAAAAAAAAACAATACACACATGAAATATATGACAGCCAAAAAAACAATGCACAATAGCAATATATATATATATAGAGAGAGAGAGAGAGAAAATAATCATGCGGAGAAAGGTATATAACAAAAAATAGGAAAATAATGGGCAAAATCCGCAAAAAGAAGGAAAGTGGATAGGTAACCCGAGCAATATGTATTTCTGCTGGTTGGCTTCATCAGCCCTGAAATGGGCTATTTTTGTTATATACCTTTCTCCGCATGATCATTTTCTCTTTGTAGATCCTTCTAGCTTGAAGTACCTCCACAAGTGGCTATAACTGGCCACGTGGTTGTGGATAGATGTCGCCTTGAAAATTCGAGGTCTTCTAGCCATTTTATACTACAATGTGTAGGTTGGTTCTTGTTGTGGACTTTGTGATTTTTTTCCCTCTCCATCTTCATTTCCTCACATTACACCCATATCCAGATGTGTGGGCATGTGTATCTACTTTTGTAGTTGCATATGTGCATTCATTTCGGGCCTGATGAAGCCAACCAGCAGAAATACGTATTGCTCGGGTTACCTAACCTATTTTCTGCTCGAATCCACTTTCCTTCTTTTTGCGGATTTTGCCCAGTATTTTCCTATTTTTTGTTATTTGAATCATAAGATATAACAATATAAACTACTGACAATGTTTTGTACAAGGGGGGTCAATTTCTGCAACAAGATCTTGAATGGAAAGCCGTACATACCTGATTGCTGTATTATATCGTTGCCACCCGCTGAAATATTGTACCGCCGATATGATAGATATCGTAACTACAATCACTATCCTCACATCAACCTTAGGGGCCACCTTACGCCTGTAATATCTGTAGTAATGAGCGTAGTATTCGTCTGGATTGTCGAGCATATAGTCATAATCGCTCCTAGATTCGTCATCTTTGAGTATCTCGTAGGCATTTGCGATGATTTTGAATTGCTCAGCAGCTTGTTCCTTGGCCTCGGGTGAACGGTGCAAGTCTGGATGAAATCGTCTGGCTAGCTGTCTGTAGCTCTTCGAGATCTCCCCCTTTGTGGACGATCTGGTCACGTTCAGGACATCGTAGCAGTTCGTCCTACCGCAATACAGCCCTTCCAGCAGCTGGCCATCGGACAGCGGTGCAAGAAAAAGACACAAAAGCGGAGGGTATATTGTGCGAAACCACATTAACATATTGAGCGGTCTTCCTGCAACGTCACACGTCGCTAAAGTAGCTACCTGGAGACCAATTCATGGTTTCGTGCCCTCGTTTTGCCTTCGTGGTAACATTTCGATAAGATAAAAAAGACTTAAGTGAGGTTACTTGTTACGTTGTTACTTGGTCGTGGTTTATTCTTTTGACGTTTGACATCGCCGATCGTAGTGATGCGGCAGTGATGAGTCGTTGTCGACCTGTTATTTATAAACTGTTATTGGAGAGTTTTTAGTGCGAAAGAAAACAAAGAATTGGTAAACCGTCCGTTATATCGGAAAAGAAGTCTAGCCCGAGTAAAAATAACCTGACCCCGCAAAACAACTGCTGAAATATACTCCATAAGACTATCCGTAGCGAAGTTTTGTACAACGCGGTTTATGCTAAAATTGAAAAAAGTATTGATAAGACTCAGCGTTTTTGATATCCAAAATATGTATGTTCCTTTCGCCAAATACTGTGTCGGTAGTAGGTCACCTAGAGTTTTGGGGCCTAAAATATATAATAAACTGCCAGAAGAAATAAAAATCTGCAGTTCACTGCAACATTTTAAAAATAGGTTAAAGGCTTTTTTATTAAATAAATGTTTGTACGCTGTTTCAGAGTTTGTTAATGTGTAGATGGTATGTTTGTTTCTCATATTTGTTTGTTACTTATTTTCCATGTTTGTTATAGATTTTTTATTTTTGACGAATCCTATGCATACTTATGTCTATTGGATAATAAAGGATTATTATTATTATTATTACTAAATCCTAAATGTCGCAACAAAACGAATCCTACCACCTTTTCCACAAGTATCCATTACGGTAGAGTAATAGCAGATTGTCTAGTAATATTTCAACTTGTTGACTAGGTAGGCTAGTGTGTACATAGTTAGCTTGCTACAAAAGTTAGCATAAAGTGAACGACAGCTTGCCCAAAGTTGACGTCTTGTATGAAAAGCTACATAATGTCATAAAAGACCTGCATGATGTCCAAAAAAAACCTCCCATAATGTCACGTTTCAGGTTACGTGATACCCCTGTCGTCAACGCCAGGTAGGCAGAGCCGTGTTTGGTTTTGGATTTTTGTATGGTGCAGATTCATTTTCAACTTTATTTAGAAATAGTCAATTGCTTACAAAAAAACGCTACAGGCGCGCTTTACTAGTTTTACACCCGATTTATTATTGTCAACGTTACAGACCAATACTTGCTGATGTTAAAACGTGATAGATACTGGTGAAATAGGGTTTAAGTCTCAAGTTGGCGTTGAATAAACTGATTTTTGACAGATTGTCATCTCGTGGCTTTAGTGTTAACACAGACCCTATATCCACCTAGGAAAATGGAAAACACAAATAGGGACCGCCCACAGTTCAGCCCGGGAATATGTATTTCCTTCCCTCGATAGAATTTACATACGGCATTTAGCTGTACGTAACGAAAAAAATATTGTCGAATTACTAGATATTTACGGTTCATTTCCCTGTTGAAAAAATATGTTTTTGGAACGGTTTTTCAAATAGGGTTGTATACACAGTAGCCAATCAGAGAAGCCCAAATTCAAACGTCATTGTCGCTTAATTCCGTCATTGGCTGTCAACCTAGCTCATTCTAGAAACATCATCGAATTTTCGGCTGTGGACCTCGTATAAAACCGGCCATTTTGATATTTCGCTTCCGAATCGATCACAGTCCTTGCTTGGGTACGCGTACTGCACACGCCTTCAAAGTAACGAGCTAAAAAAGTCTGTATAACTCTACTAGTATCCAATTTTAAGGTAAGTGACACATAATTATATAGTTTTTGACATATTAGTATTTTGAAGCATTTATATCCACTTTGCTAGAAAAATGGCGAGTGAAAACGTGCTCCAGGAGGGTTAGGCTAGCTTCATTGTTGTTTTTTAAACAAATGAGGTAGTTTGTGCTTATTGAAATGTTCAAATTTACGTTTCTAAGCCCTAATTTTATCAAAACTCAGGTTACAGTATTTGTAACTACTCTATCGCCGATCTCTACGTCTGGGCGTTTTCTTCTGATGCGTTCACGCGACACTCCATTCAGATTCATCATTTTTTGTTTCTGCGCTTTACCGCTCAATCAAGCAGCTCAATTGAAATGTTCTCGGTAGTCTACCTTGAAGCCATACCATTACATTATTAGCATGAAGACTATCCTGCCATTACTTCTTATTCCTCTTATAAAAGCAGGTTTACCATAACTTCGCATTTGGGGGTTATTGAAGGATTAACGTATACAAGACAGTGAAATGTAATTCTGCGACAAAATAAATCTTTAACGGTGAATCATTTATATCGAGATTTGTTTTTCCAAGATACCATTTTCCAGCAAAACCTTGGCTTAAAATGAAACAAAAAGTGACCTTGGAGAACATAGAATTGAAGAAAGCGCAGTCACGTGCTAGCCATAGGGCAACACGGTTGATTTATGTCAATGTCAGTTGCCATTTTTGTTTTCTGAATGTCACTTAGTTGTCAGTTTGTGCACGAACGCAACATGCGACGTTGCCGGCTCTGCATAAAACTGAGAATGTATAATTTGATAGTGTGCGTTTCTATGTATGGAAAATTTTCTAAGACCATGTGTTATTAACATATCTGTGTTGTTTTGGCAAATAAGTACTTATCTGTTAAGGCAGCAGCGTCAATAACACAAGCCATTATATATCGAAATTTTGAAAGTAAAAAATTATAATTAATATATTATCTAAATTTTACATATTAATATTTATGGTCAAAATATTTTTATTCCTAGTGGATGGTCTTCTGCTGCACCTGCATGAAAAAATTGTTAAAATTAGTGATGAAAACAGATTATTTTTAAAAAGAAATAATAATCATTAACAACTGCAAGGTTACTAGATTTACCAGCTGTGTTTAAGATACATAAACAATGGAAAACATTTACTTTTGTAGTGCCCATACAATTTCTGTAATGTCATTATGCAATTAGTAATATAGATTATTATTATGTCTAGATGGCAGCGAAAGCACCAGCAGTAGGTATTGATTTGGGCACCACATATTCCTGTGTGGGAGTCTTCCAGCATGGCAAAGTGGAAATCATTGCCAATGACCAGGGTAACAGAACAACACCCTCCTATGTGGCATTCACCGACACTGAGCGCCTCATCGGTGATGCTGCAAAAAATCAAGTAGCAATGAATCCAAACAACACTATTTTCGGTATGTTAATGTTTTTATTTATTTATATGCGATCAACTCCTTCACAAAATATGTGTATATATATAAAGTTCAAATAACGTTTGTAGATGCCAAGCGTTTGATTGGTCGTCGTTTTGATGATCCTGCCATCCAAGCTGACATGAAGCACTGGCCATTTGACGTGCTCAACGACAATGGCAAGCCTAAGATTAAGGTTTCCTATAAGGGTGAAGACAAGACCTTTTTCCCTGAAGAAATCAGCAGCATGGTATTGACCAAGATGAAGGAGACTGCAGAAGCGTACCTTGGCAAGAACGTCACAAATGCAGTTATTACTGTACCTGCCTATTTCAATGATTCCCAGAGGCAGGCGACCAAGGATGCAGGCACCATTTCCGGCTTACAGGTAATATATTTTGCAGGGTTTTTCAGAAGTCTGGAAACAGTCTAATATTTTGGAAATTGGTGTACCAAAAAAATAACGTTAAAAAATGAATTCAGTATTTTTTTTTTTGTCTTAAGAAACTTAAAATACATAATGAATAGGAAATGCTTATTAAATGTCTATTTCTCTATTGTATATTCTCATCTCCAATATTACAAATCTTTATCCTTCAAAAGAGAATAGTCAGATTCTTATTCTCATTGCATCCTACACAGGGTTATCCAAATTAAGTGTCCACCATTAGTAACTTTGTTATTAGTGAAAATACAAAGTTGTTTGAATTAGCAAACTAGTAGCATTTTTAACGCTGGTAAAAATGAGAAATACAAAAAAAAATAATTGAGAGTCGTTATTTTGATTTTTTTCAGTAAAATAACATTTTTTTAAATGGAAACCCCTGTATATTATATTTTTTTCTGTTAAAGCATCAAATTTTAAACAAAAAAGTTCATAATGACTTTTCCGCTAAAGTCAAAAATAAAGTCAAAATAACGATAAATATTTTTAATTATTTGCAGTATTATAATATTAAGACGGCTATGAAAACAACATGGCGTTCGCGATTTGACAGCATTAAGATAAGCGACAAATTGTTAAACTGGACATACTCGCAATTAGGAGGCTTTGGAAAACAATGATAAAATCAAATAATGTCAAACATTAGTGTAAATACTTGTTTATAAGCTTTATTGTGTCATTAATTTAAAGAAAAATGTTCTCCCATGAAGAAAAGTGTGATATGTTAGAATGCTATTTAGTGTGCAGAAAATCCTCCTTGAGAGCACTACAGTGAATTATGTCCCGCTCGCATTCAACCGTATGAACGATATTTTCTGAGACTTTATCGAAAATTTAGGGGCAACGAAAATGTTTTTGCTAAAACAAGGGCAAAAAAAGAATTCATAATAAGCGAGGCCATGGAAATTGCAGTTATTGGATATTTTGAAGCTTATCGTGAGAATTCAATAGCAGATATTCTCAAGGACTCTAATTTCAGTTATGATACTGTTCAAAGGATTTTAAAAAAATACAAATTTATTCCGTATAAGTACCAACCAGTTCAAACGCTTTTGGCAGGGGATCCAGAGAGAAGACTTGTTTTTTGCCATTGGTATCTTAGCTTCTGTCGCCAAAATGTAAATAACTTTCGTTACCTTTTATGGACAGATGAATCAAATTTTTCAAATTCTGGAATGTTTAATAGAAAAAACCACCATTATTGGTCAAGAGAAAATCTTTTGTTAGTACATCCAAGAGGCCCACAAGTCCGTTTCAGTTTCAACGTTTGGTGCGGTATAATTGGTTCAAAAATTGTTGGCCCGTTCTTTTATGAGGGAACCCTAACTGGTGAAAGATATGTGGAATTTATGTCAGAAATTCTGACTAATTTCTTAGACGAATTGGATCTTATAAGTAGACATCATCTGCATTTTCAGCAAGATGGCGCACCTGCCCACAACTCCAGAGGTACTTATCATTTTCTAAGTACTACTTTTAATGATCAGTGGATATGAACAAATGGCCTCCCAGATCACCAGATCTAAACCCACTTGATTACTTCTTGTGGGGTTACTTAAAGAACCAAATTTACAAGCGAAGGTACGATAACCTTGACGCGTCAAAGACTGCAGTTAGGGAAAAGATAACCCAGATAGATGGTAGGACCATACTTAAGACAGTTCGAGCAGTTGAAAAACGTGCCCAAAAATGTATTGAAGAACAAGGTGGTGTTTTCGAGCATCTTCTTTAAAAAAATTGTTATTGTATTTTGTAAGATTATAAGTTGATGTTGAAAATAAAGTTTGTCGATACAATTTAATTGTTTCAGATTGGAGGCCATAGCTTCAACAATTTGTAACCTAGGAGAAAAGTTATTGTAAGCTTTTTTGTTTAAAATTTGATGCTTTAACAGAAAAAAATATAGTATACAGGGGTTTCCATTTAAAAAAATGTTATTTTACTGAAAAAAATCAAAATAATGACTCTCAATTGTTTTTTTTTATTTCTCATTTTTACCAGCGTTAAAAATGCTACTAGTTTGCTAATTCAAACAACTTTGTATTTTCACTAATAACAAAGTTACTAATGGTGGACACTTAATTTGGATAACCCTGTAGTCTTGTCGAAAAACATTTAGAGATGAAAAAATAGTAATGTTAGCATCATTACTCATTCTAGAGGTGTGCCTTCATGTGAAATCATATCTTTTCAAATTCACTTACCTAAAGTTATTATTGTTAATAATAGTAAAATCGTGCGTTACGGAATAATCCTTTTTCCAGGTTCTGCGTATAATAAACGAGCCGACGGCGGCCGCGATTGCGTACGGTCTGGACAAGAAGGGTCAAGGGGAGCGCAACGTGCTCATCTTCGATCTGGGCGGCGGCACCTTCGACGTCTCCATCCTGACCATCGAGGATGGCATTTTCGAGGTGAAATCCACGGCCGGAGACACGCATCTCGGCGGCGAGGACTTCGACAACCGCATGGTGAACCACTTTGTGCAAGAGTTCAAGCGCAAATACAAGAAGGACTTGACCAGCAACAAGCGCGCCCTACGTCGGCTGAGGACAGCCTGCGAAAGGGCGAAGCGCACCCTCTCCTCCTCGACGCAGGCCAGCATCGAGATCGATTCGCTCTTTGAGGGTATCGATTTCTACACCTCCATCACCAGGGCTAGGTATGTTTGTTTTTAGCATCGTTAATACAGTGAAAGCTCTCCTTGCGGACAGCTCCTATAAGCGGACATCTCTTTTAACCGGACAAAGTTCCTGGAACCGAATATCAGCCATCAATTTTCAATGTTAAATGCATTCCGATAAACGGACGCTCTTATAAACGGACGCGGACACTAGATTTTCCTGTATGTGATCAAAAAATCTCCCATAAGCGGATGCGAAACTCTAATACCCGGACGATTTTTTAGTTTCGCTTATTGCAATGCACATATCTACATACATAAAATTCGGTAATTCCCCGATTTATATTAGGTGATTCCCCATTTACGCATTTCGTTGGGTAGCCTGTATGTAATCTTGTGGCTTGTCTTCAGTTCAGGCAAATTCTTAGTTGATTGAGTTACGTATTTTATTATTGTAACTGTAAAATGGCACCAAAAAAAAGGATGCTCTCGTTAAAGGAACAGATGGAAGTTGTTAACGTATTAGACAGAGAAAGTGTTTCAGTTCGTCATTTGGCAAAGAGGTTTAATATTGGGAAAACGCAAGCAGCTGAAATTGCCAAAAATAAGGAAGATATCAGGAGTAAATGGCAATCAGGAACTAATATAAATCAAAAGAAGGATTTTTAAAAAAAGGAAGGTTTTGCTATAGACAAAACATGTTTTGAGTGGTTTGTGAAAGCTAGAAGTCAGAACATTCCAATCTCAGGGCCGTTAGTGAAAATGAAAGCTAAAGAAATCGCCACTACTTTGGGCTATAATAATTTCAGTGCGTCCGACGGGTCGCTGCAAAAGTGGCGCAAGAGACATAGTGTGAGTTTCAAATGCATATCTGGCGAAGCTGCTGCAGTAGATCAAGTTGATGTGTCACAATTTTTGGAGAAACTTCCATCCATGTTGCTTGGCTACAAACCAGAAGATGTGTACAACGCAGATGAGAGTGGACTTTTTTTTCGCGCATTGCCCGACAAAACTCTGTCCTTTAAAGGAGAAACATGTGTGGGTGGAAAGTTGTCTAAAGATAGACTAACCATTTTATTCTGTGCAAATATGGCCGGTGAAAAATGCGATTTGATTGTGATCGGGAAAGCGGCTCGTCCCCGTGCTTTAAAAAACGTTGCTATTAAGGATCTACCAGCGACTTGGAAATCCAACAAAAAGGCATGGATGACCCGAGAAATCATGTCTGAGTGGTTAGTCCAATTCGACCGGAAAATGAGAATCCAAAAAAGGCAAGTTGTTTTATTTTTAGACAATGCATGCTCTCATCCTCGTGATATGAAAATGAAAAATGTGAAAATTATATTTTTACCGCCAAACACAACTTCTGTTTGTCAGCCCATGGATCAAGGTGTCATACAGAACTTTAAATTTTATTATCGGCACTTGATTTTAAAACATATTTTAACAAAAATTGACGATGGTCAAAGCTTATCTGAGCTTACAAAGTCTATCAATGTGTTAGAAGCTTTGTATTTTATAAAAACAGCATGGAATAAAGTAAATTCCTCTACAATTAAAAACTGTTTTGGCAAAGCTGGATTCAGAAAAAGTGAATGTAGCTCAGAATTTGCTGAGCAAAATTATTGCGATGCTGAAGACGATCTGCCCTTAGCGACACTTGCTCAGTTACTGCGACATGCCAAACATTTAGGAGTAGCAGATCCCCAGAAAGTAGATGATTTCCTGGCCATAGACAATAACATAACAACAGAAGAAAATGCCATTGGCAACTTTTCGAATTTGGATGTAGAAAGCCCAGGCCAACTTGAATATGGTAGTCCAAACGACTCAGAAGAAGAAGTGGAACTGGTGGACTCACTAAGCGGTTCAAAAACGATAAATTCATATGGGGAAGCTCTAAATGATATTTCTATATTGAAAAAATTTGCTAAAGATGATTTCACTGCATTTCAACATTTGAAAAATTTAGAAAGTCATTACGAAAATTGTCTCCTTCAGCAAAAGATGGTGAAATTTCTTCAGACAAGCATTTTAAACT
This sequence comes from Acanthoscelides obtectus, assembly GCA_963669975.1. Taxonomy (NCBI): domain Eukaryota; kingdom Metazoa; phylum Arthropoda; class Insecta; order Coleoptera; family Chrysomelidae; genus Acanthoscelides; species Acanthoscelides obtectus. The sequence continues at coordinate 3,378,296 of CAVLJG010000005.1, forward strand.
TTTTTCAACAAGCTAAAGAATAATGTTTTTTTTTAAATTCTCGTACCATGTATTGAAGCATTTATGTTTTTGTATGCGTATATGTACATATATTATATAGATATATAGCATAAATACATACTTTAAAAATGTGGCGAGTTTCTGTTTCATTTTTCTCATGATTATAATGCCTCATTTCCTCATGATTATATACCCCGTTATTTATACTCTATACTTACATACTCTCTTTTAAACGACACCTCCCATAAGCGGACAAAAGTTACGGAACCGTGAGTGTCCGCTTATGGGAGCTTTCACTGTATATAAAATGAATAGTAATGGACCTAATTTGCCAGCCTGTGGCACACCTACCGAAATATTTTTAATGTTTGATAATGTATTGCCAATTTTAGTTCTTTGACTTCTGTTGATCAAATAATTTTGTAATAAGTTGAATACTGAACCTTGAAATCCATAGCAGTGCAATTTCGTTAACAATTTCTCCCTGTCAATAATGTCAAATGCTCTCTTGAAATCTAAGAAAGTCAATAGCTACAAAGGGTTTAACTTTTGGTTACTTTTTTGTTTGTTCTAGCTACAATTACGTTATTTTAAGAAACTACAACATACAGATATTTAGAAAAACAAAATTTGCACCTCTAAGAATTGTCACTGTCCTCGAAATATCCTTGTTTCCGAGGGAGTCTCATGTCTCAAGGAAGACGCTAACCCAGTCGAATTTTTTGTTTCAATTCCGACTGACCGTTACAGATTCGAAGAGCTGAACGCCGATCTGTTCCGTTCGACGATGGAACCGGTCGAAAAGGCGATCCGCGACGCGAAAATGGACAAGGCGCAAATTCACGACATCGTGCTGGTCGGCGGATCGACGCGCATCCCGAAAGTTCAGAAATTGCTGCAGGACTTCTTCAACGGCAAGGAGCTGAACAAATCGATCAACCCGGACGAGGCCGTCGCGTACGGCGCGGCCGTACAAGCGGCCATCCTGCACGGAGACAAGTCCGAGGAGGTGCAGGACCTGCTGTTGCTCGACGTGACCCCGTTATCGTTGGGTATCGAAACCGCCGGCGGCGTCATGACCGCCCTCATCAAAAGAAACACCACCATTCCGACCAAGCAGACGCAGACCTTCACCACATACTCGGACAATCAGCCGGGAGTGCTCATTCAGGTATAGTCGTTGTCATACACATAATGTCGCAAGATGAAAAGTTCAAACAGTAGTAGATATTTGACTGTAGGAGTGTTTCATTGCAGGTGTACGAGGGTGAGCGTGCGATGACGAGGGACAACAATTTGCTGGGCAAATTCGAGCTGACCGGCATTCCGCCAGCGCCTAGGGGCGTGCCTCAGATCGAGGTCACGTTCGACATCGACGCAAACGGCATCTTGAACGTGACGGCGATCGAGAAATCCACCAACAAGGAGAACAAGATCACGATCACCAACGATAAGGGTCGCCTGAGCAAGGAGGATATCGAGCGTATGGTCAACGAGGCGGAGAAGTACCGCAACGAGGACGATAAGCAGAAGGCTACAATTTCCGCGAAGAACGCGCTGGAATCCTATTGCTTCAACATCAAGAGCACCATGGAGGATGATAAGATCAAGGAAAAAATCTCAGAGGCTGACAAGAACACCGTCATGGAGAAATGTAACGAGGTTAGTAACCGGATATTTAGGGTCGATTTTAATAATATTAAAATCCAAACGGATCTTCGACCAATTAGGGAGGCAATCTAGTTTTAGAAATGTACCGATTTATTTATATTTGTTTGTTCTTTTACAGGTGATCGCCTGGCTGGACGCTAACCAACTGGCTGATAAGGAAGAGTACGAGCACAAGCAGAAAGAGCTGGAGAACATTTGCAACCCGATCATAACGAAGCTGTACCAGGGTGCAGGAGGCGCCCCTGGAGGTATGCCCGGATTCCCGGGTGGTGCTCCAGGCGCAGCCCCTGGTGCAGGAGGTGCCGCTCCCGGTGGCGGGGCTGGACCCACCATCGAAGAGGTCGACTAAAGCAGTTACTGTTCTGTTCCAATGCAAACATACTACACTTGTTGCCTAACAATACGTCAGTTGTTCTTTTGCTAAGCAATATAGCGACTGATATGAAATAAAATTCAACCCTAAACACGTTTTTTTTTCATACCTAGTACCACAAAACAGGTCTATAAATTGGAGTAGCAACGTCGCGTTAGATCTGACAACGCCGGAGGCGCGGGGATTAGAAGGGGGCAGGGAACGTTACCAGGCGTGTCGATTTTTCGCCAAGTGGCGATTTGGCGGCTTCAAATATCGACAAAAATGGCGAGCTTGGCGTCTGGAGATTTTCAACATTTCTGATTCCGATTTGTAGTTAGGTTTTGCTGAGATGTGTATAGATTTGAAGCATCAATCACCAGCAGAAGTTCTATGCTCTAAGCACAATGGCGTTTATGGACAAATGTCATCGAGAGTTGGTGTTCCGAGCATATCAAGGACATCCGATTCTAGGGATGTTCCAATCCACGAGAATTATCGATTCGTATCGTTTTAGGAATTATCGACACCACAAGTATCAAAACTTTTCGATACGGAACATACACTGACGAAAATCGTTGTTTTTTTTTAGAACCCTTTTTTCAACTCCATGACTAATTCGTCAAATACGTGCACTAATAAAAAACCTTAAAATTGCGTAACTAACATCTCTCACCTAAACTCGATTTAGTTCCACACGTCACTTCTTACAGGAGGCATCACTATCACAATGTATTGTTTTAAACTATCAATTAATATTAAAAACTCTGTGTGTAATTCCCCGTAACAGAATCCAACAGGGTTGCCAGGTCGCTTAGCTCAATTTCCCCAGTCGAAATGTAAAAATCCCCTAAAAACAGGACTTTTAAAAAATCCTCAAAACATACCATTCATTTTTTGTTACCTTAGGTGTACGATTTGTTAGGTATTCTTTTATCTTAAAATATTTTTTGTATGTCGCTAAATACCCCCAAAGACATAAATATATAACAAGTACATTATGTAATGACATTACATAATAATACCTCCACCGAGTAAAATATGTTTTCCACAAAAAAATTTCACCGTTGAAATAATAATTACCTGATTTTTGAGGAAATCCCCCTAATGTGTCAACCCTGGAATCCAAAGGAAATGAATTATGTGAGGTCGTGAAGTGAGTAGCACCAGCGGAAGGAAACAAAGAAGAAAATTAATGTAAAGTTAGTCACTCTTTCTGACACAGTACATATCAAAGATATCGATACTCGTGAAATGTATCATCGATACACTCAAGTGTCGTATATAAAAATATCGGAAGTATCGATACTCCTAAATATCTGATTGTATCAAACATCCCTACTCGCATTGCTGGTAGTTGCATCACGATAATTCCATAATGCTCCTTGTCATACAGCAATGTCAATAAACGAGATTTTGGCAGCAAAACATTCCTGTCTCCTCAGCCTCCTTATTCGCCTATCTTGTTCTTGTGACTTTTTCTCTTCCCGAAGACCAGCTGAAGGCTATCCCAGTATCGGAGTTCCAGCACTGTTATGAGAAATACAAGAACCGTCTCCAGCGCTGTGTGGCTTCAGAAGGAAGTTATTTTGAGTATATTGTAATTATATTTGAACAAAAATCATAACTTACAGACCTCGTATACGCTGAAAAATGTATGGTCTTTTTCACGAGTATCCATCACGTGTTAGTGACAGCTGAATATTTAGTGCTATTTCAAAATTCCCCATATCGCCAAATGACGTAATTCTGACGAATCCGTCAAGGTCAGGTAGACATAGTCTTATATTGTTTTCGTTGTACTTCAGATTCCAAAGTTGAACTAAACAAATTTTTACGCTTGAGAAAAATAGGTATTCAAAGAAAATAACCATTACTTGTGACAGCGACACTATTGACAGCTGACGTGACGTATCTCCAACGCAGTATGACAGGAACGTGTCGCCAGTCAAAATGCACGGAGTTATCCATCTTTCCGTGTATATATTTTGTGGTGAGGATGACCTTGGCGACGCCAGTTCGCCTAAAGCCATGTACAGATATGTAACAACACCGCGAACAAAACCGCGCTGCGCTAGTGTAGACGGTGAAAAGAACGCCGTCGCGAACCTGATTAGCGTTACAAGTCGCCTGGGAGCAGATAGCGTCCACAACGGGAACAACAGCTGGCTTATGTGAACGGAAAATGGCAATTCCGTTATCAATTTGTTGCAACCGTGTGCTGATCGATTCGTATATAACTGTGTTTGCCACCATCGTCTCGAACGTCCTCATCACTTGTTTTTTGATAATTCGTAGTGAAAATAAATACAGCCAGCTGCTGCTACTGCTATATCCATTTCAGTTAGTATTCGTCTTTCACTGAACGACAAACATCAAAGTTGGATCGTCATTTTGTTGCGCGATGACGTTCGGTTTGTGGTGATGCTCGTTGCAATGTTGTTCGTCAAAATGCGCGCGCTGCGGTTCGGTTCGCGGTGTTGTTACATATCTGTACATGGCTTAAGAAGTCCCACTTTCAGTGCTGCCGAACTTACCGATTTTTCGGTATATCCACCGAAATGGAACATTTACGGAAAAGTGCTCATTTTTCACGATTTTTTAAAATAATTAAGATTTTCAGCAAAAAAACATGGACCAATGGCGGTGCACGGCGCAAACACCCTTGAACCTCCGCTGATTTTGCGACGAACCTTTTGTCTCCCACCGATTTTGACCTTGAATCTATCGAATTTCAGCGGCACTATCTATTTGGTATCTTTCGGTTCGGCAACGCTGCACCCCACGACTAGTGTATCAATTTTTGACGGATCGACGAGGAAATGTTTTTGAGAGGAGTTTAAACCGAACCAGTGGGTTTGTGGCTAAAATTGTTGACGTTGCTTACAATGGATTTTAGCATGGGTATTGTTTACACCTGCTGAGGCCGTTTATGTTCTATGGCTGCGGCATCCCAGAAAAATCTTTATAGGAATATACCAGCGAAAAATCAGTCAAATCGCCTAAAACAAAAGGAACGTGATGGCGATGCACAAGGCCTTCCGTGTTTTTGAAAAATCAAAACCGAGCACTCACAGCGTCTTGTTGGAATATAAAAACAAGCAAGATACACTGCTGTTTGAGTCTCAAGCCATTGCAGTACTCTGTAAGTTGTCCCTAAGATAACTTGACTAGCATTGATACGTTTTTGCATGCCCTGTTTCCACTAAAGAAGAACGATACTGTTACAGTATAACAAATGTAGTACAATTTGTAATCCGCTGTATTATTGCCTTATGATGCAGGATAAAATAAAAGAGAAGTAAAATCCTGTATGGGTACATTGACATTTAAACTATGTAAAAGATAATAATAAATTTATTGGTCCTTTATTAAAAATAACAAGTCTTCATTTCCATAGATCTTGAAACAAGAGAACTGTATTGATTGAGAGCTGATAGTCCCTCAGGGTAATGGTTGTGTTGGAAGCTAGAACATTTTTTGATTTCGGGTTGCAGCCCTTGCTTCATTGTTTATATTTTTTTATTGTAAAGAAATGACAAATGGTAGACGGGAGAAAAAGAAGAGCAGAATAAACAAAACCATACATGACCTAATAAAAATTAAGATACATTATTATTCAAAGTGATTAATGACTTTTCATTCCTGATTCAGTAGGCCATGTCTTGCTAGTTTCAAACTATTATTTCCTGATTTGCTATGCATTGATCAAGGTCAAATGACGAGGGGACAAAAATTTGAAATAATTTTCGGATATCAACTACAATCTTTAGTAATATACGGAATTGTTTTCTGTACTAGCATCGCAAGAAACAGAGACAATTAAGAAGCAGTACACGAAGATTTTGGATGCTTATGGATGTCTGGGAGTTCTCCAGCTGAACGCTGGAGAGTCCACACTGTTGTACCTAGTCATGATCTCAGGCTGTTTTTCGATTGGCAAAATCGGAGACTCTGAGATATTCAGAATTACACAGACGCAATTTGTTCCTTTGCACTATCCACAGAACGAAGATAGGATTGTTGAGGTTTGTTAGTCGGCGCATAATATAGATACATATACAGGGTGTTTCAAAAAGACGTGCTGATATTTCTAGGGTAGAAGTACATACGAAAATAAAAAAAATCCTTATAAATATTGGTTCAAATATGCTACAGTCATACAGGGTGATGAAGTTTTATTATTTAAAGTGAAAAAAAAATATATCTACAGAGTTGGAATTTTAAACGTTCAAAAATGGTATTTTATAAAATGCAGTTTTTTTCTGAAAAGGCCAGTTTGGGCAGAGAAACTCTGTGCGTTTAATTGCTGATGATGTGCTCACTAAACGTTCAAAATATTAGCTCAGTATCTTTACCTGCTCCGTAGATATAATTTTTTTTCAATTTCATAAATAAAACTTCATAACCCTGTATCTCGGACCGATATTTATAGGAACTTATTTCGTTATTTTTTAATGTACTTTCTGCTCTAGATATATCGACTCGTCTTACGTGACATTAAACCAAGTCTGTCGATGTATTTACAGGTGCGGAAGCTTTTGAACAGTGGGACGTTTTATTTTACGTGGCAGTCTGGTACCGCCAGCGGCACTCCCATAGATTTGACGTTATGTGCGCAAAGAAGAAGCAAAACTTCCACCACAGATCATCGATTTTTTTGGTAAGTAGCATTGTTTTCAAGTAAATCGGTACACAGAGACGCACATGAGGGATCGACCACGAGGGGTAAAGATTGTAACTTTTTCCTAACTTCCGTTATATCGTAAAATACAGGGTGTAAATCATATGGTAATAAGTGGGGTCAAAACAAGTCAAAAAGTTCATATGACCCATGGTCCAAAAGTCAATAGATTTTTGTTTAAATGGCTTTATAGTTTACAACTTTAATGGATTACAATCACCATAATCTTACTAATTTTTATAATCCTATCTAAAACGTTTTTAATTTGGGTGATTAATAAATAAACGGCATTCAGTTTTTCTAAGTTAAGCCGAAATTTGTAGTAAGTAAGTAAGTAAGTTTCATTAAATTAAATATTTAAAACACACATGACAATAGCGCGTCGGTCATTCATCACTCTTATCGAACCGGCAATCGATCGCAAACGGTAACAGTAGTTAGTTATTGTTCGCGTACGTCGTCGTGTTTATTTACAATGTTATCCAAATCGCTGGATCGGTCGAAATGCTCCTGATCCTCGAAAATGGCCAGCAAGATCTCCTGATCTCAATCCGATGGATTTCTGGTATTGGGGAGAACTTAAAGGGATGGTTTATGGGTCTGGTCCAATAACAACTTTAAATTCGCTTTTCTCTAAAACAATGCCGTTTTGACTCCCATGTTGTATGAAACTTTTCGCTTTTTTTAACACCCTTTATCACCCATTTAAATAATGACTATCGTAACGTTTACACCCTGTATTTCAAAGCAGAAAATGTATGGTTGCGATCACTTATTTTCAGAGCCGAAATCGTTTGCGCGTTGATTGATTTCGCTGCGTCTCCATTTCAGGAACCGAATGCTTCACATCCACCTTATAAGATACGGCGTCGACTGTCAAAGTTGGCTCGTGAAAGCGATGTGTGGCTCGGTGGAAATGAGAACTGTCTATGTTGGCTCGAAGAAAGCATTGGCAGCCATCATATCGAGACTGAGCTGTGAGCGAGCTGGAACACGGTAAAAATGAATGTTATTGAGTACGAGGGCCGTCCGATTAGTAATTTCCTCATTCTCGGAGACGGCGAATTTAGTATAGTAACGATTAAATTGCACCTCTGTACATTTAATTCCAGATTTAACGTACGCGGTACCAACGATGAAGGGCATGTTGCAAATTTTGTGGAAACCGAGCAGATGGTCTATCTAGACAATGAAATCACTTCGTATCTGCAAACGCGAGGTTCGGTGCCCTTGTTTTGGGAACAACCGGGTGTACAGGTAGGTAATCTAATCACAGTTGCAAAATGAGGCAATAGTGGTATACTTTATCTGAAGTCACTTGAAATAGCATAAAAACCTTTGGTCGGCGCGTCCTTTGTAATTTCATGACGTATCATAGGCGTGCGGTCATTTATTTAGACCGATAATAATAATTTTTTTATATCACAATAAATGGATTTTACTATCTTCTTGTTTTTTTTATTTGGGATAAAAAATACTTGTATTGGGAGTTTAATTTATGTTGACTGAAAGTTAAGAAATGGAAAAATTACAGAATTCCAACTTTTGACATAGGCAAATATTTACATAGCAGGTAGGTATATAAAAAGGTATATAAAGACTTACATTATAGGTATTTATATATCATCCTCGCCTTCGGAGCTGTCGCTAGAGTCATCTTGTAGAGGAATTACAACGGGATTTACAGGAGGCAAAACACAATATTCATTTTCTTTTTCAATAATATGCCTAGAACACTGCTTCCATAGGTCTGTGGCAGCAATATGAGATACTGCATCTCTTATTGTGGCCAATAGCGATTCACTTAATTGAGGGGTCTGATTATGTTTTCTTACTTTTTTTTTAAAGCAGCCCAGACCAACTCAATCGGGTTAAAAATGCAGTAATAGGGAGGTAGACGTAATACTTCATGGCCATTTTGCTGAAGCAGATTGTCAACAACATACTCTTTTTCAAATTTTTGTCTTTTAATAATATCCAATAATATGGCTTTGGTTGATTTTTGTGGTATTTCCATTCCCTTATCCTTCATAAAATCAATAATGTCTTGTTTTTTTGTGCCTGTATTCGGAATTTTGTTTTTCTGTCGGGAATGGTATGGCGCATTGTCCATAATAATCACTGAATTTGGGGAAATGTTTGGTATTAACTGCTGCTCTATCCACTTTTCAAATAAGTCGGAGGTCATGTCCTCATGATAGTCGGCACATGATTCTTTGATATTTTTGGCAGATAACAGCAAGGCATTAGGTATAAATCCATTTTCACTGCCAGCATGGAGAATAATGATTCGTTTTCCACGGTTGCATGGTGCATTTAAAATGCACTTGTTGCTGTCATCAACCCAGCCGTACTGCACAACATCATGGGTATCATACCACGTGTCATCCAGGTAAATCATATTTCTTTTCTGCTCTCTATAGATTTTAACTTTGTGCAAAAATTCTTGGCGCAATTCAACGATTCGAGACGACTCCATAATCACCATTCTTTTATCTAATTTTTTGTATTGAAAACCACACAGTTTTACAATACAGTGCAGTGAGTCTAAGCATTTGTAATTATAAAAATCTTCAGGATAATCTTTTAATTTATCCCGTATCATTTCCAACGTGGGCACCAAATTTTCTTTATAAAATCCGTATATTATACGACGAATATCTTCCTGAAAACCCACGTCTATTCTTTTTAATTTTTGCCCTATGCGCTTTCTGTGGAAGGAATGGTTGACTACATCTCCCCTTTTTATAACCCGATAAATGGTAGACCGACTGATTTTTGTCAGGATACAAATTCTGTTTAAAATTTGATTTTGCGAGGAATCTGGATTTTCGTTTTTCAGACAATCATACATATTTAGGATTACTCTTTGGGTCTGTTGCTCTAAATGTTTATGAAAGAATTCTGCCTGCACAGGTTCATCAACCATCTCCTCGTGGCTTGGAGAATTTTCCCAAGGTCTCCAAAGAGCCATATTTAGGACACACAAGAACAATCAATACAACAAGTAAACTGAGTATTCAAAAGTCAAAAACACACAAACTAATAAAATCTATGAAAAAACACGGACAGACTAAAGAAAACACATTTATTCACCGCTACACGGCACTGGCTAAACTGTTTCAATTTTCAGTAGCCACCTGCACTTGTTCGGAGCTCTGAAATACACGCTTTCTCATTGGCTATGTCCACGCATAGGCGTGCTTTACTCCACGTGGACCGGTGAAACTGCCTTTGATCTTATACGGGGGATATTTGCTGCGAAATTTGGCGATTTTTGCAGCAACAGAGCGTGTTAAATATAGATATATAAAACGCACCCGGTATTTCACAGTGTTTCAAGTGACTTCAGATAAAGTATACGGTACTGTGTTTTGGAAGCGTTAAACTGTACTAGATTGCTGCGTCCCCAAGCAGTGATAACCTCCAGGTTGCTCGTCAGAGATGAAGTCGTCGCTAGCATTTTCCAACACAGCGGCAGAGATCGGCTTGTCGCTCTGTATTCCTGCATGTATAGTGCTGTCCATGGGTAACACCCGCGTTGACGTTGTGGGATGAAGAGGAGAACCCGTCAATTACGACGATATCTTGCGGCCAGAGATAAAGTTAGCCACCCATCTGCAAAGCTTTTCCAGGAGGCCCTAGGATGGAAGTTTGCTTAAGAAGGCAGCGTGTCACAGCTGATCGCAAACATGCCACCTCCTGCGTCTGTTTGTTAAGTCATACTACAAAACTTTTATAGAACCCTTTGTAATTACTCAAAGTGTGTTGAAAGCACACAAAACAAGTCAGCGACATAAAATCTTCATTCGAGGTATACTTTATCTGAAGTCACTTGAAACACTGTGAAATACCGGGTGCGTTTTATATATCTATATTTAACACGCTCTGTTGCTGCAAAAATCGCCAGATTTCGCAGCAAATATCCCCCGTATAAGATCAAAGGGAGTTTCACCGGTCCACGTGGATTAAAGCACGCCTATGCGTGGACATAGCCAATGAGAAAGCGTGTATTTCAGAGCTCCGAACAAGTGCAGGTGGCTACTGAAAATTAGCCAGTGCCGTGTATCGGTTAATAAACGTGTTTTCTTTAGTCTGTCCGTGTTTTTTCATAGATTTTATTAGTTTGTGTGTTTTTGACTTTTGAATACTCAGTTTACTTGTTGATTTAATTGTTGTGTTGATTGTACTTGTGTGTCCTAAATATGGCTCTTTGGAGACCTTGGGAAAATGCTCCAAGCCACGAGGAGATGGTTGATGAACCTGTGCAGGCAGAATTCTTTCATAAAGATTTAGAGAAACAGACCCAAAGAGTAATCCTAAATATGTATGATTGTCTGAAAAACGAAAATCCAGATTCCTCGCGAAATCAAATTTTAAACAGAATTTGTATCCTGACAAAAATCAGTCGGTCTACCATTTATCGGGTTATAAAAAGGGGAGATGTAGTCAACCATTCCTTCCACAGAAAGCGCATAGGGCAAAAATTAAAAAGAATAGACGTGGGTTTTCAGGAAGATATTCGTCGTATAATATACGGATTTTATAAAGAAAATTTGGTGCCCACGTTGGAAATGATACGGGATAAATTAAAAGATTATCCTGAAGATTTTTATAATTACAAATGCTTACACTCACTGCACTGTATCGTAAAACTGTGTGGTTTTCAATACAAAAAATTAGATAAAAGAATGGTGATTATGGAGTCGTCTCGAATCGTTGAATTGCGCCAAGAATTTTTGCACAAAGTTAAAATCTATAGAGAGCAGAAAAGAAATCTGATTTACCTGGATGAAACGTGGTATGATACCCATGATGTGCAGTACGGCTGGGTTGACGACAGCAACAAGTGCATTTTAAATGCACCATGCAACCGTGGAAAACGAATCATTATTCTCCATGCTGGCAGTGAAAATGGATTTATACCTAATTCCTTGCTGTTATCTGCCAAAAATATCAAGGAATCATGTGCCGACTATCATGAGGACATGACCTCCGACTTATTTGAAAAGTGGATAGAGCAGCAGTTAATACCAAACATTTCCCCAAATTCAGTGATTATTATGGACAATGCGCCATACCATTCCCGACAGAAAAACAAAATTCCGAATACAGGCACAAAAAAACAAGACATTATTGATTTTATGAAGGATAAGGGAATGGAAATACCACAAAAATCAACCAAAGCCATATTATTGGATCTTATTAAAATACACAAATTTGAAAAAGAGTATGTTGTTGACAATCTGCTTCAGCAAAATGGCCATGAAGTATTACGTCTACCTCCCTATTACTGCATTTTTAACCCGATTGAGTTGGTCTGGGCTGCTTTAAAAAAAAAAGTAAGAAAACATAATCAGACCCCTCAATTAAGTGAATCGCTATCGGCCACAATAAGAGATGCAGTATCTCATATTGCTGCCACAGACCTATGGAAGCAGTGTTCTAGGCATATTATTGAAAAAGAAAATGAATATTGTGTTTTGCCTCCTGTAAATCCCGTTGTAATTCCTCTACAAGATGACTCTAGCGACAGCTCCGAAGGCGAGGACGATATATAAATACCTATAATGTAAGTCTTTATATACCTTTTTATATACCTACCTGCTAATTAAATATTTGCCTATGTCAAACGTTGGAATTCTGTAATTTTTCCATTTCTTAACTTTCAGTCAACATAAATTAAACTCCCAATGTAAGTATTTTTTATCCCAAATCAAAAAAATAAGAAGATAGTAAAATCCATTTATTGTGATATAAAAACATTATTATTATCGTTCTAAATAAATGACCGCACGCCTATGATACGTCATGAAATTACAAAGGACGCGCCGACCAAAGGTTTTTATGCTATTTCAAGTGACTTCAGATAAAGTATACATGACGTCATATGGACATTACGTATGAGTTACTCCTGAAACCAGTTATGTAATGTACTATTTCTTTCTGATTCATCTCAAGGTAGGATCTCACAAAGTAAGAGTCTCCAGGGGATACGAATCTTCAAAGTCCGCGTTTAACAAACATATGGTGATGATGAAAGAGAAATACAACAAGCAAGTCATTATAAATTTGCTCGGAACTAGTTTGGTTGGAAGCAAAGAGGGCGAAGCGATGCTCAGCCAGGAGTTTCAGGTACGATAGTTTTCTGCAAAATGTAGATTTTTTTATGTACTGAACGTTTCAAAAAGACGTGCCAATATTCGTAGGGTAGAAAGTTCATCCAAGAATAACAAATAAGTTCCTATGAATGTGGCATTTCTTAAACACGCTGTACGTTGTGTATTTCTTTATGTTGTTGCAATGATTATATTTAATGTTGTAGAAGCATCATAAAGAGTCTGTACATACGGACATACCTCATGTAGTGTTTGACTATCATCAAGAATGTAGAGGTGGAAATCAGGCTAATTTACAGAATTTAAAGTCAAAAATCGTGCAACAACTCCAAGAATTCGGGTTTTATCATGCCAGTGGTCCTCATGTTCACAGGTAATTTATAATCCGCAATTTGTATGAATTAGAAATCTGTTTAAAAATAAATTGTTTTTCAATTATAGAATAGAATAAACATGATACGTGTGCGGTGTTGAAGATTACGAGGGATGTCTTTTAAGTTTTGCATATAGAAACATAGTAGGCCGCGCGGATCGAACGTCAGTACTGAATCTTGATCTCACTCTTTAGTAAACTTAAATTCAAACTTTCACAACAAGTCATTTAAATCTACCTACCGTGTTGTTTTATTTCCATATACAAAACTTAAAAGACATCGCTCGTATTTAGCTTTAATGCTTCAACGTCAATTTTGTTTAATTATTCGTTTAATTTACATTTTGGGTATTCATAAAGTGATTTTTTAATTTCGCCTTAAACATTTTTAAATTCCAACACTGTCTAATATCATTATTCAATTCAAATGCTCCCTTTTGAAATACAGATTTGTTAGTTGCTAGATGAAAATCTATACTGCGTTATAATAATGACTATGCAATTTTATGCAGTTTTCCAAATTTAACAACTGTAGTTCTTCTAACATAGACTCAATGTTAGCGTATTTGTTTTTATTTAAAATGATTCTCATAGATTTATTTTGTAGAACTTGTAATTATATTGAGATTATGAGCAGCTCTATAGATGTAATTTATCTTTTTTGATATTCCGCAAATAATTTATTCTATGTATGCTCTTAAAACAGTACTTTACTATCCACATTATTAATATTGAGGTGGAATATCTCAACTGTTTTGCGAAACTTCGAGTTAAAATTTTAATCACTTTCTACTTATCAGTAGACATAAAACTTGTAAAAGTATGCTCAAAGAGACAGCACTCCCAGTCAGTGTTGCATTTTCTACGCCATTTAGTATACTTTGAAGTTGTGTCATTAATTTTCAGATAATGATTGTAGAAGGAAGACAAACCAAAATATATGTAAAAAAAATTAAAAAAAAAATGTTACCTTGTTTTATAAAGTATCCTCCCGACAAGTATTTCAGTGCGGACCTGTATTTGATCGTGCGGTCTTGGAGCACCGGCATGCCGTCCCCTGTGAGGTCTTAAGTCACCTGATTCACGAGCCCTTTGTACTACATTAACAAAGGCACGAGGGGTTGGTTGCACTCGATTGGGAAACCGATCCGCATAAATCCGTGATGCCGCGTAAATAAGAATCATGTCCACAAGTTCAACATTTTCGTAAACATGTGCCATTTTTGATTTCGTTTGAGCCACGCAACAGACACCACTATTCCCTCACGCGTTACCGACTGACACTGACTGTATACAACTGAATAAAATAATTGTAAAAACATCGTTCCAAATTCTTTCGCTTTTTTGTTTCCGATCCGGTGAACCGATAAGGCGGATTATATCCGTTGTTGCCAAACACGAGCACATAATATTATTATTGAGACAGGGCGGTACTCAAACTTCCAAAGGGCTATAACTTTGTTACTTTAATTTTACCAGAAAAATGGTAAAGGAAAAAAACATTTCTTTTGATCAAATCTACTCACTGTTAAATTAAATGACTCAACTTCGAAGTATAAGGTCTATCAAAATGAGATAGCACAAAATGCCATCTATTACAAGAAACCGCAAATGCGAGAGTGAACAGCAACGAGCGTAGATTGTGCTGATGATTGCCTGGAAGCATGAAACAGGCCTTTAGTGTTCCAATAGATAGATGCAGTTTTGTGCTGTCTTATTTCGATGGATACCAAAAACAGATACATTTATTTAGGATGCAGAGTGGTACGGTCCGGGTCAACTGTCTAGACTGTTTGGATCGTACGAATTGCGTTCAAACGTTCCTCGGACTGGAAATACTGGCCGAACAGTTGGAAACTATGAAACTTACTGATAAGAAGCAAGTGATTTCGAGGTTCGAAGAAGTATTCAGACAGATGTGGGTGAATAACGGAAATGAAATCAGCAAAATTTACGCCGGTACCGGGGCTATACAAGGCAGTTCTAAGGTAGGCTACATAACCCAATTAGAAATCCACAACTATAGTACACGACAGGCTGGAACACTGAGACTGATACTTTATAGACTGGATATATCGGCCGGAAATTCATTGAATCTAATTTTTTACAGCAATCTTATATTACAATTTCAATGCACAGTTAATCATAAACAAGCCGAGGCAAAGGTCGATTATTAACATAATCCCGATGACTTTTTAGCTAATGGACGGTGCTAGGTCAGCGGCAAGAACAATACAAAACAATTTATTAGACAACTTGAAGCAAGAAGCAATCGATATACTTCTTGTCGGATCGACCTTATCTTCAGAATTGGCAGATAGAGCTAGGACGCTCTTACCATACAATACTTTACATGGTATGGATACTATTTTATTTAGTTAATAAAGATTCGATAAAACCATGCAATGATAAATTCCCGCAATACTTAATATCTGAGCATGGGCAGTTAATTAAAGATATAAATAAATATATTTGACTTGAAAAAGTATCAGCAAATTGTCAACGATGAATGAGAAAAAAAATAAATAAAAAGTTGTGATCGAGACAACACTAAGTAAATTAAATAATACAAACATAATATAGGTACTCAAAATAACAACATACACAAACAAACTAAAAAGAAGTGAATGAATAACAAATAAAACAAAAATAGAGGGACGGGCAGATTAAAAATTAATTGTTTGCAATAATACAATTCACGAGTCTGATGTTAAGTGTTGCTCAATGCTTTAAAAAGGGTTTTCCATGAATAGACTTTTAACTCGGCGTTGGAAAGCATTCAAATTGGTGACACCAGTTAAAATAACCTTGGTGTTAGAAGATATTTTACATCCACCATTATTAATGACAACTCGTTTCCTATCGGATAGATAACCTTCTGTCCAATTTAAAGCGGTTCCTCTGACTCCGTAGTTATTAAGCTTTTTGACAGTATCGAAAGCGCGGCTTAAATCTATAAAGAGACAAGACGTTTTATCTTTCTTTTCAAGGCACGCTAAGACAAAGTCACACATAGACAATACTGCATCTTTTGTAGATAGGTTTTTCTGAAATCCAAATGGGTACCTGTTGATGATATTGAATCTGTCAGCAAATTTTATCAGTTTATTATAATAAGCCTTTTCGAAGAATATTGCGAATACGGATAACAAAGAAATACCCCTATAATTAGCCACCATCTTTTTTATAGATTGGTATAACAAGTGATTCTTTCAGCTTATATGCAAGGAAGATAATGCATGCCAGTATAAAATAGTGTTAGTGTGTAAAAATTACGAGGTCTGTAAATTGAGTGATGGGACTGAATTTTTTTTTTCTTAGTTGACCTGCGACCTTGGTGCAAAAAATTTCGTTCAATTTTACCTTCGTTGACCCGGCGAGAAATCGGCTGGGAGCTGATGGCCCTTTCTAACTGTACCATTATCGTATTGCAGCTCCTATTCCTGTGTTGCGTGAACTATGCCGGCGCCATTGTGAATATACTGAGCCTCTTCGTTTGCGTATCGCCTGCGCCACGTATAACGTCAATGGCGGCAGGCATTTCCGCAGCGTGGCCTTCAAAGATGTACGTAAAAATCCATAATTTTCCTTAGTACGATCTTAACGTTGACGACGAATTTAGAGTCGGATTCGTAGACCTTCCTTGAGGCTTCTTTGGAAACGGTTAAACAATGACGCTTCCTTGAGGAACGTTCAAGGGAGGATTTAAATTTTCATTTCACAGTTGCGGTACCCAGAGATAAGAAAGTTTCCTTAAGTGTCTTAATCATTTTAATAAACTGTTGACAGCCAGTATAAAAATGACTTCAGCGAGGCAGATATTGGATTAATTTGAATTTTCGCTTATTCACTTAAATTTGTTCCATTGACCTATAATCATTGTTCACTGTAGGTAAAACTGTCCGATTGGTTATTAGACGCCCATTTGAAAGATTCCGGCGGCACCGTGGAAGGAGCGTTGCTCGATCATCAGGATGACAGTCCGGATGAGGAGGATCGCGCAGACAAAACTGCTCCGGTAGACATTTATGCCATCGGCTTCGAAGAGATCGTCGACTTGAACGCGGCCAATATCATGAACAGCAGCAGCGAAAATTCTAAACAGTGGGCGACAGAATTACAGAAGGTGAGAACTAGTGGTACCTTCATCATATGATTTTTTCTAGCAATAATCGGTGCTGTTGCGTCTTGTGAATCTTCAGATTTCACTGATTTTTCTCTTAAAACTTTTAGAGGGTAGTCTGATAGATTATTTAGAAACAAAAAATTTCCCAAAACATTGTATTTTTAGCTGTTCTTTCCATCATTATTTCCACCGCCATCTATCTGCCATATGACGTCTGTGGATATGTCATAATATGAGTGGTGCGTGCCTGCGGTGTTGCCGGATTGGCTTCCGCATTTAGGGAAAAATATGAAAAGTTGAAAATTTATATACATATGTATATTAATTAATGAATCACAAAAACGAAAAACTGAAACAAACAACAGTAGCAAAATAAAAGGCGATCCCTAATAAGTATAGATCAAAAAATAACAGTAGTAAGCTAAAAAATGATAAATTATAAATAATTATAAAAAACAAAAAATAAAAACAGTAGTAAAACAAAAACCAATTTCATGTAATTATAAAAATCAAAAAATTTTGATTTCCATGTTGAATAAAAAGCAATTCTAAGTGACAACACAAAACAAAAAGTAAAAACAGTAATAAAACGAAGAACAATTTAATTCCGTCCAAATTACTTTTTATTTTACTGTTTGTTATTTTTTGTTTTTTAAACTGTTTTTTGTTTTACTACTGGTTTAATTTTTTGCTTTTTATAATCATTTAGAATTGCTTTTTATTTTACTGCTGTTTGTTTTTTTTTTGTTTTATACTTAGTAAGAATCACTTTTAATTTTACTACTGTTGTTTGTTTCATTTTTTTGTTTTTGTGTTTCACTGATATAAATGTATATAAATTTTCCACTTTTCATATTTTTCCCTAAATACGGAGCCCAATCCGGCAACACCGCAGGCAAGCGCCTCTCATATATGACATATCCACAGACGTCAGCGTCGTAGATGGAGGTGGAAATAATGGGGGAAATAACTTCTAAAAAATACAGTGTTTTGGGAAAAAAATTTCATGAAAAGCGTGCTTCGTCCAACTTTTTATGGTGTAAAATAATTTATCAGACTACCTTCTATAAGTTTCAAGTGAGAAAAACGGTGAAATCCGAAGTTCTACAAGACGCAAAGGTACCCAATAATCTTTTAAACTTACCGGCTCCGGTATTACGTATCTTGAAAAGCGACATTTTATCGATTCTTTTTTTACATTTTATAGGTTTTTTTGTGACATAACGTAGGTTTTTCTATAAGATGCCAACTCAGTTGTGATACACTTTTTGTGAATAGATGAATGAAAAACACGATTAATTGGTTGATTGTACATCAATCCACAAATAGATCACTTCGACAAGTTCTTGTCCCATCCTGTATATTTTGATACTAAATCCGTTTTGCAGGTATTATCGCGAGACCGCTCATTCGTATTGGTGACTTATCAACAGTTGGTCGGAGTGTGTTTGTACATATTTGTGAGAGAGGAACATGTACCGTATATACGCGACGTTGCAGTAGATTGTGTTAAAACCGGTTTGGGAGGACATACAGGCAACAAAGGTAAGTGAATATACGGATAAATTGATAATCAAAAAGGTAATAGCATCTTTTATTGTTATCAGAACAAGGCAAGGGGAGGCGTAACGAGCTATTGAAATGGTTCGTCGGATCATTTGCGTGTCAGCAAAATATTGTCGCTATCAATATCAGTTTAGTTTTATAGTTTAGTATCATATTACTTGATAACAATTTTGTTAATATGATGTCCAAACAATATATTTCAATGTCAAATGTAACCTTGAACAAATTAACAAACTTAAGATAAAATTAAATAATTTCCGAACTATTTTCTGTTAGGGCTCGTACGTTTAAACTTTCTGATTTTTATTTTATACTCGTTCTTTTTCGTATTGTAAATACCTGGAAAGTGTCGGCTCTGAAATTCAATCTGACTTTAAAATTCTAAGTTCCTCTGAATACCATTAATTGGAAATGTGTTGCTGAGGCTATCATACAGTTCTGGGAGCTCCACTATGTCGGCCCATATTTTCATATACAGGGTGACTTTGAAGTTGAGTCATTAATTTGCAGATAATGATTGTAGAAGGAAGATAATGGGGAAACCGATCCGCATAAATCCGTGATGCCGCGTAAATAAGAATCATGTCCGCAAGTTCAGCATTTTCGTAAACATGTGCCATTTTTGATTTCGTTTGAGCCACGCAACAGACACCACTATTCACTCACGCGTTACCGACTGACACTGACTGTATACAACTGAATAAAATAATTGTAAAAACATCGTTCCAAATTCTTTCGCTTTTTTGTTTCCGATGCGATGAACCGATAAGGCGGATTATATCCGTTGTCGCCAAACACGAGCACATAATATTATTATTGAGACAGGGCGGTACTCAAACTTCCAAAGGGCTATAACTTTGTTACTTTAATTTTACCAGAAAAATGGTAAAGGAAAAAAACATTTCTTTTGATCAGATCTACTCACTGTTAAAATAAATGACTCAACTTCGAAGTCACCCTGTATAATCCAAATTTACTACTCAAAATAAGGCTATAATCATTTCTTACCAGTTTCTCGTAAGCGCTGATCGATTCGTTGGAAAGTCTTTGAATTAGGCAGGGAATCTATCAGCGTGACACGGAACAGTAGAAATCCAGAAATATCCCAGCCTTTCTGAGGAAGGGAAAGGCACGAATTGAAGGAACGACTGACAGTACGGCCCTTAGTCTTTATAGTTTGTTGGGGACATGTAACATCTAAACACTAATTAACACTTGTTGCAAATTTCTAATACAATTTGTCGATGTCAGATTCTTTTGCAAGGCAAATTTTCCAATTAGATTATTCTGTTTGATCAGGTGCGGTGGCTATTCGTATGGTGTTCCACTCAACTTCGATAGCTTTTGTTTGCGCTCATTTTGCCGCTGGGCAGTCGCAGGTTGGAGAAAGGAATGCCGATTACAATGAGATCACGAGGAAAATTGCATTCCCCATGAGTAGGTCGCTTAATTCGCACGAATACTTATTTTGGTGCGGCGATTTCAATTACAGGTAAGCACGCAACTGTCGTTTTGTTAGAATGGATTACCACCCGAGGAAATATTGACTGCTTGTCAAATTTTGGTAATTATATCCTTGAATGATGTCCTCGAAGTTGAATCCTTTGTCAAAAATTGGTAGCTACAAATTATTTTTTCTGGGTGTAACACTTTCAAGGTCACCGACTATACTGTTGCAGTACATTTTTTTCTCATCTATACTTCTCCAGGCTCCCATAATCATTTGGGTTGCTGTTCCTGTAGAATATTTTTTCTAAATCCAGCATACTATTTTTCAAAATTTTGTTTTCTTCTTCTTGTTTTGACGCAGTAGTAATGGTAGAACACTTTCATTTTCATGCATTAAATAATGTCATTTTTGTTTGTTTGTTTAAGATTTATTTAGCATGATTGCTACAATTACATTCTTCTAAAAAACTAAACAATAACATAACATACAGATATTCAGAAAAAAAAACAAAATTTGCATCTCTAAGAATTTTCATTGTCCATGAAATATTCTTTTAAATTACAAGTAGACTTTATATCATTATTTAGTTTATTAAATTCAAGTAATCCTTTTTGAAACATTGATTTGCTAGTTATATTATTTGTAAGTCTATATTTCCTCTTAAGTTACAAAAGTTAATGACACTATTTCATCAAAAATTGAAAATACGTTGGGTGTTCCACAGGGCAGTATCCTGGGACCACTTCTTTTTATTTTATACATAAATGATTTACCTGCCATAGTCAAAAAATGGAAAATTCAGATTTTCGCCGATGACACTATGATTTATATAAGTACTAAAAATATTCAGTCTGGTATCTCTTATATAAATGAAGACTTGAAGCTTGTCTCAAAATGGTTAGCATCTAACAGACTAAAATTAAAGGCAAGTAAAACGAAAGCCTTGTTAATCGGAAAAAAACAATGTACAAATGTTCAACTGAATATTGATGGTGAAGATATTGAATTCGTAGAAAATTTTAAATACCTGGGGGTTTTTGTTGACTCTCGATTAATTTTTGATATTCATTATGAAAAAGTTATAAATAAGATTAGTAGTAAAGTGGAATATTTATCGAGGGTTTCTGGATGTCTGAGTTCATATAGCAGAAAAATTATCTATAATACCGTCATTCTTCCAAATTTCTTGTACTGTTCGACTATTCTATATTTAGCAAATAATTCCATTTTTGAAAGACTGCAAATTTTACAAAATAAGTGCATGAGAATAATACTAAATAAAGATAAATATACTCCAATTAGGCAAATGCTTAGCGAATTAAAATGGCTCAATGTAAAAAATGTTATCAAATATCTGATAATGATATTCATTTATAAAGTAAAACATAATATATTTCTATCAAGTCTAACTAATTTAACATCATCAAATGTCGACCATCATTTACATAATACCAGAAATAAAGATGACTTCCATTTAATGACCAAAAAGTATAACATATGCTACAAATCTGTATTCCATCAAGGGTTGATTGAATATAATAAATTATACTCGGAGATAAAAGACCAGAAAACTTTGACAAAATTTAAAGTAAAATTGAGAAATCACTTGTTAAATCTACAATTATAGGTTACCCAGCATTTACATCATACACCATATGGCTTGAATTTACTAGTTCTAAGTTGTTTACAATTATTCTGTTTATGCAGCCAAATGTGCTAAATAAATCTTTCTACTACTACTTCTACTATAATAATTGTGGTAATGATTATTGAATTCTATGTACTGTTCTAAATGTTCTGGCAAAAGATGATTTTTTTTTGTTTTAAATATAAAAATAAGAAACAAATATGATATAAATTTTTTTATATTCAACCACTGCAATTCTTGTAACATAGATTTTATTTTCGTGTACGTATTTTTATTCAGTATTACTATCATAGCTTTATTTTGCAAGACTTGTAGTTTTGAGAATACAGCTTCATTGGCAGTGAACAAGATAGTTGAACAATATAGTAATTGTGGTAAAATAATTGTATTATAAACTATTTTCTTGGAATAGGTACCAAGACTATGAGAAGCCCTATAAAAGTAATTTGTTTTTTAGGCAATTTTTGAAATAATTATTTAGTTAAAAAATCATTCCTAAAATAATTTTATTAGAGAAATTTCGAGAAATAAAAACTAATTTTAAACATTATTTAAAAAAAATTATTATTTAGTTAAAAAATCATTCCTAAAATAATTTTATTAGAGAAATTTTGAGAAATAAAAACTAATTTTAAAAATTATTTAAAAAAAATTATTATTTAGTTAAAAAATCATTCCTAAAATAATTTTATTAGAGAAATTTCGAGAAATAAAAACTAATTTTAAAAATTATTTAAAAAAAATTATTATTTAGTTAAAAAATCATTCCTAAAATAATCTTATTAGAGAAATTTCGAGAAATAAAAACTAATTTTAAAAATTATTTAAAAAAAATTATTATTTAGTTAAAAAATCATTCCTAAAATAATTTTATTAGGGAA
The DNA here is from genome assembly GCA_963669975.1 of Acanthoscelides obtectus. Taxonomy (NCBI): domain Eukaryota; kingdom Metazoa; phylum Arthropoda; class Insecta; order Coleoptera; family Chrysomelidae; genus Acanthoscelides; species Acanthoscelides obtectus. The sequence goes on from CAVLJG010000005.1 coordinate 3,401,166, forward strand.
ATTTCGAGAAATAAAAACTAATTTTAAAAATTATTTAAAAAATTACAAGTGGCTAAAATAATCGCTATTTAAATAATAGTGATCCTCAAACTTTAGTTTACTATCAATATATATACCTAAATATTTAATTGATTCAACATTTTCAATTATCTCTCCATTTATCCTGTGATAGCGTTTTCATTTAGGTATTTCCCTATTAGCATACATTTTGTTTCAGAAGCATTCAATTTTAGTTTATTTACATTTAACCAATTTACGATTTTTGCCAAGTCGGAATTTATCATTTGGAAAGCAGTGTCTATATTTTCATCTGATATATATTAATGTATCATCTGCAAATACCTGAAGTTTACAATAATCTAAAACATTACAAATGTCACTAATGTATAAAATAAATAGTAGATGACCTAGTTTACTACCTTGTGGTATACCAACAGGAATATTTTTTGATCTTGATAATGTAGATCCAGCTTTGACTTAAGAATCTTTTTTGAGAGATTCTGACTTGGATTTTTATTGGATTTCAATTCTGAGATAGCTTAGATTGTTGATGTTTATTGTCCTATATATTATGGTATAATTGTAACTATTATCGCTATAGTTATTATTACTGAATATTATCATTATTACAATCACTGTAACTGTTGACTATAATTATTTAATTTTTATCGTTTATAGGGTTGACTTGGACAAAGACGAATTGAAAGAGTTAATAAAACAAGGACTCATCTCGGAGGCGTTAAAGCACGACCAGTTACTAAAGCAGCAAAAGGAAGGTATGCGACATACAGTATCTTCCTTGCTTGAGACTGATAGTTAAATTATTATTATGTGTCGAAAATTTATTTATAAATTGTTACGAAAGCTATCTTTACTTTCATTGCAGAAGTCGCATATTTTTGTCACGTTTGATGTTATATCCAGAAAAGTTTCGGTTTAACGGAAAGATAAAACGTCTAAAACACCTTATCTGTTTATTTGAGCATAAGACTGAAATTGTGGGGTAGTGTTGCCTAGTGTTAAGTCACCAACGGCCGTAAGTTTTTTGTCTTTGTCTGGTCTCTGGGTAACCAGGCCGATAGAATGGCAAACTGCTCGTCAGAATTTGATACAAACGCGAAAGTCCTTGGTAGATAAGAACGAAACCATGGCCAAATCTGTATAAAAACCACTTTTGGCCGATTTTTAGTATCACTGCAAGCCATGGAATTGAGTTCAAAGTTTATTCAAATTCAAAAACCAATATAACTTACAAATTAAAAACAACCTTCAGTACAATTTAAATGAAAAAAGCTTCAAAAATACATGAGCTTGTATGCTCTTGCTACCCTGAATAACCAAGATTGCAACAGAAATCTGAGCAAAGATACTAGCATCAGATCTAGAACCAGCAAGTAACGGTATATGAATTGTGAAAATTCTGTATACTTTCGTAAAGGGTAAATGTCTGGATCTTGTCGTCACAAATCCTAAATTACGTTTCTGCATAAACAAATCTAAAATTCATAACAATAGTACAGAAGCATACTAAAAACACTCAAAAGTATAAATATAGAGTACATAAAATATGAATATCTGAAATATGATAATAGAGGGATATTTCGAGTAAGGTCAAACTATCTTGTTTAAACAATAAAAATTTTGCGTAAAGGTTAAGCAGAGAAACAAGAGTACTACAATTTACTACAAAATAATAGACACCTAAGCTATAAGCTTGTGTGTGTCATACAATATACAAATTCAATGCATGGCTAATGGTCATAAGGTATATTATGAGCAAATGTATATAAAAAAAAAGAAATAAAAAAAAACATTAGATAGAAACGAAATTACTGAGTTGAGTCAAGCTACCGTCGATGCAAGCATGTCAAAGTTATTTAAGATGAACTTCTTAATTCTTTTTTGAAACTATACTTCGAGAGGATTTTATATTCTAGGGGTAATTTATTATACAACCTAATACCATCAAACTTTATGCATTTTTGGCAAACAGATTTATTCACTCTGGTATAGGTGTAACTTATATTTATTTTAGTTCTTGTTTCATAAGCGTGGCTGGTTGGAACATTGTTTCGGGAGTGAACAAATTTTAGAGCAGCAAAAATATATAAACCTCTAACATTCAAAAGATCATTTTCAATGTAAACGAATCTGCAACTTGACCTACATGGGATACGAAAAATAGTCCTGACAATATAATTTTGCGTGGTTTGTAGTATTTTTAAAGTACTAGTGTATGCGGCTCCCCAAATACTTATCCCGTAAGTTAGTAGAGACCCCACAAACGAGTTATATATTGAGAGAAGACTCTTTCTGCTTAAAATATTCCTAAGAATGAAAAACTTATGAATAATTCTCCTTAATTTCGATGCCAAAAGCTCGGCATGACTCTGCCAGTTTAAATTACTGTCAACAATGATTCCTAAGTATCTAATAACTTCAACTCTTTCGACACTGTCAGCACTATCATTTATAATTAATGTTCGGTGGTGTAATGACATGCCTGCTTTGGTTGGAGAAAACGTTACATACTTAGTTTTAGAGATATTCAGTTTAAGTAAATTGTTATCCAACCAGCATTTGACTTTATTTAATGACAACTCGGCATTCCGTATTGCGTCATCCCATGAATGACCAGTGCAAACTAAAACAGTATCGTCTGCTTATGATATCATCTTACAGTTGAAATTACATCGAAGTAGTTCATTTATGTATATGAGGAACAGTGTTGGTCCCAAAACTGTCCCCTGAGGCATACCTATTTTGATCTTTTGAATGTTGCTTAAATCTGACCCTACCTTAACTTGTTGTAATCGATCAGCCAAATAGTTCTCAAATAAGTTCAGAACTCCACTACGCACTCCAACACTTTCTAGTTTCTTTAATAAAATTGTATGAGATACTGAATCGAAAGCCTTTTGAAGATCTAGGAAAACTGCAACAGTCTTATTTCCATCTTGAAAATTTTCAAGCACTTGTCCTGTAAGTTCTTGTAGAGATTGCTCTGTATTGCAATTTTTGCGGAATCCAAATTGACAGTTCGATATTATGTCATATTTCTCAAGAAAAGAACAAAGTCTGTTATTCAAACACTTCTCAAAAATCTTTCCCAAATACATTGATATTTATTAATTGTTACAAGTTTTTCAATGTCGTGTAAACAACCCCTAAGCTGTATCTCCCACTAGTGTTGAGATTCAATTGCGGTCACAAAATCAAAGTTTATGGTGGAACAAACGCTTTTCCAGGACTTGTGTTCAAAAACTTCCTGGAGGGAGAAATCACGTTTCATCCGACGTACAAATACGACTTGTTCAGCGGTGATTATGACACGAGCGAAAAATGCAGAGCACCGGCATGGACAGATAGAGTGCTGTGGAGGAGGCGTGTACCGCCAGGAGCACCCGATAACAGCGATCAAGGGCGACTGGTATATTATGGGAGAGCCGAATTGAAACAGAGTGATCACAGGTAGGCGTTTAGACCACGTTTTTTGTCAAAAATAGCAGGTTAAAGCAGGCTAAAAATGTGCTAGCAGGGCAATGATAAGTTGGAAGTGTACGACCTCAATGGGTATTACATTCCTCCACGCACAAGCATTTGCTTTTTGTGACATGCGGATATTTAAGGGTGTGAATCTAAATGAAAAATTAATGTTTGCTTAATAAACTATGGTCCAAAAATGTTTTAGGAAAAAAATGGAAATTAATTAATATTTTCAGAACCGCTTCAGATATTTCACAGATATTTAGTACGTAGTGAAAGTTATTAAAGTTGCATATTTTTCAATGCAAAAATAATTTTTAGCTTTAACGGGTATTGACTTCGATATTTTTTAAGAAAAAAATGGTTTTTTGACAAATGAAAATTATTTTCGAATTGCACGTTCAATTTAAAACAAATGATCTCTCTTGAACTATTTTCCTTTGATGCGCCATTTTTGAGTAAAAAAATAAAAACCGTTCTATTGTCTAACTTGCAAAAATATTATTAATTTAATTGGAAAAATTAAACACATTAGGGGTAATGAACAACAACAACTGACAACATAAAAATAACATTAAAACCACCGAAATGATTACACAAATTGTTGAAAATGGACCCCTTCACTTAGTATGCATGCTTCCGCCCTCCTTCTCATGGAATTGCGCACTCGTTAAAGTATCCCTGGAGTGTTTTTTATTATATCACAAGTTGCAACTATTCTTTCTCTTAATTCCTCTACAGTGTTAATGGGACTTGTGTACAGCACTAGGGTCTTAAGATAGCCCGACAAAAAGAAATCTAAACTGTTAAGGTCTGGGGACATTGATTCAAATTGCGGATCTTGTGTAATTTTTTGAAGATACCACTGACAAAAGGTCACAGGCTTTAAAAAATCAATGGAAAGTAATGCCTGTACTCTTAAAATATGGTAAAGATATTACAAAAAATCCACTAAAATTGTCCAAAAAATTTGATGGCAAGTATTTAAGTGTCTAGCGATCTTCCTCGTACTCGTTTCAGGATGTTCTTCGACTTCGTGCAGCACTGCTTCCTCAATTTCAGGTGTTCTCACACTTAGAGGTCTACCTTCAGTTGTTCCTTTTCGGACAGAACCGGTTTCAACAAGACGACGATGCATATTAGAAAAGGTTCGACTATCTGGAAAAGCACGATCGGGATATCTCTGGTGATAAATCAGTCTGGTTATCGTCGGCAAGGCCATATCTATCATTAAGGAACACCCTGTATATGTTTATTGCGGGATATGCTTTTTTTATTTCGCTCCTAAATCGTGTTTTTTCTTCAATAAACATTATTATTATAAAGATTGTTTCAGATCGCTGTTGACGTATCTGCTATAAGAGTTTCCAAATTTTCAAAACGGCCGAACCAGTATTCGGAAGCGGTTTCGTCATCTATAAAACTGTATCAAAATAATCTATTTTTTTTTTCACTCTAAAACCCTAGCACGGTCCATTATAACGTATGTCCGAAAATTCTTGCCACAAAATACTCATCGTTTTTTTTTAATGAAGCAATTTATTTAAACACTAACTAAAGTCCAAATACAGTAATTGATGACAGTAGCAGAAGTCATCGTGCGCCACTGCTTTGACGTGGTACCTTTTGATTATTACAGCGATTACAAAGAGGCGCCGCTTTTTCAAAGGCCTCCGTGTAATAGCAGTGTCGTACGATGAGTTTCGCTACTGTCATCAATTTTGGTATTTTACTGTAGTTATCATAAATTACAACTCAATACTTAACTAATTCATACTATCGAATTATGTGGAGTGGCCCATTCTGCTCTACCAGACGCAACTTTCTTCTAATATCTCTCATGAGGTCCAGAACGGAATTCAGATCGATTTCTCTCAGTTTTTCGAAAATTCGCCGTTTTAATTATTCTTCATCTTGGGCTTCCCAGCGTCCGTGATAAACCTTCCTAATAGACAGTAAAGCCCGAAAATTACGGAAGGTTCGGAGGATTATCGTTTTTGGGAAACATACATACATTTTTACCTTTAACTCCTGAAAAAGAAATATTGTTCTTCTTATTCCGAATGGAAATGGTATGTCTTCATCTTGTTACTGCTGCTCATAATCTTTTTAATTGCAACTCTAACTCAACCGTTGGACTTTGTGTTTTAAACTGAGCGCACTGTCGTCGCGCCTCGCGTATACAAGGTGACTTCGAAGTTGAGTCATTTATTTTAACAGTGAGTAGATCTGATCAAAAGAAATGTTTTTTCCTTTACCATTTTTCTGGTAAAATTAAAGTAACAAAGTTATAGCCCTTTGGAAGTTTGAGTACCGCCCTGTCTCAATAATAATATTATGTGCTCGTGTTTGGCGACAACGGATATAATCCGCCTTATCGGTTCATCGCATCGGAAACAAAAAAGCGAAAGAATTTGGAACGATGTTTTTACAATTATTTTATTCAGTTGTATACAGTCAGTGTCAGTCGGTAACGCGTGAGTGAATAGTGGTGTCTGTTGCGTGGCTCAAACGAAATCAAAAATGACTCATGTTTACGAAAATGCTGAACTTGTGGACATGATTCTTATTTACGCGGCATCACGGATTTATACGGATCGGTTTCCCAATCGAGTGCAACCAACCTCTCGTGCCTTTGTTAATGTAGTACAAAGGGCTCGTGAATCAGGTGACTTAAGACCTCACAGGGGATGGCATGCCGGTGCTCCAAGACCGCACGATCAAATACAGGTCCGCACTGAAATACTTTTCGGGAGGATACTTTATAAAACAAGGTAACATTTTTTTTTTATTTTTACACACATATTTTGGTTTATCTTCCTTCTACAATCATTATCTGAAAATTAATGACTCAACTTCAAAGTCACCCTGTATATTCCGTTCAAAGTAATCGAGATCGTTCTCGAACAGATCGCTCACCGCAGTGTTGCCGCTGCTTGTGTTTTTTATGAGAATTTACAAAATTTACGGTATGGTTTGTACGCCTTTTTAAAATACGTTGTGAGCCAGCAGAATTGCCTTTGCGAGGTGCCCGTTAGCTCGCGAGCGACGGGTTGGCGATCACTGCGTGTAGCATGGCAAACTGTTACCGCATTGTGTATTGTTATTCCTGTCGGAATACATTTTATTACCGTTATTATTATTGTGCGTTAACGATCTATTTGTTCCTATTCCAGACCGGTGATAGCGATAGTGGACATAGAGGCGCGGCATGTGGAAGAATCACGCAGGGACAACTGCTTCTACGAAGTGATTGCGTGGGCGGGGCCTCCGGACGCTACCGTTGTCGTTTCTATGCTGGACGGGAAAGACGAGACAGCGTTCGATGATGACCTCACTATGGCGCTTGTTGATGAATTGACGCCATTCGGAGATATCGTACTCGTTAGATTTGTCGCGAACACGATGTGGATCACTTTCAGGTCAGTAGTCTAACGATATTAGCAAATTTTCGCGAAATAATCGTGTAAAGTCTGGTTTTATCGATGCACGTTGTTAAAACATGGACGCATGAAACGGGTACACCAATTGTAGCTAATTTCTAATTCGAACAGACACTTTTAGTCGGTCCCGTTGGTATTCGTCCAAAGGGAGATTTCACTGAATACATATTTTTTGAAATGCCATTAAATTTTTCTCCCGAAACCCTTCAACATTTCTTTTGTTTGATCAGAATTTTTCAAGGGGGAGACCATACATTTCTTGAACGTTTTACATGCAATGATTTTATTCTCAAATGAGTGTAAAAAATAACAACTCGGGGAAAGAATATTCGGTAAAATGCGACAGCAGCTGAGTGCTACTTATCACACGTTGGAGGGATATGCTGCCAAAAATAGAAACAATGCAAAACGTGTTGTTAAAAATTATTTCCTTTGTTACTAAATACAGCAGACGCTCGATAATGTAAACTAATTTAATCCAAGTGTGGTTCACATTATCGAAATGTTTACATTAGCGAACGTGATTTATATAATATTTGATTTATTAAAAGAAGCGTTTAATACATACTATTTATAACAAAATAAACAAATATTCTAACAGCGATAAGTATTTTTTTAATTAGAAGAAAAATAATTAACAATTGTTGTCTGCGTAAATTTGCGCTTAGCATTCTCTTCCAATGCCTGCGCCCGTAATTTACGAAGAACTAAAATATCCGTGTATGAAACTTCTTTTCTTCTGACTTCAATGGGATCGTTCTCATCATCCTCACTGTCCATATCCTCCTCCTTATCAGCATCATTCGTCTGCTTATCTTCGTTCCATAAATTAATATCAGCAGGAGTACAAACAATGTTGGGATTCACTGTTTTCAATAAATCAACAACATCCAATGATACACTAATAACATTATCATTATTGGATCGCAAACGTTCTCTAATTACGCTTAAGGGGACATCGTCTTCTTCATCATCTTCATTATTGGTACAAAAGAGATTGTTCCAACATTTTTGAATAGTTTGCTGGTTAAGTTCATTCCAGGCCATATGTAAATCTAAAACAGCTTCTCGTAATGTTACTTTTTTTAAAGCCTCAGATAAGTTTTCATGATTCTTTGATAAGACAGATGAAAGTAGAAACTTCCTATAGTACAGTTTGGTGAGTCTTATTATATTCTGGTCCATCGGTTGAATTAACGGTGTTACGTTGGGCGGCATGTACATGACGATAATTGACCCATCCCTGCTCCTCAGTTGTTGCTCGGGAGGATGACTTGGTGCATTATCCAATAGTAACAACGCTTTTATTGGAAGCTTCTGTTGTTTTAGGAAACCTTGTACCTACAAATAGAAAACACATCTTCAAATTATGAATAGAGCATTTGGGATAATTGATTGACATACCTGAGGGACAAAGCACCTGCGGAACCATTTCAGGAATATACTGCTAGTCATCCAAGCTGTTTTTGAACAGTCATAATCAACAGGGATATTAACATTTTTAAATGAGCGCGGATTTTTTGCTTTCCCAATTACCAGTGGCTTTATTTTGTGTGAACCATTAGCATTAGTGCAGGCTAGAAACTTTATTCGTTGTTTCTCCGGCTTTCTTCCCGGGGCAGATTTTTCAAATGATGCAGCATAGGTTTTCTCTGGTATCATTTTCCAATAAAGGCCACTTTCATCTGCGTTGTAAATTTGTCCCATTCTTAAATCTAACTCGGTAATTGTTTTCATCAATTTTTCTTTGAATGGTTGCACTAATTGTGGTTGTGCTGATCATTTTTCACCAGATATAGACAGCAGTCGAATTCCGTATCTTGTTTTGAATCGTTGTAGCCAGCCATCATTAGCTACGAAATTTTCAGTGTCTTTCAGTTTTTCATTTAACAGTCTCGCTCTCTGTTTAAGTACTTCGCCACTAACTGGGACATGATTTTACCGTTGTTTTAAAAACCACTTATACAGAGAATTTTCCATTTTAGGTGCCTTCGCATTTTTTAAAGTTTTTCTTTTTCCCGGACCTCCAAATGTATTGCACGTTCTTTGTAAAATTTGAGTTTTCATACGCTTAATTTTACAGATTGTTGCTTTCGATACTCCATATTTTTTTGCTAACTGTGTCACTCCCGCACCTAGTGCAACTTCGTCTATGATTTTCACTTTCTCACTCAACTTTAAACACTTTATTTTATAGGATGTGGATGCCATAGTCGTAAAATATATTAACGCGTGCAATGTATTCACTTAAGTTCAAAAATGAAATACATACGTACGTATAAACGTATCCTAAACGATCATACGACTGACCGAGTTTGTCGTATTTTATCGCGGAGGTGAATCCCCTACACTCTACATCATAAATCGGGGACTCCCCGACGCCCGACATATATCATCGAGGCTTCAGCATTTTACCGTCGCGCTGTTTCCGTGCGCCGGGAGTTGTTTACGTTATCGAGCGTACACATTGTTTACGTTATCGCGCGTTCCGTTTGATCCTATAGAACGAAGTTTGTGTTTACATTAGCGCAAGTTTTCATTATCCCGTGTTTACGTTATCGAGCGTCTGCTGTACTCGTAAATATGTATGTTTGTATCCACATGTTTATATTATACGTAACTTTGTATAGGTATATGCTCACTTAACAAACGCATTTACTTTTTTCAATAAAAGCATTATGAGTCTAAATATTTATTTCCGTTTTATCCGAAAGCACTTGGGTCCACATTATTTCGGATCATCGGGGTTCTACTGTACTGCGTTGCATGAAACTATTTCGTTTTCAGGGATGGTCAAGCAGCTTTAGAGGTCATGAACAAGACGAATGGAAAACTAATGGTAACATTATTTTTTATTTACAGTGTATAACAGCCAAATGGGATAAATTCGTCATTGTCAAATAAGGAAGTTGCAATATTTTTTCTCTTGCTTATATTTTATAGGATTCCATGTAGAATAGGCCAGAATATAATCGAAAAGTTGGCGAAGGGATCAAGGAAATACTTGAATGTGCAGGGTTGTCCATTTCCTAGATACGGGATGTCGACGTCAAGGTGGAAAGGGGGGATAGGTCAAGTCATAATAGGGGAATATCAAAAAAGCAGACTACTTTTCAAATTTTAGACTTTAAAAAAATTCTACACCCTGCGATGATCTTTTAGTTCCAGTCACTACAAATTTCAATTTTTTATCAGAGGGAGTGACGGAAAGTCTCATTCTACGTGCTGTCAGCAAGACAGTATGATCACTTTCATTAATACTTAGATATAGTCGAAATCACGAAAGATGACGATTACGTCATCATTTTAGTCTGTAGTAAAGACAAATCTCAGCGATTTGTGAGTAATTTTAATGAAATTTCAAATATGTTAGACAGAGACAAACAGAATTTTATTGTCTACACAAACTGTATTGCTAATCCGACAAAGATAGACAATGTTTTCATATTGCATGATCGATCATATTTGAAAGATGAATAGATAGGTTATGTTAAAGAAGGTTTGGTTGTTTTCGAATAATACTTTGGTCTTTGGTGTTAGTGTCTTAAGGTGTATTCACTCATAACTGTTTTTTCAAAACAAAAACCGCACACTAAACTTATTGTTAAGGTATCACTTAAAACCATGAAATAAAATGAAAATAAAAATAATCAGTGAAATAACCTAACTTCGCAAAATCGTAATATAAATTCATGAGATTTGTGATTTTATCATCGACGTACGTCCATTGATTGCTTCAGTACAATTTATGGTATGACGTAATAGTCATCTTTCGTGATTTTGACTGTATTTTTCCGATAACTATTGTGACTTGGCCTATTCCCCATTACCGACTTCTGGAACATCCTGATCTATACTCTGATCGATTTTCCCATTTGGCTGTGCCACATCATGTGGTCAAACTTTAATCACGTATCTTTCAGATTAAGGATTCTGATCTCAGGCTATGTTTGAGGACGCCGAATTGGGTAGAATTAGCAAAAGAAGAGATAAGGATATGTTCGGATAACACGATTCCCCTGAATGCAAACACCGGTCAATCAGAATACAATTGTGAGTATTCTATCATTCAGTATGAAGTCACGTGTTCCAGCTATATCTTTTTTCACATATCTGCCACCTAACATATGAGGTCTTTAAATTAAGTGATGAGACTGACTTTTTTATATTTTTTTTTTCACAAAAAACAACCAAATGACTGGAGCGAGTTCAAACTTGTACACATATTCCCCTCCAAGCCCAGCGCCGCCAGTTTCGTCAGATCGAACGCTACGTCGCCAATCTCATCAGTTAATTTACAGACCTCGTAATTACAGTGCCTAACCGTCCTCCACGAATAGGTCTAGGTATCCCGGAAGTAACGAAGCCCCAGCAAGTGAACGAGTTTAATTCCCCTCCCGGCCGGCCCCCTTCTACTCCATCCAAGTTGGCGAGCCAGTCTGCCGCGCGATCGTCGCACCCGAAGGCGGGGGTGATCAGCATAGCGCCTAGCAGACCATCGCCACCGGTGCCGCGGCACCCGCTGCGGCCAGCGCCACCCGCACCGGTTTCAAACCCCACCGACAGACAGAATGAAGGTAGGATTACATTTAGCAGAATATCACACGATCAGCATTACCGTATCTTTTTTTTTATCTACTACCACGAAGGCCTAATGCCTAAACACCCGTGGGGCTATAGGGGGATACAGGGGAAAGGGGGGACGCCACACGGACTCTGGCAAGGGAACACGTGTGGTACCTCCGCGTTCGACAGTCAGAGACCGTCTACCATCTACGGACAATCACAACATCCATAGCCAAGAGAAACATTTCTCCTGGGACGGGATTCGAACCAGCACAGCGCACGGCGACTGATCAGGAGACCGAAGAGTCTACTACGGCGGCTAAAAGAAACATATAGGCAAGCTAAGTTAGAATGTAACAAGAAACTAAAATTAAAGAAACAAGGGTACATATTATCGTTTCATTCTTGATGTGAGACTACCTCATAGCCAAAAAATCAAGTTGAAGAAATTATTTTTTGTGGTTGTAACACTTCTAATAATAACAGCGTTTATTTGCAGGGCAAAAAAAAATACAAAGAGAAAAAATTTAAAATGAAACAACATGAATGATCAAAGTACTAGCCCAACAAACAAAATTACAACAAAGGAGTTCTTAACCAAATTATACAGGGTAAAAACGTTATTATTTAAGTTGTCCATTTATTATTTAAGCCGCATTAAAATTTGTTTCGCGAAGTTACGCGTCAGTTGTTATTGGACCAGCCCCATAAACCATCCCTTTAAGTTCTCCCCAATACCAGAAATCCATCGGATGAAGGTCAGGAGATCTTGCTGGCCATTTTCGAGGATCAGGAGCATTTCGACCGATCCAGCGATTTGGATAATGTTCATTCAAATACTGAATGACGCCTCTAAAAATGTGTGGTGGTGCCCCGTCATGAAGAAACCACAAGAGTGCTGATATCTGCATTCATTTCCATGGTATTTAAAATTTGTTCCTCCTGCTCTACAGTAACCTGTCTTTCACGAGTGCGAATATTAGTGGGCTGAACACTTCCTGTATCTCGAAGTCTTTGGTACACTTGCACAAATGTCCTTCTGCCTGGGTGTACCCGTTGGCGAAATCTGTGGCGATAAATTGGAGCTGCAAGATTTGAATTCTGACGAGCTTCACCGTAAACTAACAACATGTCGGCGAACTCTTGATTCGAGATCATTGTAGTAGTAGTAATAGTAGAAATATTTATTTAGCAGATTTGGCTACATAAACACAACAATTGTAAACAACTTAGAACTAGTAAATTCAAGCCATATGGTGTATGATGTAAATGCTGGGCAACCTATAATTGTAGATTTAACAAGTGATTTCTCAATTTTACTTTAAATTATGTCAAAGTTTTCTGGTCTTTTATCTCCGAGTATAATTTATTATATTCAATCAACCCTTGATGGAATACAGATTTGTAGCATATGTTATACTTTTTGGTCATTAAATGGAAGTCATCTTTACTTCTGGTATTATGTAAATGATGGTCGACATTTGATGATGTTAAATTAGTTAGACTTGATGGAAATATATTATTTTTTACTTTATAAATGAATATCATTACAAGATATTTGATAAAATTGTTTACATTGAGCCATTTTAATTTGCTAACCATTTGCCTAATTGGAGTATATTTATCTTTATTTAGTATTATTCTCATGCACTTATTTTGTAAAATTTGCAGTCTTTCAAAAATGGAATTATTTGCTAAATGTAGAATAGTCGAACAGTACAAGAAATTTGGAAGAATGATGGTATTATAGATAATTTTTCTGCTATATGAACTCAGACATCCAGAAACTCTCGATAAATATCCCACTTTACTACTAATCTTATTTATAACTTTTTCATAATGAATATCAAAAATTAATCGAGAGTCAACAAAAACTCCCAGGTATTTAAAATTTTCTACGAATTCAATATCTTCACCATCAATATTCAGTTGAACATTTGTACATTGTTTTTTTCTGATTAACAAGGCTTTCGTTTTACTTGCATTTAATTTTAGTCTGTTAGATGCTAACCATTTTGAGACAAGCTTCAAGTCTTCATTTATATAAGAGATACCAGACTGAATATTTTTAGTACTTATATAAATCATAGTGTCATCGGCGAAAATTTGAATTTTGCATTTTTTGACTATGGCAGGTAAATCATTTATGTATAAAATAAAAAGAAGTGGTCCCAGGATACTGCCCTGTGGAACACCCAACGTATTTTCAATTTTTGATGAAATAGTGTCATTAACTTTTGTAACTTGCATCCTTTTAGACAAATAATTTCTGAACCAATCTAAAACACTTCCTGTTATACCATATGCCTTCAATTTACCTAACAAAATATCTCTATCAATCGTTTCAAATTCCCTCTTCAAATCCAAAAATACTGCTATGACAACTTCTTCTGAGTCTATGGCTCTTCTCCAATTCTCAGTTACCAACTGGAAAGCTGTTTCTGTGGAATATTTTTTTCGAAAGCCTGCTTGCGCCTCCACTAAAATTTTGTTTTCATCTATAAACTGCAATAATTGGTCATGCACTATGGACTCTAATAATTTTTCAATGCCTGGTAACACACTTACTGGTCTCATATCGCTGCATCTTTTAGAATTTTTTATTTTGGGAACTGGTGTTATTGTAGAGCATTTCAAATTTTCAGGGAAAGAACTGCTTCTCAGTGAACAATTGATCCAATTTAATACAGGATATCCCAAAATTTCGAAACAGTTTTTCAGCACGTTTTTAGTAGTCATTTAGGCACAGTTCTTATTTGATTTTAAACTGTTTACTTTTTTCTTAGATAATTCAATGATACGCTGTGAAATTTTGAAAGTGTATGCAACATTTCCCCCTAGAAACTGATTTTCATATACTCAGGTGCAGCATTGGCAGTACCTACAATATCAACAATACTTTCCACAAAATATTCATTTAGTTTGTTTGCAATCACCAAAGAATTTATTTCGGTACCGTTTTCGAATTGAACTTGATTTACACAATCATGCTTCTTCGAATTGATCAGTCTTTTTAAAGTCTTCCACATCTTTACACTGTCGCACTTGTTATTATCGATTTGTTTATCGTAGAATTTTCTTTTTTCTTCTCTAATTACATATACACATTTATTCCTAAGAGTTTTATATACCTCCCAATCATCATTTGATTTTGTGAATATACATTTATTGTATTGTTTATCTCTCAAATTTTGAGCTGCCTTAATATTCTTGTTATACCAGGGTGTATTTTTTGTCGAGCAAATCACTTTTTTATCAGTTGCAAGATCTAAACAAGTTTTTATATTTCCTATTATGTTGTCATATATTTTTTCCATATTCTCACCAAAATTCCAATAGCGGCCAGCAAGTTCTCGTTCAAGTTTTTCGTACTTAATAGTATTTACGATTTTCTTAATTTTTGTATCAAATGCCCTACCAAGGGCAGCATTGTCCAACTGCGATCGCTAACTTTAGGTGTATGTAAATTATTGTAAATAAACACGACGACGTACGCGAACAATAACTAACCACTGTTACCGTTTGCGATCGATTGCCGCTTCGATAAGAGTGATGAAAGACCGACGTGCTGTTGTATGTGTGTTTTAAATATTTAATTTAATGAAACTTACTGACTACAAATTTTGATTTAACTTAGAAAAACTTAATGCCATTTATTTGTGAATTACCCAATTTAAAAACGTTTTAGATTAGATTATAAAAATTAGTAAGGTTGTGGTTGATATAACTTTTTGACTTGTTTTGACCCGCCTATTACCCATTTTAATAATGACTACCATAACGTTTACACCCTGTATTATTAATGATTACATTCAGTTCCAGATCCTTCTGCGAACGACTCTGTGTACGAAGAGATAGACGACGAAGCTGAATTCACAGGCGGCAGCATGCCGGAAATCCCCCCGCCCCCACCACCTAGACCCGAAGTCGGCCCCGCGGCACCGCCTCCAGTTCCAGCGAGGTCCGCTCTGCCTCCGCCTCTCCCGGCTAGACCTAGGCAATAAGTTCTACGTACCATATCCGCATATTCGGAACGACCGCCCGTGTACTAGTACAGTACTCGGGGAGAATATTTTATTAAACCTTGATGAAAACAAGCGGGTTGAAAATTGGCAACGGGTACCTCAAGGTATTAGGTTCGATCCTATTCTTAGTCTATATCGATGATTTATTAAGCTTGGGCTTAAGTGGTAGATTCGTAGTTTTGGCTGACGATACCACAATAGTTTGGCGAGACAAAGATATAAATGAAATTAAGAGAAAAGTTGATATTGATGTACGAGATGAGGAAAAAGCTTGCTGTATTTTTTTCCATTTTAGCAGTGGTCGTTTCAGGTAGTAGGTGGCACTTTGCGCGGTCTTATTTAGATTTCCCATGAATTCAATAAAATATTCTCCCTGAATGCTGGTCTACACTACTCAAAAAAAATTAAGGGAGCAAGAACAAAATCCAATTTTTTTCAGTGATTTTTGACAAGCTATATTATCTGTTAGAATTGCTCGTAAAATGTTTCGTCTGAAAAACCTGAAAGCTACAATCT
Source organism: Acanthoscelides obtectus (assembly GCA_963669975.1). NCBI lineage: Eukaryota > Metazoa > Arthropoda > Insecta > Coleoptera > Chrysomelidae > Acanthoscelides > Acanthoscelides obtectus. Next base: position 3,417,202 of record CAVLJG010000005.1, read on the forward strand.
GAAAGCTGCAAAATGCTAGTTTTAAATTCTAGTTACGACCATTTTTCACCGACATACAACCTGTCAAAAATCACTGATAAATTTATATTTTTTTCTTGCTGCCTCGATTTTTGTAGTAGTGTATTTCGAACAATTACCTGTGTATTATCTTGTTACTATTTCGTATGTGTATTATCAAATTTCCGTTGCCTGTCGATAGCGCAGTTGCGATATTTTGTTTGTGCCCTGTGCTGTTTTGTTCAGATTCATTATAGTGTACTCGTACTATATTTTATTAAGGCAAGTGATACAAAAATAAATGAATTAATTAGATGTTAACAGTTGTTTTTCTCTAATTTTCGTAACGGGCGTTTCAAATTCAACTCTCACCGTTGGGATCTCGAGAACGGTAAGAAATACGCTTGACTGGAGGCAAAGTTGAGCATTTAGGCAAGGAAATAATGGAGCATGTCCTTGATAGAGACCAAAGAAAGCGAATTTTCCTAAAATGTTTATTTTTTCCAAGATTATATGTAAACTGAAATCAAATGCAAATAAGAGACTTTTGTCTAAAAGGGTGCTTAGATGTTTTGATATTATTGGAACGAGAATATTAATCATGATAAATTACTGTTTAAAATATAATCTAAAATCTTTTTAATTTTTATTTTTTTACTTCCTCTCGACGAAAAACATTGTATAGGCACAAAAAAAGTAAAAAATAAGATTTAACGATATATATCACAATATTCTTCCACACTATAAAAGATATTTTCAATTAGTCTCAAGAGATTCTCAAATGTCTTTAGACTGTGGCAATTCTTGATTTCCAAAGGAAGTAGGTTAAACATTTTTAGACCATAAATATTTGGGGTCTTCACATAATTTGAGGTCTATGAGGTGGTATACAGGGTGACTTTGAAGTTGAGTCATTAATTTTCAGATAATGATTGTAGAAGGAAGATAAACCAAAATATGTGTAAAAATAAAAAAAAAATTACCTTGTTTTATAAAGTATCCTCCCGACAAGTATTTCAGTGCGGACCTGTATTTGATCGTGAGGTCTTGGAGCACCGGCATGCCGTCCATATGTGAGGTCTTAAGTCAAATGATTCACAAACCCGTTGTACTACATTAACAAAAGCACGAGGTGTTGGTTGCACTCGATTGGGAAACCGATCCGCATAAACATGTGCCATTTTTTATTTCGTTTGAGCCACGCAACAGAAACCACTATCCACTACCGACTGACACTGACTGTATACAACTGAATGAAATAATTGTATTTATATATATAATTCTCTGGCTTTTTTGTTTCCGATGCGATGAACCGATAAGGCGAATTATATCCGTTGTCGCCAAACACGAGCACATAATATTATTATTGAGACAGGGCGGTACTCATTTTTGATTTCGTTTGAGCCACGCAACAGACACCACTATTCACTCACGCGTTACCGACTGACACTGACTGTACACAACGGAATAAAATAATTGTAAAAACATCGTTCCAAATTCTTTCGCTTTTTTGTTTCCGATGCGATGAACCGATAAGGCGGATTATATCCGTTGTTGCCAAACACGAGCACATAATATTATTATTGAGACAGGGCGGTACTCAAACTTCCAAAAGGCTATAACTTTGTTACTTTAATTTTACCAGAAAAATGATAAAAGGAAAAAACATTTCTTTTGATCAGATCTACTCACTGTTAAAATAAATGACTCAACTTCGAAGTCACCCTGTATATAAGCCAGTAAGTGTTAGTACTCTCAATTTCTTAATCAGATCTACATGGTGTTCTAGCACCTGCTGTACATCTGATAATTCTTTGCTGTTTCATGAACACATCTTTTGAATTAGTAGAGATCCCCCAATATGATATGCCATATCTCATGACAGAGTCGACCTGTGTTACACCCTGAAAAAATAATTTAAACTTTTTTGGCAATGGTCTTACATCAAGAATGAAACAAAACATTCGTACGAAATTTTATTGACAATAAGAAAAAAAATAACTTGTTTGGCGACCCTGCAGCTGAATACACTCCTGTATACATCTAGGTATCGATAAAATGAGATGATCGATGCCGCGTTCTCCACGGCGGCGTACCTAGACAGAACCGCGATTCGACGCTGAAGATGACATTATGCCTCGCAATGTTGCCGTTCTCTGCTCCAGTTCAAACGTTGACGACAGTGTTCCACAATCAGAGGAAGCACTAACCAAGGACTGTATGAAAAAAGTCGGTAGGTAACAGGTATACCTTCTTCTCCAAACCATTGGTCAGCGATCTGAAACATGTTGGCATTCTTCGTTTTCCTCTACGTCAGTTTATGTAACTTATACCATTTTTGTATCAAAATGGACGATGTTTTTAATCTTGTACTATATCAAACAATCATAAACACAACATTAATTATAATTGATGAAGTACTATGAACAGTTGCCCTTTATAGACGAGTATGGATCTAGTCACGATTTGTTAAAAGTACGTGGACCAGACGCACACGCGCCGACACAGGGTTCCCAACTTCATCCAGCCACAATTCTCAATAAGTACTTAGCCCCCCTTTTACCTCGATACCATTGAACTCCAACTTCTATCACGTCTGAAAAATACGTTATCTGTAGGTCTGCAAAGTAGGTCTCCGTGACGGCGATAACCTCCTCATTCTTTTTCTTCCCTTCAAAAAACGAGAATTGAACCATCGACCGATATTGCTTTTTTCCATTTTCCATTTTTCTAAAATCCGCGAAAACGCCGGCTTCCACACGCGGTCAAAACAAAACGATAAAGCTGAAATTTTGACAGTAGCCGTACTACATGATAGTAAAGATCTCTCGCGATAGTGGCGCCATGGGGCGGTGAGCAGAAGTACTTATCGGACCGCCCTCGTATGCCGTCAGTAGAAGGGCTTTTTTAATGAGTGTGGATCTAGTCACCGCTGCAAACAACCAGTGCACTAGCCCCTCACCCATTAAAAACGCCCCCTATGGACCAATTGTTTGTCAATCGTTGTTACCCTTGTTACCTGGAAAACAAATATTACATCAATATCAGAGGATACAGAGTTACCATTAGAAGAGCCACTCGATCGCAAAAACAGATTCTGTCAGTTGTACTGCTACCTGCCATTTGGATACGATCACCCATTCATTACCAGTGGTAACAGTCCAAGAATTCTGATTAGATTTTTTGCACAGCCTTAATAAGAAATTAATTTGACGCAATTTTAGGTTTGGCAACATGCAGATTCATTTAATGGGGTTGTTTTCGAAAGAGATTATGTGAAAAAACATTTTTTCTAAGCAGATTGGAAGATAGTTTATTGATAGACTATTGTAATCTGTAAAATGTAATGTTTTTTGTATGTTATGGAAAGCTGTAAATAAATAAATAAATGTGATATACACAGATTTCCGCAAAGCATTTGACCCTATCAATCACTACTTACTTTTATCAAAACTATGATGCTGCTTTAGAGAAAACGTGAAGACAGATTGATGAATATTATATCAAACAACTTCTACAATCTATGCCGAGATGATGCTAGGCGGTGATTGATAATAATGGTTATGCTACAAAATATTAACACAAACATGATTGGTTTTCCATAATTCAATGAACTTTGCTTCTTTTTCTATAATTGTTTTGCTTTGTCTATATATTTTTGTCCATAGTTCCAGTTTTTTTCAATCAATTTTTTATTGAAGGGAGTCTAATGAATTTATTACATCTATGGCTCAATAAAAAAAGGGAATATCTATAGAACAGTCAAAGAAATGGTGAATTGTTTTATACAAATTGTGCATGACTCTTGAGGTATCAGTGATTGATTGTGCAGAAATCTTGAAATTGTAGCTTGAAATTTAATAAAAATTTTGTTTCCTTAAACAATGTAATCATTTTGATGGTGCTGTTGCGTATTGTAGAAGTTCCGATTTCACGTTTTTGTTTTCTACTTAGAATCACTTTTAATTTTACTACTGTGGTTTGTTTCAGTTTTTTGTTTCATTAATATAAATTGTCCACTTTTCATATTTTTCCCTAAATACGGAGCCCAATCCGGCAACACCGCAGGCAAGCGCCTCTCATATATGACATATCCACAGACGTCAACGTCATATGATAGATGGCGGTGGAAATACTGCTAAAAAATGCAATGTTTTGGAAAAAAATTTCATGAAAAGCGTGCTTCATCCACACCTTTTATGATGCAAAATAATTTATCAGACTACCCTCTATAAGTTTCAAGTGAAAAAACTGAAATCCGAAGTTCTGCAATACGCAACAGTACCAAAATAAGAAATTAAATATTTGCGATGTGCGCTAAAGTATAGTCTTACCTTTCTAAGACCATACAACATCATTTAAAAAATAATTGCATTTTAGTAAATATCTCGGATGCGGTCCTGTTTTGCATGGTGTATCAAAGAGTCATTTAGCTTTTTGTACTAATAACCTACCCTACAACCTCTTACAAAGACCACGAAGATTGACCAAAGCCCACTGATAAACATTTTGAATTCTCGGCAGCGGATCACTACCTTGACCGCACTAATAAGAAAAAGGGCATAATCTCGGACTTAACTGATGCTACATCAACCTATCATTTCGCTCAATCAGCAATTCCCGATAAACTGAAATCTAAACATAGGAAACTCTTATAAATCAATCGTATATCAAACGTAGACGTGAACGTAGACTTCCAGACGACAGATACGAGATTAGCTGAATCGTGCAAAAAAGTTTGGAGAACAATAAATAAAAATTGATGTGAATAATGAGAGGTTGTTTACTTCCCTTGTTTCTTGTCCGCCGGCGCCGCCACGTTGCTGCAATGTCACACTCCTTCGTCGCCTAGCAACTCGATCAACAGGTTGCATCGCACCCCATCAGATTTTCCGCATAAACCGAATTTCTCAGTGAAATCAAGGATGAGAAAACACAAAGCGTCCTCCGCAGTCTGAACAATGGCCGCGTCGCTTCACTCTCACCGTTAAAGGGTAAAACAACCGTAGCCTTGAAAAGTTCTTAGAACCACTGTTGCCGACCCAGAGAACACGAAATCTGAAAGTTTTGAAATTCGCTAGATTGAAGGACAAAATCGGTAGGAAGAAACAATCGAGTCCGTCGTAAGATCAGCGGTAGATCAAAAGGCGTTTGCGTAACGCGGCGCCGTTTATGAAAAAAGTATATGTTTGTACTACACAAGTTTTTCGAGGGCATCTTTTCATTTCGGTAGAAATATCGGTAGGTTCGGCAACACCGCTTAGAAAACCCATAGGAAAGGCTGTACGCCTGCGTCAATTTCAAACTGGCTTGTCTGTCTCTATCTGTTGCATGGATCGGGAACGAGATAGATGTAGGAACATCGGCTGCAAAAGCAGTGATGCGAAACTGTGGTGAAACAACAGCTCAGAAAAAATGGTGGTAGAACTCTTAAATCATAAAGGCAAAGCTAATGTACCTGGACAGGACCGGACTCGGAAGCTACTCATCTGGCCGAAATGAACGGTTCTATAAATTAAAAACCGAGAAAGTTCATAGAGCATAATATGTATGTCGATTCACGCGTAACTTTACACCGTATATACAGGGTGTTTCAAATTTGACTCACCATCGAGAGCTCGAAAGCTGCAAGAGATATGAAGTCGCAAAAGAACGAATTATCCTAAAATCATTTTATTTTTTCTTGGTTTTATTAGTAGTGGAGTTTCAAAATGAATCGCGCACTTTTTCTCCTCTACAAGGTGGCTTAATTAGAATTCCAATATGAAGTTTCTTCTCTCGTTCTCCAGCAACAACTTTATTTCTTCTCATGGACGCCATATTGAATTTTTGAGCGGAATTATAGAGTTTATGGGCCTGCAGTACGGCTAAACCGCCGCGAATTTTAACCGTCTGATTTTGCGACTAATGGAAGCGACCGCACTGACAATTTTTTCTCGCGACTGATTTTAAAACCGCGACGTGTTACAGAATGACTAGCAAGAAAAATTTGTAGTTCATAGAACTTATATTGGCGCGTGTACATTTGACGCGGCATCCGCGAGCGGTACTTTCATTTTTTGGAACACCGTCATGAAGAACCAGATATGCATAATACTAAGAAATTCATTGAAAATGGGGCTAAGGGTGGGGGATTGCTAGACAGGTGTAATCTGAACGAAAATATAAGTTCATTCATAGGAGGCAGCTTCCAGTGGGACAATTTGAGGTGGAGGGACTTCTGGGAGCGAATGTCCTTGTGATGGTGTGACGTTGTAAAAACGGGGGCGTGTGGGGTTACCGATTACAGAAAATTGAAGAACAGGTGGATAAGAATTTTCTGCATATTTACTTTTCCCCAGTAATCGTACATCTAGCCACACAGTGTCAAAAGTGTTAGGATGGAATGTCGTTGATATAAACGCCATCGTGATTAAAGCACAGAACTTCCGCTGGTCCTCGTTTCCGTTCCTTCCGATAGTAGTTGAAAAATTTCTTGATACTTTTTATAAGAGACCTTTCTTAAATCTAGTCAGTGGATGGACCCAATATTTGCGAAATTTTTGATAACGTTTTCTTTTTCTGCTTCTTAGAGCAACAACACATACAGCTCTATTGAAATCCACCTTCAAACTGTGAAAATCGTGCCCGGTTTCGCGGTTTTCAACCGTAGTGTGTGCGTCTCGGGCAGTTTTGCGGTTTGGTGGTTTACCGCTTGCGGGAAAAAACCGTAGTGCGGCCTAAGCCTAATCCAGAAAAACAGAAATTCCTAGGTACTTCCACTAAGAATAAATTGATGATTAGAATCGAAGTAACCTTTTTCAAAATCTGTTTAGGTGCTGAGAATGTAAATGAAAAATTGTTAACAAAATCCACTTGGCTTATTCTCAAGGCATGTATATCGATGCGAATGCTGTCACTGTGAAAAAAATATTAGATGTTTGCAAATAAAAAACTAAATGTGTATAAATTGTGTGTGTACTACTACTCGTCGTTGCCTCTCAAGGCGGGACGGAGGACCTTAGCCTTTAGGTCATAGTCACTGTAACGTCAGTGTCTGTCGTCAGTCTGTCAGGTCTGGTGGCCCTGAATCCAGACAAGTTGCAGGGGAAAGGGGAGAGGGAGAAAGGAAGGAAGTAGGAGCGAGAAGAGAAAGAAATTGTGTGTGTGTGTGTGATACCTTCTGGATTCTAAAGGTTGTTGTTTTTGGACAATAAACTTGGGCGCTCCCAGGGAGGTGTCAGGGGAGTGTGACCTCTCCTGAGAATTCGCTTCGCATATTTAGTTGATTTTGTATACAACTTTTTTAAGAATCTGCTACTTTCGCTCTTAAAGAAGTTTTGGGGCAGGTACAATTTCAAAAAAGTAATTTCTTGAAGATGATCAACCTCCCATGAGAAAACTTTCTGCGGGACAGTAATATGGATTATTTGTCCAATAAAACAATCTGTGAAAAGTAGTAACATAACTCATTTTTTCCATAATTATTTATTTGCTTGATTTACGCAGGTGCTAACAAAGGCTGGAGAATGAAAACATTTGGGTATTTGCAACATATGCTTTTGTAACCTTTCCAGATTATTAAGTATATATGCGTAATCTTATAATGGTTGTTATTGACATTTCTATTTGCGAAACGCAGTTATTCGGCAAGATAGCACAAAATGTTGATAACATATGCCGCTTTAAGATGTCCCACATCAATGCACAATCTGGCAACCACGGCGCACCTAAGAAAAATGACGCATGACAACGACATAAGTCAATCGTGTTGTCCCTGAGTAAGATGGAATCCGACTTTCCTCAGAGTTTATGTTCTATGTTTTACTATCACATCGTGTCAAACAAAGAATCGTACATATATTTGTTTTTAGTCAAATTTTTTCAAAAAAATTAGTCATTTAATTTTAAATGGACAAAAACATTCATCATCATATCCCAGGCAGTCAATTTAGTACCCACAATGGCCAATTAGTGATTTCGTCGGGCATACAAACCTTGGATTCTCTCTTAGGTAAGATTTGGTTAGGTTAGAAACAACGATTTTCTCTCGTTTGTGTAACGAACTCAGTCGTGTTTTTTTATTCACAGGCAATGGAATACCCATAGGCACTGTAGTTTTAATTGGTAAGTCTCCATTATGCTGTAACACTTTTGTACATGTTGATAAACAGAATTTGTGTAAACGTCATTTTCAGCATATTTCATAGTAGAAGTTTAAGGGTAATTCTCTAGCTTAGCTACATCAGCAGTTTGTTTCTTCGACTAGGTTTGGGTTGTAAATGAGATTTAAAAACGCTCGCAAAGTCCCAAATTTGTTACGTTGCAAAATATTTAGCACAAAACATGTACACTGAAGAAGGTAGAATTTCATGTTATTCAAGGGTAACACGATTGATTTATGTCATTGTCAACCGCCATTTATTTGAGGGTATGCCATAGTTGCCAGTTGTACATTAATGCCACACGTTTCATTAAAATGCAGACCCTTATTTTGGACAATTTTTTTAATAAACCTATGGCGCCCCCCAAAAATGATCTCATTTATAACATTTTCAAAATTGAAAAATACAATAGAAGCACTAACATAGGAAAAGATTAAAGCTCATTTGAAGTCGCGCAATATGTTGTAAATTGGCTGTAACAGTAGGTATGCTTACTTTTGTGCAGGCACAGCTTTCCAATTGTTAGGGTATTTTCTGGTAACAGGTCCACTTGTATTTCTTAAATATATTGAAGCTTCCTTTGAAACTGGGGATAGGTATTTTTATTATCTATAGAGTCAGCATTTGCATGTGATTGAATATGGTTTATGAACTAAGGACTTTGTAATAACCATCTGTTTTTGAATTGTATGTAACCTGTATAGGGTTAGTCAACTGTACTTGACCTTATTTTTCAGAAGAGGATTTCCATGGCTGTTACTCAAAAGTATTACTAAAGTATTTCCTTGCTGAGGGTATTGTATCAACGCATTCTACATTCATTGCTAGTCAAGATGTAAATCCTTACCATATTGTAAGTATCATATCTACATCCTTGGAAACTTTGCAGTGCAAGACGACGCCATTTTTTTACAGATTAAAGAACTACCTGCTGTGATTGAAAGTGATCCCGAAGTTGGCGACAGTGCAGTTTCAAAAACCTCCAATAATGATAAGTTACAAATCGCATTCAGATATCAAAATTTACCCAGTTACGATAGTGATTATGGCCCCAAAGAGAACAAAGATTTCGGACATATCTATGACTTGTCAAAAACGATAGACGTCAGTGACATTGAGAACTCGGATATCTGCTGCTGGACAGGGCTAAGGATTGAAAATGGTAAGTTGCAAATTTATTGCAAAAATGATAATACACTTTAAAATAGAATAGCTAAATTTAACTGCACCACGTAAAGCGATACATTTGTAAGTCTTATAAAAAATTAGCACAGTTGCACCATTAAAGGCAGGCAACCATATATTGTATTCTGGCGCCCAAAATATATATTTATCATTGAACCTCTGTCACCCGATTTGCAAATGGGATACGCTCTGCTAAAATAATCAAGGCATCCATTATACCAGGAACAGTGATGATTATCCATTTAAATAACGACGTCCACGGCTTCCCTACAGGTACAAAAACATACTCGAATCCCGCATATAACGAACTCCTGAAGTCGATCAAGAACAAAATCAAAGAGGGAAAGTTTTTCTTAAAGGACAATCCGGAGAAACGTTCGATGCTGAGAATAGGTATCCATTCGTTAGGATCGCCTATGTGGCTGCCGCATCGCAAGTCGCTACAATCTATAGACGGCACGAGAGACCTCGACAAGTTCATTTTCTGCTTGAGAGCGCTAGTTAGGTCCGCTTATGCCGTCGCCATGGTTACCGTACCGACGCATCTCTACCACGAGGTAACTATTTGATTTTCTGTTCTCCGTGAATGCATTATGCTAATTAGTAAGTTCACTAAACGACCTTTTTTTTTTTTTTTTTGAAATAATTTATTTAAACACAATAATACAAAAGTATAACAGTTATAACAATAATTCCCTAATCAGTGTTTGCAAACACTGGCCCCGAGAATAACAAGACAATAATTAATATATATGAACTACAGGTACACTGCAATGTTGCTCATAATTTCAACAAATAAATTCATTAACATTTTTACAATCTTTCAATTCTCTAACAAAACTTCTATAGTTATTTGAATCTTTTATACAATGAGGTAAATTATTAAATTTCTTAATTGCGTCTGTGATCGGATTTTTTAAACCTATGTTAGTTCTTGTGGAAATTTGATAAACATTATTTAGTGATCTTGTTTGGTGATCATGCACGTTATGGTAGAACCTAATATTTATGTTACTTTTTAGTAGATTATTTATAATTTTATAAACAAGTTTACATTGTTCCACCTCCAATAACACTCTTAATTTGTTTAAATTTAAATTTGAATAAAGTGTATTAGAACTTGTAAGCCAATCAAAATTAAACAATATTTTCAGAACTTTATTTTGTAAAACTTGAGCTTTATTAAAATTAACTTCACCGCACATACCCCATACTGGCAAGAGGTACCTAAAATGTGTAAGAAAGAAGGCATTATAAATTTGAAATTTGCTTTTGTTGGACAAATAATCTCGACTCTTATATAAGGCAGATAGCATTGAAACTATTTTATCACAAATTCCATTTACGTGAAGTGACCAATTTAAACTTTCATCTATCAGTAATCCCAAATATTTAATACTTGACACTTTTTCTAGCGCTATATTATTTATGTTAATATTTAGATTATTGCTAACTATCTTATTTTTTTGTTTAAATATAATGTATTTTGTTTTTTCAATGTTAATTTTTAATCTATTCGAAAACAGCCATTTAAGATAACTATTCAGGTCATCATTAATAAGATTCGTTAAAGCAATTTCGTCTGTTCCAGTATATACCAGTACAGTGTCATCTGCAAAGGTAAAATATCTTCCCCTCAGATTGGCCAACTTGAGATTCAGTACATAAAGACTGTATAACAGAGGTCCAAGAACTGACCCCTGTGGTACTCCATAGGTGCTAGATAACCATTCACTATCAATGTCTCCAAGCTTTATGTACTGTTTTCTGTCATATAAATAAGACTTAATCAAGCTGTACAAAACACCTCTAAATCCCATTTTAAACAATTTATCTAAAAGAATGTCTACGCTTACTACGTCAAAAGCTTTTTTTAGGTCAATGAAAACAGCTACAACTATTTGTTGTTTATCTAGAGACATTGAAATCAAATCAAGATAAAAAATATAATTTCAACTACCAAAATTCACCATTCAAGCAATTGCTATTAAAATTTATCCCAATAATCTTATACAATTCTTCTTTATATAGACAATATTCTTGCTACTTAGGAATTACGTATTTGAGGTGTAGGTAGTAGGATGAAACTAGAGAAACGTAATATTTGCATGGAGAGGGTAATCAAAAAACATTTATTGCGGAAGTTAAACATTCGATAATTTGAGTTATAACCAACTTTAGAAAATTTCCAAGATGAAAAATTGACACAGTACCAAACTTTGCTAAAAGACATGATTTCTTTTGTTCACCCTGTATAAGTGGATAAGTAAAAGAAATATACCGGTCGAACCCTGTACGTGTTCTCGAGTTGGTCAAAAACGTCCCGAAAATCGCAAATGGATATCTCTTTCCGTTTAGAAAATATCGAGATTTGAATTGTTACGGCGGTCACAAATATAGCATAAGTAAACGTTAGCTTTATTTGATATTCATCGATTTAAGCATCAAATTCAGAACTTACCAAACAATAAGCAAGCCTTGTAGTGTCTCCAAATGTATCCAAAAGATAACAGAACACCACAGAATCACTGCATATTAGCACCCTGACGACGAGAAAGTCGAGCATCACATTCGATCACGCACATATTTCTTTGTTTGTACCCGACGCGCACGACGTCTTGCCTCCGCGAGATCCAAAGATCGACTGAGCAGCGGCTGTCTGTTGTGCGCCGGCCGCACCGAAACGCTATCGATTACGTCACAGTCACATGTCCGTAGACCACGCTAATCTTGAAGCTGTCCCATTTGCCAGCGGCGGCGTAGCTCCGCCCACGCCGCACCCCACTTTCCGCCTAAGATGCGATTGGCAGAGAGAAACGGACATGTGACTGTGACGTAATCGAGAGCGTTTCGGTACGGCCGGCGCACAACGGACAGCTGCTGTTCAGTCGATCTTTGGATCTCGCGGAAGCAAGACGTCGTGCGCGTCGGGTACAAACAAAGAAATATCGGCGTGATCGAATGTGATGCTCATCGTGTAGTGTGCTAATATGCAGTGATTATGTGGTGTTATGTTACCTTTTGGATACATTTGGAGACACGACAAGGTTTGCTTAGGATTTGGTGAGTTCTGAATTCATTTGTTTACAGTTTTTTGAGGGTGTTAAAAATAATTGGATCAACTTTATTGTAGATAGTAGAGGCTTACGTAAACGTTAACCTTATTTGATGCCTAAATCGATGAATATCAAATAAAGCTAACGTCTACTTATGCTATATTTGTGACCGCCGTAACAATGCATTTGTCTTAGCACACTTTAGATATATGTTACCTATTTGGGGAATGTGTTGAAAAACTGAATTTCATAAAGCACAAGTTTTGCAAAATGGAATATTAAGAATTTTGTTCAACTATGATCGACTTGCCAACACGGACAATATGTACTCAGAACTGAAGGTTTGTAAACTAGATAAGCTGTTGGAATTAGAACAATGTAAAATGATCTTCAAAATTTTAAACAACCAACAAAAGTGTAATACACACATTTTGATCACACATGAGGTGCATGACCATGAGACAAGTTCACATAATAATTTGTACCACATTCCTACTAGAACCAATATAGGATTAAATAACCCTATCACTGATGCAGTAAAAACGTATAACAACCTACCAAATAATGTAAAAAAAGTACAGGTATTCAGAAATTATGTAAAGACACTTGAATTTATTGTAGCTAAAATTCGCACTTTAAGTATTGTTGTTCTGGAGACCAGTGTTTTAGACACAGATTAGAGAACTTTGTTTCCTATAAAATTTGTAAAAATTTAATATTGAATAAAGATTTGTTTCAAAAAAAAAAATCTCATCGGTAATTAAACCAAGGTACTTGATGCTTGATACTTTTTCTACTATATATTTATTACTATACAAAAGTTTTGAATTATACTTTTCTATGTAAAAATTAGATATTTTGTTATATCGATTTTGATCGTCATTAGATTATTTAGTAGATAGTAGAGGGTCATCACATCGTTTTGTATTGTAAATCGTTCAAAATTCTGGATATAGCATCACCATTTACACCGGATTTTAGAGGAAATTTAATTTTTAGCTTATTTATACTATATACAGGGTGATTCACAAGTCGTGACCAAAAATGAAACCATATATTCGGAAAATAATAGTAAATTTTAGTTCAGTTGACGGATTTGAAGATATTAAAAAATGTTTTTAATTATAAAGCTTTAATGTATTAATTTAATTCTTTATCTTGAAGAAAAAATATTTTATAGAAGACCCCTCCTCGAAATGCGGTTCTGTGTATGATGTTTCATTTTTGGTCACGACTTGCGAATCACCCTGTATACTTCACTACACTGCCTTAACTGTTAAGGAAAATACTGTTAGCAATCTATCCACCAATAAAGCACAGGTTATGTCATCTCATTGCATCAGTAACTGTTTAGTCCTCTAAAACAGCGATGGTAAAAAATTACGCCAGCAAGACCGATTTTCAAAACTTAGCTTTTGTCAGAATTTCGTGAATTTTTTTTTGGAATTGTAATAGATGGGAACTAAAAATATTAATAACTTGTAATGAATTGTGAAACTGTATTTATAACTTTTATTCAGCTAAATAAATTTGCTTAATATACAGAAAACCATTATAACTTGAATATAAAATATAATTACAATTTTTACAAATTACGTGCTTGAAAATTTTCAACATTTTTCCCATAAAGCAATTTAGTATGTTCCTTCGTTCTGACATCACAATTTTGGGAATTTAATAAATATCTACATTCACGAATTAATAAAAGTGACGTTATTATCTGTCTTGCTGTGACTACGCAGAATGACACTATCCGTCTTAGAAATAAATTGAAATTTATAGTAATGGGTACAAAAAGATAACGGTTGTATATTGCTCAATAAATTAGTAGTGATGGCTGGAAAACAGGTGTTCTGGGAGAAACAATTAGAGATTCTCAAAAAGCTATTTGACCAAATACACTTCAATTTTGTTGTTATTTAGAAGTATGAAACCTACAATTTCAAGTAGTTGCGTGAAATTATCGTCGCATTACCAGCAAGTGCCAAAACCTGCATTTTGCCTCGTTTTTCGGCCATAACTTTTTCGCTATTAGTCGGATCTTTTTACGTGTGGTCTCATCTCTTTTTGTCAACACTTCGATTGAATCCCAAAAAAACACGTTTTCTCATTCTTTGTTGCCCAATAAAAATTTTACCCCCATTTTATGCGCCCATGTTTTTGAACAACTTGCGCGAATAAAACCACAGTTTGTTATTTGGCGGTTCTAGATGTCGCTCGAGCGATGCATCCATTCCAGTGACATAGCGCTGCGGCTGCAGGCGTTCAGCGGCACGGAGTTGGAGAACAACCAGAGCCTCAACGAGTACCATGGTTTCTTTTACTTGACCAAGTTGGCAGCCGTGAATTCGCTGGTTTCCAAACACCCCGGACCAGTCGAGTACGTCTTCAAACTCCGCAGGAAAAGATTCTCCATAGAAATACTGCATTTGCCTCCAGGTAGGCGACCGACGATATGGCGCTTAGACTATATAGCTAAAGTTTTTTTGCTTGCAGATATTCAAGATGACAACAAAGAGACTGGAAAAAAGCACGGTAATAAAGCCGTCCATTCAATGGGATGCTCCGGTGCGAATTCACATCCATTAGATTTTTAAGCGAGCTTATTATGTACCTTATTTATTGATGAGAGTAATGTATTTTCAGCAAATCGACAATTAAATTGATATTATAAATGCTCTGGTCATCAGTGTTTGTTTATACCACAGACATCAAGTTATACATCTTTGGGATTCGGTGAATTTAAAAAACACCTTAAAAGTTTTTAAAAAGTTGAAACAGAAAGGTTAGATATTTGGTTAAAAATAATCACATTCTTGCAAAGGGCTCACCAATTTCCTCTACAATTGCAAATCTGGGTATGGGAGCACCGGAATCAACTGTTGCTGGATGTTTGTCAGTCTAACCAATTTTTATTTCCTATGCCTACTGATCTGGCAACACTGGAGGTGCCGGGCTCGGAAGTCAGACAGCCAAACATGTGATCCGCGTTCAGTACAAGTTTGAACAGGCTCGAATCATTTGGTTGTCCCTAACAATTTTTTGCGATTGTTTTTCCATTGTGTGCAGTAAAAACATCCCTGTGGCTCCTCAGATTAACATGTTATTCTGGGATATCCTTCTCCAGCCGATAAATAAAACATAAGTCTAGATTGAATTATATATTTAGCTGTTTCATATACTCAAATGTACATAATATAAGTTTTACTTGATTCATTTAATATATTTATCTGCGAAGTACCCACATTTCTAATTCAATCATAGCAAAATATAATCACACGCAGCACCTCAAATTCACGGAGTACACCTGTTATATGTTACAACGGCCGTATATTGCACAAAAGTTCCATTTTCGTAGCTGCAGTGCATAATCAAGTTTCAAAATCAACAAACATATCGGAGCTCTTCCGGAAGCAGTCAACGAACCAAGTGACGAATCCATTCTCGTCTAGTTACACAGGTTTACGCCCGATTTTTCAATCGCTGGTTAACTGTAACCTTACTGCTAACCGGCACTTGACTAAAAACAATGTCAAGCTTGTCCTCAAACGGTCATCAAGTTTCTATGGCTCGACTAGTGAGTTGCAGTTAAACCGTATCGCCTAACCTTCTTGGCCTGACAGTGACACGAGTTGCATACAAACCAAAGCGGCACAGAACACGTAGTTCAGACGCAGAAGCAGCGTTGCCGCATCAACAATTGCGGGTTAGTTGACCAGAACTTGATAGATGAATTTACGGTCAAGGTTTAGTTAACCAGCGAGACAGTTAATTTGCGATTGAAAAAAATCTGGGTTAAATACCTATGATTAGAGAGTTTTTGCAGGCGCAAGTAGCGCACGTTAATGGATATACATTACTTAAAAAAATTAAGGGAGTAAGACAAAAATCAGGGTTTTTGTCGGTGATTTTTTACAGGCTTTCGGTGAAAAGTGGCCGTATCTAGACTTGAAGCTTTAGGGTTCTAGTTTTCAAGTTTTTTAGCAGAAAAATTTTAGGAGCAACGGTTCTCATGCAACTAAGTTGGTTTGTTTCAGATTTATTTAGCATTAATGCTACAATATCCATATTACACAGTATATCACAAAATATATTGTCTTCAAGACTATATATTTTTATACAAAATTTCGCTACTATGAATTCTGGTTTTCCATGAGATATTTTTTCAATTTCCCTTTGAACATTTTCAAACTGACACACATCTTAATATCATTACTTAATTTATTAAATTCGTACAATCCCTTTTGAAATACTGACTTGCTCGTAATATTGCTACTGCAGTTTTGTAATTGAAAGTCTATACTTCCTCTAGTAGAATAATTGTGGCACTCATTGTTCAATACTATAAAATTTTCCAAGTGATTTGGTAGAAGATGATTTTTTAACTTGAATATGAAAATGAAAACCAAGTAGGCTATGAAATTTTTGATTTAACCATTGTAGTTCTTTCAGCATAAAATTTTTTCTAGTATATTTATTTTTATTTAAGATGATTCTCATAGGATTCTTTTCTAATATTTGTAATTTTGAAAGTAATTTATTTTCTTGGATATTTTTGAAATAATATATTCATACTGCCTTTCAAATTTTAATTTACTGTCTACATATATGCCCCAATATATTTAAATGATTCGATTGACACAATTTTTTCATGATTAATTGGAAGAATTATCGTATTTTATAAGATTTTTCTATTAGTATATATTTTATTTTGTTTGTGTTTAGTTTAAGTTTATTATCATCAGCAAATAGTTGAATTTTGCAGTGTTGTAAAATATCAGGAATATCGTTAATATATAAAATAAATAGTAATTGCCCTAATTTCGTTACCCTGTGGCACACCTATCGAAATGTTTTTAATGTTTGATAATGTATTGCCAATTTTAGTTCTTCGATTTCCATGGGCTTGAATATTTTTTCTGTTAAACAACAAACAAATCCTCAAAGCTTGAGATATCAGTTGTCGATGATCCTTTTTCATTCAAAATCAGGATATTGAAGCTGAATAAACGGGCTATCTGATCCACATCAAGGCCTAACACGAACATTTTTTTTCAAGCCCGTGGACTAAAAAGAAGCAAAAGTTTCCCTGGGCTGTTAGAACCGTTCCTCCTAAAATTCGGCTAAAAAACAAAAACTAGAACCTTTTTTCTTGCTCTCTAAATTTTTTTAACAGTACAGGTTACCATTAACATTTAAGTATGAGGTATTTGGTTAACAATGTAGCCGTAAACAGGCCAAGTGCAAAAGAAACGTGTAAGCGGCAACTGCTAGAATCATATGAACTAGTCATAATGGACATTTGCGAAATCTGGGCGCCCGCAGGGGAGGTATGCAGGTGGGAGGTACATTTTCGGGGATGTTTAAGATTTATCCCCCACTGGGAGTGTTGGGGACATGTAGTCTTTCACAAAAGCTCTCTTGCTGATGATCCGCCTCCCTGAACAAAATTCCTGCACGCGCCCATCATCATACATTTAAAAACCCGAGCCTGTAGGCAAAACATTGATTATCCGAATAATTACCAACCAAATACAACCATATGAGAATGGAAAGGTCAAGTAATTGGAGTAATTATTGATACCGGCCTTAAAAACAATAATAATCATTTTTATATGCTCCTCAAAACTTCTCGATATTTCACTATCCCACTTCTGAAGCATCAAACTTTCAACCTGTAAACCGTTTTGTGACTCTTCTAAACGAGCAATATTTTCAGTATGGTCCACTAGACTTGTCCGACATTAGGAAGTACATCCAAAAATAACCAAAAAAAGTTCCTATAAATTTGGGTGTATCGAGATACAGGGTTATGCAGTTTTATTTACGAAGCTGGTAAAGATAGTCAGGATTTTAGACGATTTCGGAAATAAAACTTGGTAGGGAAACATCTTTGGAGCCATATTCATAGGATTTTTTTTTGTTAATTTGGGATGTACTTCCTGAAACATCCGGCCATATGCTGCAATATGTTTATGATGGCTGGACTATAGTCGTCATAGTTATAGACAAATATTGCAAGAAAAATATTACTCGATTAGTATCCATTAAGACGAATTTATAACCGAAACTACATGGCCAAAATGAATCGTACTGAAAAACATAACGAATTCGGAATATACGCAGAGGTAGAAAACAAGTGTAGCCAGCAGCCGCTGTTTCAAGGGGACACTACAAAGTAAGTAAAAATATGCAATTTTTGGAAAATAGTGCAACAGTTGATTCAAAAAAACAATACCAATATTTGTAAAGCATAAAGTGCATAAAAAAATAACAACATAAGTTACTATACTCCCACTCAAACGATCCATTACCATGCCAAGACACGAATGTTGTTCAAATAACGCTATGATGAGAGATCATCACAAGATAATACATACAATCTTCAACTTAACGTGTTCGCACATAACTTGTTTTCTAAAGTCTGAAGGAGTATTCTTAATACTTTTAGCCTGGATGTTTCATGACGTGTATAGAGATGACCGATAAACAATATCATTATTTAACAATATTGTTGATAATAGTACAGCTCTGAAATTGTATGAGATTATTCCACATTTACAGTAGATTAGTGCAAATAATTATTCTTTTCTTTACAACAATTACTAACACTAATCTATTATAAATGTATAATATTCTCATATGATTCGTGAACTGTACTATTTATTATTAGTTAAAAAATGCATTTTTTGGCAAAAAAAAATATAATATTGTTTAGAGTAATCTCTACAGGGTGTTTCAGAAAGACGTGGCAATGTTTCTAAGTACATCCAATAATAACAAAAAAAAAAAACAAAGACGCTCCCCTGCCGAGATACATTGCGATGAAGTTTTAAAGGCTTTAACAAATTTACTCAGACGCACTTCTCGGCAATAAAAAAATAAACGATATTTAGCAATAACCAACTAATTGTTGCAACGAATTGGACATACCCATTTTGTTTTCAACCCTTTCCCAAATCTTCTATATACATAACTTTGAAGTTACCCAGAATGAGGGACCTTTGCATTCACTCTAAAGAATATATAAATCCTTCTGCACTTCTTTTACAACAGGGTTTATATTTAGCTTGCTTGAATGTTTCAAAAAACAATCCTATATTCATACGAATTGTCAAATCTTAGTGGAAGACTGTATATAAACGAAAAAAATTGTTCTGATCTTATCCGAATTCGTTAGTTCCAACGTTCCAAATTCCGAATATAATTCATTTTATTATAATAAATTACACAAGTGACCCATTCAAACGACGCGTGGTGAGGTGCTGGCGCATGTTATCCTCGAAGTGCTTAGCACTCCTGTTTCGTGGTGGTCTGCTGGGCGTTCCTGAAACCCGGAGGACTGCTGATCTGACCGTTGATGTCGTTATTAGTAACAAGACTGCTGCTGCCCGGCCAATTTATCGTTTGAGAGTTCAAATGTGAAAACGCTCCCGCGAAAGGGCTGCTCTGTTGCGGCAGCTGCTGGTGCTGGAGAAAGTTTGATAATGTGTTGTTTGCTTGGTAGTCTAACGGAGACCTACAAACGGGAGAAATAACGATCAGTCCAGTCGGAAGACTATAGCAAAGCCACCATTTTGATAGCAGCAACCAATGATAATAATTTTTTTTCCCAGGAATAACAATAGAGAATATAGTGATAGTTTGTCGTACTATAACAATAAAATAGTTGCACAATATATATCAAAGCAAGAGTGGTAAATTAGACAAGAATACAGCATAAGTCACAGGACGGCTCTGTATTTTCTCGCTATATCGATGACCGGCATCAAAAACAGGAATTTCGTCACCAATCCTGTAAATTTCATAGCAACACACATAATGACCTCCACTTGACCTTTAGTGGTCACCATGACCTTGTTCTACAATTCGTATGTGAACGTAAAAATGTTCCGCAATTTCGATGGCCGGCATCAAAAATCAAGGTCAAATCCAAGATCACTCGTCAAAATTGACTAAAGAACTGACCTTAATAGTTATTTCCATCATTAATCCTGTAAAATTCATAGTGGTTTTCCGAGCAGCACACATTTGACCTCCATTCGACCTTTAGTGATCACCGTGACCTTAGTATTCAATTCGTACTTGAACGTAAAAGTTTTCCGCTATTTCGGTGGCCGGCATGAAAAATAGGGATTTCCATAAAAAAAATGACCCTAAAATGATCTTTAAGGTGAGGATTAAGGTCAAATCCAAGATCACTAGCCAAAATTTACTAAAGAACTGACCTTGATAGATATTTTGATCACTAATCCTATAAAATTCATAGTGGTTTTCTTAGCAGCACATATTTGACCTTTAGTGGTCACTATGACCTTGATATTAAATTCGTACCTAGCCGTAACATTTTCCGCTATTTCGATGACCGGCATCAAAAATAGGGATTTCCATAAAAAATGAAGTTCTTGAAATGACCTTTAAGGTGAGGATCAAGGTCAAATCCAAGATCACTCGCCAAAATTTACTAAAGAACTGACCTTGATAGGTATTTTGATCACTAATCCTATAAAATTCATAGTGGTTTTGTTAGCAGCACACATTTCACCTTTAGTGGTCACTATGACCTTGATCTTAAATTCGTATCGGGCCATAAAATTTTCCGCTATTTCGATGACCGGCATCAAAAATAGGGATTTCCATAAAAAATGAAGTTGTCCTTGAAATGACCTTTAAGGTGAGGATCAAGGTCAAATCCAAGATCACTCGCCAAAATTTACTAAAGAACTGACCTTGATTGTTATTTTGATCACTAATCCTATAAAATTCATAGTGGTTTTCTTAACAGCACACATTTCACCTTTACTGGTCATTATGACCTTGATATTAAATTCGTACCTAGCCGTAAAATTTTCCGCTATTTCGATGACCGGCATCAAAAATAGGGATAACCATTAAAAATGCAGTTGAACCTGAAATGACCTTTAAGGTGAGGATCAAGGTCAAATCCCAGATCACTCGTCAAAATTTACCAAAGAACTGACCTTGATAGTTATTTTGATCATTAATCCTATAAAATTCATAGTGGTTTTCTTAGCAGCACACATTTCACCTTTAGTGGTCATTATGACCTTGATCTTAAATTCGTACTTAGCCATAAAATTTTCCACTATTCCGATGACCGGCATCAAAAATAGGGATAACCATTAAAAAATGAAGTTGATATTGAAATGACCTTTAAGGTGACGATCAAGGTCAAATCCAAGATCACTCGTCAAAATTTACCAAAGAACTAACCTTGATAGTTATTTTGATCAATAATCCTATAAAATTCGTAGTGGTTATCTTAGCAGCACACATTTCACCTTTAGTCGTCACTATGACCTTGATCTTAAATTCGTACCTAGCCATCAAATTTTCCGCTATTACGATAACCGGCATCAAAAATAGGGATAACCATAAAAAATGAAGTTGTCCTTGAAATGACCTTTAAGATCAAATCCAAGATCACTCGCCAAAAAATACTAAAGAACTGACCTTGATAGTTATTTTGATCACTAATCCCATAAAATTCATAGTGGTTTTCTTAGCAGCACTCATTTGACCTTTAGTGGTCACTATGACCTCGATCTTAAATTCGTAACTAGCCGTAAAATTTTCCGCTATTTCGATGACCGGCATCAAAAATAGGGATAACCATTAAAAAATGAAGATAACCTTGAAATGACCTTTAAGGTGAGGATCAAGGTCAAATCCCAGATCACTCGTCAAAATTTACTAAAGATCTGACCTTGATAGTTATTTTGATCACTAATCCTATAAAATTCATAGTGGTTTTTTTAGCAGTACACATTTCACCTTTAGTGGTCATTATGACCTTGATATTAAATTCGTACCTAGCCGTAAAATTTTCCGCTATTTCGATGACCGGCATCAAAAATAGGAATTTCCATAAAAAATGAAGTTGTCCTTGAAATGACCTTTAAGTTCAAATCCAAGATCACTCGTCAACATTTATCAAAGAACTGACCTTGATAGTTATTTTGATCACTAATCCTATAAAATTCATAGTGGTTTTCTTAGCAGCACACATTTCACCTTTAGTGGTCATTATGACCTCGATCTTAAATTCGTAACTAGCCGTAAAATTTTCCGCTATTTCGATGACCGGCATCAAAAATAAGGATTTCCATAAAAAAAGTTGACTGTGAAATGACCTTTAAGGTGAGGATCAAGGTCAAATCCAAGATCACTCGCCAAAATTTACTAAAGAACTGACCTTGATTGTTATTTTGATCACTAATCCTATAAAATTCATAGTGGGTTTCTTAGCAGCACACATTTCACCTTTAGTGGTCATTATGACCTTGATATTAAATTCGTACCTAGCCGTAAAATTTTCCGCTATTTCGATGACCGGCATCAAAAATAGGAATTTCCATAAAAAATGAAGTTGTCCTTGAAATGACCTTTAAGTTCAAATCCAAGATCACTCGTCAACATTTATCAAAGAACTGACCTTGATAGTTATTTTGATCACTAATCCTATAAAATTCATAGTGGTTTTCTTAGCAGCACACATTTCACCTTTAGTGGTCATTATGACCTCGATCTTAAATTCGTAACTAGCCGTAAAATTTTCCGCTATTTCGATGACCGGCATCAAAAATAAGGATTTCCATAAAAAAAGTTGACTGTGAAATGACCTTTAAGGTGAGGATCAAGGTCAAATCCAAGATCACTCGCCAAAATTTACTAAAGAACTGACCTTGATTGTTATTTTGATCACTAATCCTATAAAATTCATAGTGGGTTTCTTAGCAGCACACATTTCACCTTTAGTGGTCATTATGACCTTGATATTAAATTCGTACCTAGCCGTAAAATTTTCCGCTATTTCGATGACCGGCATCAAAAATAGGAATTTCCATAAAAAATGAAGTTGTCCTTGAAATGACCTTTAAATTCAAATCCAAGATCATTCGTCAAAATTTACCAAAGAACTGACTTTGATAGTTATTTTGATCACTAATCCTATAAAATTCATCGTGTTTTTTTCTTAGTAGCACACATTTCACCTTTAGTGGTCACCATGATCTCGATCTTAAATTCGACCGACACCAAAAATAGGGATTTCCATAAAAAAAAGTTGACCCTGAAATGATCTTTAAGGTGAGGATCAAGGTCAAATCCAAGATCTCTCAAAAAAATTTACTAAAGAACTGATCTTGATAGTTATTTTGATCACTAATCCTATAAAATTCATAGTGGTTTTCTTAGCAGCACTATGACCTTGATCTTAAATTCGTACCTAGCCATAAAATTTTCCGCTATTTCGATGACCGGCATCAAAAATAGGGATAACCATTAAACATTAAGTTGACCCTGAAATGATCTTTAAGGTGAGGATCAAGGTCAAACCCAAGATCATAGTTCAACATTTACCAAAAACCTGACTTTGATAGGTGTCACCGGTAGAAGACGACAGTAGAAAAATGTCGACATCTTTTTGTATTATTTGGTGTTTAGAGAACATTTTATTAAATAAATACCTGGGCTGGTGTGGCGCGGGCTGAGCGAAAGCCTGTTGGAAGTTGTCCCTGAGCGCGGGGGGCGGACCGGGAGGCTGCTGCGGTATATTTGATGCGGCTAACGGATAATGACGGCTAGACGACAGGATCGCCGGATCCAACACTTTCCAGTCGTTACACGAGTTAGTTATATCTAAAATCAGTTCGACCATCGATCAAGATATTCCACCAGTGGTTCCATTTTTGATCGCAGTAGGATAGATAGATAGATTACATACTCGTATATGAATGATTCTGACAATAATAATATAATTCAAATATTTGCGGACGATACACTGATATATAGAACAATTGGAGACTGCTTTAGAACTGTTAAATAGTGATTTTAAAAAATATGAATTGGTTAAATGTTAAATTGAGGTAGTCGAATCATATAAAAATGTGGGTATATGTGAATAGTAAACGAGCACTATTTCAAAAATACCAAAAAAGATAAATTACTTCTACGGAGTTTCCCATAATCTCAGTATTTGTATGTGTCCCAAATAATTATACAAAATTGTAGCATTAATGCTAAATAAATTTTCAACAAACAAAAATTTCATATAAATAATCTTTAGCAGATTTTTCTAAAGCCTATAATTTGAAAAGTACACGACTTAGATTTTGTATATTTTTCTGATAACTATGATGAGTTGGCCTGGGACACAGTATATAACATACAGTAGCGGACAAAAGACTGTAAGCAAACTATATGAGATAAAAAATAATCCTTTATAATAAAGAATATAAAATTAGCACACTTTTTAAAAATTACTAAGAACGTTTCCAAACTTTTGTAGATGCACTTACTTTTCTGATGCTGATGTAACTGCGAGTTAAAACTACTAGGCCAGTTGTTCTGCGTCGCTGAACCGTTTATTTGTTGACTACTAGACATATTTAAAAAAGGTAAAATTTTACTACCTGAAATAGAATAAGAAATTAGATACACTCTAGTCGATGAAGGATTCGCTATTCTTACCAAAAGAATTCATATGTGTACTGGATTGTATAAAACCAGGCGGTGGCGGTGGTAAGTGACCTCCATTTTGATTATGAATTACACCATTAATTTGACTACGACCTGTAAACATAAAGTAGTAGTAGTAGAAAGATTTATTTAGCTCATTTGGCTACATAAACAGAATAATTGTAAACAACTTAGAACTAGTAAATTCAAGCCATATGGTGTATGATGTAAATGCTGGGCAACCTATAATTGTAGATTTAACAAGTGATTTCTCAATTTTACTTTAAATTTTGTCAAAGTTTTCTGGTCTTTTATCTCCGAGTATAATTTATGATATTCAATCAACCCTTGATGGAATACAGATTTGTAGCATATGTTATACTTTTTGGTCATTAAATGGAAGTCATCTTTATTTCTGGTATTATGTAAATGATGGTCGACATTTGATGATGTTAAATTAGTTAGACTTGATGGAAATGTATTATTTTTTACTTTATAAATGGATATCATTACAAGATATTTGATAAAATTTTTTACATTGAGCCATTTAACCGATTTGCCTAATTGGAGTATATTTATCTTTATTTAGTATTATTCGCTAATTCGCATGCACTTATTTTGTAAAATTTTCAGTCTTTCAAAAATGGAATTATTTGCTAAATATAGAATAGTCGAACAGTACAAGAAATTTGGAAGAAAGATGGTATTATAGATAATTTTTCTGCTATATGAACTCAGACATCCAGAAACTCTTGATAAATATCCCACTTTACTACTAATCTTATTTATAACTTTTTCATAATGAATATCAAAAATTAATCGAGAGTCAACAAAAACCCCCAGGTATTTAAAATTTTCTACGAATTCAATATCTTCACCATCAATATTCAGTTGAACATTTGTACATTGTTTTTTCCGATTAACAAGGCTTTCGTTTTACTTGCATTTAATTTTAGTCTGTTAGATGCTAACCATTTTGAGACAAGCTTCAAGTCTTCATGTATATAAGAGATACCAGACTGAATATTTTTAGTACTTATATAAATCATAGTGTCATCGGCGAAAATCTGAATTTTGCATTTTTTGACTATGGCAGGTAAATCATTTATGTATAAAATAAAAAGAAGTGGTCCCAGGATACTGCCCTGTGGAACACCCAACGTATTTTCAATTTTTGATGAAATGGTGTCATTAACTTTTGTAACTCGCATCCTTTTAGACAAATAATTTCTAAACCAATCTAAAACACTTCCTGTTATACCATATGCCTTCAATTTACCTAACAAAATATCGCTATCAATCGTTTCAAATCCAAAAATACTGCTATGACAACTTCTTCTGAGTCTATGGCTCTTCTTTAATTCTCAGTTACCAACTGGAAAGCCGTTTCCGTGGAATATTTTTTGCTTGCGCCTCCACTAAAATTTTGTTTTCTTCTATAAATTGCATTAATTGGTCATGCACTATGGACTCTAATAATTTTTCAATGTCTGGTAACACATTTACTGGTCTCACATCGCTGCATCTTTTAGAATTTTTTATTTTGGCAACTGGTGTTATTGTAAAGCATTTCAAATTTTCAGGAAAAGAACTGCTTCTCAGTGAACAATTGATTCAATTTAATACAGGATATCCCAAAATTTATAAACAGTTTTTTAGCACGTTTTTAGTAGTGATTTCGGTGTATGTACAGCTTTAATCCCTGCACATTCGAAATTTACAATAACAAGATCTAACAAATCTGATAATGATGTTATTCTGGTACTCTCTTCAATTTTTTGCTTGAACCTATAGTTGTTTATGGTTTCTTTCAATTTTCTTGTCTTCATGCTTTTACCATAATAATTTAAATTAAAATCACCTAAAAGTATTATATTGTTTCTAAAATTCCACATTTCTTCGCATTTTGTCTTAAAAAAAAACTTTAAAAATGTATCCGCATCACTGTTTGGTGAACGGTAAAAAGTACAAAGATCATAACGTTTCCCAAATAATTTTTGCAAGTGTTGCATAGTTTAAACATATTAGACGAAAATACGAAATAATTGTATATTCTGGTTTTATTGATACAAGTTGTCAGAAATCTCCGCGCCAAATGATCGTATCGAGATTTTAAAAACAGGATATAGAAGCTGAATAAACGAGGCATCTGGTTCATATGATGGCATAACAGGAAAAAAAATGCTGGACTTAAAAAAAGGGCAGAAGTATTGATTTTTTTTTCTTCTGCTATCTGTTAGAATTGCATGAGAACCGTTGCTCTTAAAAACCCTAAAAACTAGAATCTCGAAGCTTGCAAATGTTTGTTTTAAAGTTTAGATATGACCATTTTTCGCCGAAGTAAAATCACAGCCGTTTCGACGATAAGCGTACCTGTACTATTATGTTGTGTTTTGTGTGTCTGTTCGGATGCCATTAATTCCGCAAACGCTTTCTGCGTCTCTTGTATAGGATCGAAACCTAAGTCATCCTCTGAACTTTTTGTCGCCATCGGTCTAACTGTGGTCCTGCCGTAGAGCTGACTGTGCATATTAGCGAATCTACCGTTCTCGCCGCCTAAGTAATGCTGTGGCTGTTGAAGATTGATACCATTTTGACATACTGGATTCGTACTACCGCCGTAACCTGGAAGAGAACAAATCAATGGCAGTCAGGTAAACGAAAATTGGCTTGTTTTTAGAGAGACTGCAATCGCGGTTTACAGTCACCACTTTTAGTTTTCATTCCCGGGGATAAATTAAGAAAAATACAAGATCACGCTCAAATAACAATAATAAAATACATAGAACAACAACAAATTTTAGCCCCGGTTTGCGAAATAATTGCTAAGTCTGGTTTTATTGCTGCAAGTTGTTCAAGGGGGTATTTAAAACATGGACGCATAACATGGGTACACTAATGTTTGTGGTAAAACAAATAATGAGAAAACGTGTTTTTTGGGATTGAATCGAAAGTGTTGGCAGGTACAAAAACACTCTTCATATAAGATTTTTAGGTATTTATAAGACCTGCGAAATGATACCACACGTAAAAAGATCCGACTAATAGCAAAAAAGTTATGACAAATTGGTTAAGGCTTTCGCGGCCAGTTGTTAAACTGCTGTCTTGATTCGGGTCTAAAGGCCGAAGTAGGTTGGAATTGCTTCCTAACGTTTCGCTAGCACGTATGGCAAGCTTCTTCAGAGGTCCTTCCATTTCCGATGCTGGATGTAGACGTAACCTTCGTTTTTCGCATAAAAATAACATTTATCACTCGAAATGGTTTGTGACTTATACCGGCAAGTTAAACACGTGTATTTTGCTATCAAATGCTCTTTGAAAGAACCCTGTATATTGCTCAATAAACTAGTAGTGATGGCCGGAAAACAGATGTTTTTGGATAAACAATTAGAAATTCTCAAAGAACTACTTTGTTGTTGTTATTTAGAAGTATGAATCCTACTGATTTGAAGAATTTCAAGTAGTTGCGTGAAAATTGGTGAACCCATTTTACGCGTCCATGTTTTAAATACCCGCTTGAACAACTTGCACCAATAAAACCAGACTTTACAAGTATTTCTGGTATGATTAGACTATCAACAGAAATGATTATAAGCCATTCAAAAACGTGGTCTGATACAAATGAATAGAGAAGAAAAAACGAAGATTCGTGGTCTGTAAATTAAGTGATGAGGTACCGATTTCTTTTTCTTCTTCTAAAAATTACGATTTCATATCGTCACCCTCAAAATAAGTTCCTTCTGAAGCCACACATCGCTGGAGACGACGGTTCTTCCTATCTTTAAAACAGTGCTGGAACTCCGACACTGGAGCGGTTTCAGCCATTTGTATGTTTTAGACTGTTCCAAAATGAGTTTCCTAGAGATGATTTTTCAACTTCGGAAAGAGAAAAAAGTCACAAGGACTCAGGTCAGGCAAATAAGGAGGCCGAGGAGCCACAGGAATGTTTTTACTGGCCAAAAACTGGTTTATTTACATTGGTGTGTCACAAGGAGCATTACCAGTTGTTCTTGATTTGATGAACGGTGAAGCGCATGCTTTTTTGCAGAACAAGACTAAAAAAAAAGGCGAAAGTTTTGCAAACAATTTTTCTTGCGCTACCTGTTAGAATTGCATGATAACCGTTGTTCCTAACCTGAAAACTAGAATCTTAAATCTTCAAAATTAGTTCAATCTAAATACGATCATGTTTCACCAAAACACAGTTTGTCAAATTTGGATTTTTTTCTTGGTCCATTATTTTTTTTTAGTAGTGTATAATGCTTACCTTGTTTTATAGTAAGATTTAATAACTGTTCTTCTAATTGTTTCTGTTGCATAAACATGACCCGTTCCGCGTTTGTTTGTAAACCTGCATAATAATTTTGGTGGAGACCTGTGAAACCGTTTGTGAACTGTTGCGCGGCATCCTACAAATAAATAAGAATATAAGAAACGTTTTCTATCAAAAAGCATTAATAAATATAGGCAATTTTTCTATGAGATTATTGTTGTTCTAACTGTCTGACGTTCAATTTTCCAAGTTCTGGAGAATAACAAGAGTAAAATGTTTTAGAATCAAATATGGGGTTGTCCAAAATGGACGCAGAAAAGTAAACGCATATTGAAACAAGAAAGATTGATATTCAAATCAAGTTGGGTACTTTATTTTGAAGGTTCATTCATACCATTTATGTATGAAAAATAATATCGCTCAAATGTTCACCACGACTGGATTTACAGACGTCCACGCGATGGTCGAAATTTTCAATGACATTTTGCAACATGGTCGGTTCTATGGCATTTATCTCGGCAATGATGTTGTTTTTGAGTTCTTGGAGGGTGGCTGGTTTGTTGACGTAGACTTTGCTTTTCAAATATCCCCATAAAAAGAAGTCCAAGGGAGTCAAATCGCACGATCTTGGTGGCCATGGCACATTTCCTCTGCGCGAAATCACGCGATCACCGAAGAAGGACTGCAATCGATGGATATTGACGTTGGTTGTGTGGCATGTTGCACCGTCTTGTTGGAAATAAACATCGTTCATATCCATTCCTTCAAGTTGCGGCAAAAAATAGTCCTCTATCATCACGTGATATCGCTCCGAATTGACGGTAACGGCGTCCCCGGCCGCATTTTCGAAAAAGTAAGGTCCGATGATGCCTTTTGACCACAATGCACACCATACAGTCACTTTTTGAGGATGCATCGGCTGCTCTTGATACTCACGGGGATTTTCGTTCGCCCAGATGCGGCAGTTTGGCTTGTTTACCGTCTCATTCAAAGTGAAATGCGCTTCGTCGCTGAACATGATTTTTGATGAAAAATTGGCATCAATTTGGCGGTGTTCAAGGAGCCAATCTGAGAACGTTCGGCGCGAAAAATGGTCGGCCCGACGCAGCTCTTGCGTCAATTGGATCTTGTAGGCGTGTACATTCAAATCCTTGTGGAGAATGCGGAGCAAACTGGTTCTCGAAATACCCAATTCTTGGGATCGACGCGTTGTTGATTGTTTCGGATCGTCTCTCACACTCTCCTTCACAACAGCAATATTTTCCGGTGTGCGAAGGCTCCTTGGCCGGCCAGAGCCTGGCAGATTTGCCACAGAATCTGTTGCCTCGAATTTACGCACCAGACGACCGATGGTTGTTTCGTTTGGGCGGTTGTTGCGACCGAAATGTTCACGAAGCGCGCGAAACGTGTTTTTTATTTTTGCACCATTTTTGTAGTGCTCTTGAATAACTTTAATGCGGTCTTCAATCGAATACGACTCCATAGCGATCAATGGTAAACATTCAACTAACAAAATGACATGTCGGTGATAGAAAACAAAGATGGCGTCTATGTCAAATTGACGTTTACTTTCCTGCGTCCCTATTGGACAACCCTTTACAAAGAGTACTGTAAAAGTTTTGCAATACAGCTTTATTCAGGTTGTTTCAGAACTATGGGATCAAACGTGTAGGGGTTATTCAGTGTAATAGTAGAAAACATTCGAGTACAGGGACCCATATCCGGCGCTTGTGTGTCGTTATCTTTAAAAACGATAACAGAGATTGTTTTTTGTAGCTGCATTCCATATCGCCTTAGTCGTGCTATCGTATTTGTGAAGTTTGCCAGAATTTAACGAAAATTAATCGTTGCTAATGCAAAAATTTACCAATCAGGAATTGGCGGATATGCATTTGGCATACGGAGCAACAAGCTGCAATGCACGAGCAGCAGCGCGGTTGTATCAAGGACGTTATCTCGAACGAGATATAAAAAGTTTATTACTATTCATCGACGGCTGTCCGAGACAGGCATGTTTAAAACCAACATTCATGATACTGGTGTTGCTCGAACCGTAAGAACGGTCGAATTTGAAGAAGAGGTCCTTCAGCGAGTTGCCGACGAACCATCAAGTAGCACACGACACATTGCTGAGGATATGAATACGAGCAACAACTTTATCCTTACCATTTCCAGAAAGTTCAAGGATTGACTGTCGACGGCTTCTTCATCAAATCGCTGCACTACCAACTTTTTTACGCTACGTGTTATGGACCGATGCAGCCTCTTGCACAGGAGACGGTAGTTTTAACAGTAGGAATAGCCATGTTTGGGACAAAGAAAATTCCCATGCAATTTTTCCTAGAGAACATCAGCAACGTTGGTCTTTCAACGTATGAGCAGGCATTGTTGATCGGGCCATACCTTCTACCGGAACGGTTAACAGGACCTATCTACCGGCGTTCCTTGAGAACTTCTTCAAAATGTTCCATTGAACGTTCGAAAGCAAATGTGGTTTCAGCATGATGGAGCGCCGGCTCACTTTGCTGTACAAGTACGTGAGTATTGGCTCAGCGGTTTGGGTACCGTCGGATTGCCAGAGGTGGAGCAGTTTCTTGGCCTCCTAGGTCACCCGATTTAACGTCGCTAGATTTTTTCCTGTCGGGACATGTAAAGTCTTTGGTTTACGAAACTCCAGTAGAAACAGAGCAAGACTTGATTGGACGAATTACAGCAGCATTTGAAATCATTCAAAACGAGTATCAAATTTTAAGTCAAGTCCACCGAAATCATGTGCGACGTTTAAATCCGTGTATTCAGGTTGGAGGAAGACATTTTGAAGAATTGTTGTGATGATATATATATATAGTTTTTTTTTTGGCCGATTCCACCAGTAAATTTCATTCCACTCAAAATCTAATAATTCTCTTCTCACGATTTATTAATAATTGTTAATTTAAATTCCCATTAATTAAAATATAGTTTATTCAACTGCCTCTGGTCGGTTTAACAATTTCTTACATAACATTCTGAAAATCACATCATCTGAAGTGATTTGGCAACGTTTTAGCACACGCCCACAATTCGTTCCATCTTTCAACACAGACATTGACAACCTTCGGCCTTCTGTCAAAGGGTTCACCTCACTCATTATTCCATGACCACCATTTTGTGCAATCATCAAGTGGCTTCACGATGTAATGCTCTAATGTTTTTTTCAATAATTTTTAATCTGTTTTTAACTTGTCTTGTCATATTTTATATAATTTTGACCATTGTGCCATGTATCCAGCTCTCACCATGTTACTGGACGTTTCCCTCATCCTATACGTAAACAACAATTAGCAACATCCTCACATACTACTGTAGTAGTAGTAGTAGTAGTAGAATGATTTATTTAGCACATTTGGCTACATAAACAGAACAATTGTAAACAACTTAGAACTAGTAAATTCAAGCCATATGGTGTATGATGTAAATGCTGGGCAACCTATAATTGTAGATTTAACAAGTGATTTCTCAATTTTACTTTAAATTTTGTCAAAGTTTTCTGGTCTTTTATCTCCGAGTATAATTTATTATATTCAATCAACCCTTGATGGAATACAGATTTGTAGCATATGTTATACTTTTTGGTCATTAAATGGAAGTCATCTTTATTTCTGGTATTATGTAAATGATGGTCGACATTTGATGATGTTAAATTAGTTAGACTTGATGGAAATATATTATTTTTTACTTTATAAATGAATATCATTACAAGATATTTGATAAAATTTTTTACATTGAGCCATTTTAATTTGCTAAGCATTTGCCTAATTGGAGTATATTTATCTTTATTTAGTATTATTCTCATGCACTTATTTTGTAAAATTTGCAGTCTTTCAAAAATGGAATTATTTGCTAAATATAGAATAGTCGAACAGTACAAGAAATTTGGAAGAATGATGGTATTATAGATAATTTTTCTGCTATATGAACTCAGACATCCAGAAACTCTCGATAAATATCCCACTTTACTACTAATCTTATTTATAACTTTTTCATAATGAATATCAAAAATTAATCGAGAGTCAACAAAAACTCCCAGGTATTTAAAATTTTCTACGAATTCAATATCTTCACCATCAATATTCAGTTGAACATTTGTACATTGTTTTTTTCCGATTAACAAGGCTTTCGTTTTACTTGCATTTAATTTTAGTCTGTTAGATGCTAACCATTTTGAGACAAGCTTCAAGTCTTCATTTATATAAGAGATACCAGACTGAATATTTTTAGTACTTATATAAATCATAGTGTCATCGGCGAAAATTTGAATTTTGCATTTTTTGACTATGGCAGGTAAATCATTTATGTATAAAATAAAAAGAAGTGGTCCCAGGATACTGCCCTGTGGAACACCCAACGTATTTTCAATTTTTGATGAAATCGTGTCATTAACTTTTGTAACTTGCATCCTTTTAGACAAATAATTTCTAAACCAATCTAAAACACTTCCTGTTATACCATATGCCTTCAATTTACCTAACAAAATATCTCTATCAATCGTTTCAAATGCCCTCTTCAAATCCAAAAATACTGCTATGACAACTTCATCTGAGTCTATGGCTCTTCTCCAATTCTCAGTTACCAACTGGAAAGCTGTTTCTGTGGAATATTTTTTTCGAAAGCCTGCTTGCGCCTCTACTAAAATTTTGTTTTCTTCTATAAACTGCATTAATTGGTCATGCACTATGGACTCTAATAATTTTTCAATGTCTGGTAACACATTTACTGGTCTCATATCGCTGCATCTTTTAGAATTTTTTATTTTGGGAACTGGTGTTATTGTAGAGCATTTCAAATTTTCAGGAAAAGAACTGCTTCTCAGTGAACAATTAATCCAATTTAATACAGGATATCCCAAAATTTCGAAACAGTTTTTCAGCACGTTTTTAGTAATCATTTCGGCACAGTTGTTATTTGATTTTAAACTGTTTACTTTTTTTCTTAGATAATTCAATGATACGCTGTGAAATTTTGAAAGTGTATGCAACATTTCCCCCTGGAAACTGATTTTCATATAGTCAGGTGCAGCATTGGCAGTACCTACAATATCAACAATACTTTCCACAAAATATTCATTTAGTTTGTTTGCAATCACCAAAGAATTTGTTTCGGTACTGTTTTCGAATTGAACTTGATTTACACAATCATGCGGCTTCGAATGATGTAAGTTGAGTCAATTTAAATTCATTTTACACTTTTGTTGCTACTGTTATCATTGTAATTGCAGCTCCTGATGATGATGGCAAAGTCCGTTGAAAGCTAGAGAGAATTAAAAAAGTATAAAGAGTCCTCTTTGCTTAAATTTTGTCGAAGTACCCAACAAAAGGCGGAAGCTTTAATTTTTCACCTATATATATATATATATATATACAGGGTGACTTTGAAGTTGAGTCATTAATTTTCAGATAATGATTGTAGAAGGAAGATAAACCAAAATATGTGTGTAAAAATAAAAAAAAAATAAAAAAAAAATTTTACCTTGTTTTATAAAGTATCCTCCCGACAAGTATTTCAGTGCGGACCTGTATTTGATCGTGAGGTCCCCTGTGAGGTCTTAAGTCACCTGATTCACAAGCCCGTTGTACTACATTAACAAAGGCACGAGGGGTTGGTTGCACTCGATTGGGAAACCGATCCGCATAAACATGTGCCATTTTTTATTTCGTTTGAGCCACGCAACACATACCACTATTCACTGACACTAACTGTATACAAATGAATGAGATACTTGTAAAAACATCGTTCCAAATTCTTTCGCTTTTTTGTTTCCGATGCGATGAACCGATACGGCGGATTATATCCATTGTCGCCAAACACGACCACATAATATTGTTATTGAGACAGGGCGGTACTCAAACTTCCAAAGGGCTATAACTTTGTTACTTTAATTTTACCAGGAAAATGGTAAAGGAAAAAAACATTTCTTTTGATCAGATCTACTCACTGTTAAAATAAATGACTCAACTTCGAAGTATATATAAATGCATTAAAGCCTATTTAGGCAATTCATCGTGTTTCTAAAATTTTTAGCGTCTTAGGACCGGATATGGGTCCCTATACTCAAATGTTTTCTACTGTTACACTGAACAACCCCTAGAAGTTTGATCCCTTAGTTCTGAAGCACCCACTTTATTGACTTCCTTCAAAGTAATTTCCACCACATTCAAACTTCTCCATCCGCCAAAACCAGTCCTTAAACGAGGTCTGCCATGTTTCACCCGGGAGGGCGGAACACTCGTTGTCGCAAGCACTCATCGCTAGAAAACCATTTTCCTTTTAGCTTCATTTTCACATGCGGAAAAAGTGCAAAGTCGCAGGCAGCAAGATCTGGACTGTGAGGAGGGTGCTCGATAAGTTGCGGTCAAATACTTGATGCAGGCTTTGACGCTGTGAGGTGGAGCGTTGTCATGGTGGAAGTACCAAGTGCCCATTCTTGCCTTAGGCCGGAGGTTTTTCATGGACTTTAGGCAGGCACTGTTCCGTGTACAACTTAGCATACCGAGATTGCCACTTATCAAACATTTTCAGCATCTTTCGGCACCAAGTCGTACGACGAGTCTTCTGCTCTTCCGTCATACTATGCAGAGATAACCAAGTTTCCTTATGTGTAAATGGCCATGCAAAATTGTTTCCTCTGTTACTGACGTTCGCGCCCTATCAGCGTCCTCCCGAGTGAAATTCTCTGTACCACCTGAATATAGTCGTACGACGAGGACAATCATTGTTTAACGAAAGCGTCATTTCTTCTAAGCACTGCTTAAACCACGCGTAAAGTTATACCGTAAAACTGCCCTTGTCTCACTACGTAACACGATGCCATAGTCCCTATTTTACTCTGTCAATACGAATGAACAACTAAATCAAAAGACGCGCTGCTGGCGACTACTATGCACTCATGGACATGTCTCAACGTGCAGCCTCTTGCGTCCGTTTATTGCAAAAATCTTACAGTACCCTTTGTATAATATACCATCTGTATGCCTGGAAATTGCGTCTGTTCTTACAATTTGATAACCTTCAGTTCCAATTGGTGCTTGACATATACCAAGTGACATAAATCCGAACACCCCGTTTAAATGGTTTTATTTTAATAAAAGTTGGTGAATGTATTTATCTTACTGTAAATAACAAGTGAAAAAATTTTCAGCCTTATCAGTTGGACATTCCGGTTTTTATACTGCTTTTTTTTTAATTCACTAACGCTCTAAAAATGAATATTTCAGCCGCAGTAAAGAATCAACGTTGGCGGATTTTGGTTCTTGACATCCTTTACGATCGGTTACGATGCCTAGAGTACGGAGACCTGTACGATTTCGTCAACTTAGTGAGTTTGATAGGGGCCGTATAGTGGGACTTCGGGAAGCTGGACTTTCTTTTCGGGCAATTGCAGTTAGAGTGCAAAGAAGTGTAGACACTGTGGTTAGGTTAGAACAACAGACCGTGAAGATCGCCGCCTAAGATTATTGGCCTTAAGGGACCGTTTCTCCACTCCCAGGTCCATTGCAAATGAATGGTTTGCAGAACACGGAAGACCTATTGGCATGCGGCATGTGTTTACCGACGAATGAGAAGTTTTGGCTTGTTTTCATACCGGCCACACTGGGTCCTCTCTTTAACTCGAGAACACCGACGTAATCGCCTTGAGTGGTGCAGGCAACGGTCACTCTGGGATCAGGAATGGAACAGTATTGTCTTTAGTGACGAGTCTCGATTTTGTTTAGGCATGCACGATGGATGTGCCAGGGTTAGAAGGCGACGTGGTGAAAGGAGGAATCCACAGTTTTTTGTTGAAAGACATGTTCATCACACTGTTGGAGTTATGGTTTGGGGTGCTATAGCTTATGGTTCCAGGTCACCTTTAATCTTCATCTTTTACCCTATCTTGACACCCTGGCAGATCCTACTTTCCAACAAGATAATGCCCGACCACATGTTGCAAGAGTCACAATAGACTTCTTTCAACATAATGATGTCACATTGTTACCATGGCCACCAAGATCTCCCGACTTATCCCCAATTGAGCACGTGTGGGATATGATGGGTAGGAGATTGCTCAATTTGCAGACTCTAGAAGCACTTCGAGAGGAGTTGGTGGTTGCCTGGAATGAGATACCACAGGAGGACATTGACCACCTGATCAGAAGCTTGCCTAGGCGCGTTGGAGAATGCGTAGCACATCAGGGTGCATCCACACATTATTAAAGGTCAAAGGGCATTAAAGCAGTGCAATCATTTTGAAA
The DNA here is from genome assembly GCA_963669975.1 of Acanthoscelides obtectus. Lineage (NCBI taxonomy): Eukaryota > Metazoa > Arthropoda > Insecta > Coleoptera > Chrysomelidae > Acanthoscelides > Acanthoscelides obtectus. Next base: position 3,454,607 of record CAVLJG010000005.1, read on the forward strand.
TTTTTATCTTTTACTTATTATGCTTCATTAAGTACTTATACAAAATATTATTAAAATAAAACCATTTAAACTGGGTGTTCGGATTTATATGTCACTTAGTATAGTTTCAAAAAACGTATTTACAAATTATTATGCCTCACCTTATTATTCTTCTGGAAGTCCGTAAAGAACTTGTTCATGGTCTGATCTAGGCCGTTAGGCGGCTGGGGATGTTGTTGTACGCCGGCGTTGCTACCGAAACCGTTCTTAACGGCGCCAGCCATCAGCATGTCCAGCATGTTCAGCTTCGCAGCAGCCGTAGACGCGTTCAGGTCGTAGAAACCGTTCGGGGCGCTCGCAAACTGGTCCGTCTTCTTTGCGAACCCGCCCGTCTCCGGTCCGCTCAGAGTATTCGTGAAGCCGTTGCAGGATGTGTCTAGCGGCGACTTGAGATCGCCACGTTTGCCTAGACAGCGAAGGATATCGTTAGACTTGCTAACGCGACGAACGATGCAGTTCGTAGGCGGTAGACGGACGTGGAGGTACCACCGGGCGGATCTCTAAGGTGGGGCCAGAATGTGCACGTGTTCGCTAGCTATAGTGTATTTACACCCAAGATAGAATGGATGCAAGGACGGCGTACAGGGCCGCATTCATGATATGAATGATGGATTACCATCAACGTGTTGTAAAACAAACTTAACAAATTACTCAAATACACTTAACAACAGCAACAACCAAGCAAGGTGAATACGAAAACACGAGCACGCAGTGATACACGCGACGGTCGGTGGCCTGAATCCAACTCTGCCTGCCCTGCCCCTGCCCCGCGCATTATTCCGCCAGGCGATCGCTTGAAATTTAATGGCGAATTGACCAATAAGAGGCGTTGTCCCCACCTGATACCGAGAGATCACGCGCTAACTGTTATTATTTACATCTCATCTTGAATTTGGATTCAGTTTAGTCTCGCGGACACGTACGTTTTCCAGCCTCGCGCCGATACGATTTTGAAATGCTTTTAGTCCACGTAAATATCAATATTTTTTGTTCAATTTTTTTATCGCTTTTTAATAACAAAATCTCTCGATTTGAGTAAAAATAAAAAAAAATGGCGAACCTTCCTATTGTCGTTTTTATGTTGTAGGCTAAGTATGGTGTATCTGAAGTCACTTGAAATAGCATAAAAACCTTTGGTCGGCGCGTCCTTTGTAATTTCATGACGTATCATAGGCGTGCGGCATTTATTTAGAACGATAATAATAATGTTTTTATATCACAATAAATGGATTTTACTATCTTCTTATTTTTTTGATTTGGGATAAAAAATACTTATATTGGGAGTTTAATTTATGTTGACTGAAAGTTAAGAAATGGAAAAATTACAGAATTCCAACGTTTGACATAGGCAAATATTTACATAGCAGGTAGGTATATAAAAAGGTATATAAAGACTTACATTATAGGTATTTATATATCATCCTCGCCTTCGGAGCTGTCGCTAGAGTCATCTTGTAGAGGAATTACAACGGGATTTACGGGAGGCAAAACACAATATTCATTTTCTTTTTCAATAATATGCCTAGAACACTGCTTCCATAGGTCTGTGGCAGCAATATGAGATACTGCATCTCTTATTGTGGCCAATAGCGATTCACTTAATTGAGGGGTCTGATTATGTTTTCTTACTTTTTTTTTAAAGCAGCCCAGACCAACTCAATCGGGTTAAAAATGCAGTAATAGGGAGGTAGACGTAATACTTCATGGCCATTTTGCTGAAGCAGATTGTCAACAACATACTCTTTTTCAAATTTTTGTCTTTTAATAAGATCCAATAATATGGCTTTGGTTGATTTTTGTGGTATTTCCATTCCCTTATCCTTTATAAAATCAATAATGTCTTGTTTTTTTGTGCCTGTATTCGGAATTTTGTTTTTCTGTCGGGAATGGTATGGCGCATTGTCCATAATAATCACTGAATTTGGGGAAATGTTTGGTATTAACTGCTACTCTATCCACTTTTCAAATAAGTCCGAGGTCATGTCCTCATGATAGTCGGCACATGATTCTTTGATATTTTTGGCAGATAACAGCAAGGCATTAGGTATAAATCTATTTTCACTGCCACCATGGAGAATAATGATTCGTTTTCCACGGTTGCATGGTGCATTTAAAATGCACTTGTTGCTGTCGTCAACCCAGCCGTACTGCACAACATCATGGGTATCATACCACGTTTCATCCAGGTAAATCAGATTTCTTTTCTGCTCTCTATAGATTTTAACTTTGTGCAAAAATTCTTGGCGCAATTCAACGATTTGAGACGACTCCATAATCACCATTCTTTTATCTAATTTTTTGTATTGAAAATCACACAGTTTTACAATACAGTGCAGTGAGTCTAAGCATTTGTAATTATAAAAATCTTCAGGATAATCTTTTAATTTATCCCGTATCATTTCCAACGTGGGCACCAAATTTTCTTTATAAAATCCGTATATTATACGACGAATATCTTCCTGAAAACCCACGTCTATTCTTTTTAATTTTTGCCCTATGCGCTTTCTGTGGAAGGAATGGTTGACTACATCTCTCCTTTTTATAACCCGATAAATGGTAGACCGACTGATTTTTGTCAGGATACAAATTCTGTTTAAAATTTGATTTTGCGAGGAATCTGGATTTTCGTTTTTCAGACAATCATACATATTTAGGATTACTCTTTGGGTCTGTTCCTCTAAATCTTTATGAAAGAATTCTGCCTGCACAGGTTCATCAACCATCTCCTCGTGGCTTGGAGCATTTTCCCAAGGTCTCCAAAGAGCCATATTTAGGACACACAAGAACAATCAACACAACAATTAAATCAACAAGTAAACTGAGTATTCAAAAGTCAAAAACACACAAACTAATAAAATCTATGAAAAAACACGGACAGACTAAAGAAAACACGTTTATTCACCGCTACACGGCACTGTCTAAACTGTTTCAATTTTCATTAGCCACCTGCACTTGTTCGGAGCTCTGAAATACCCGCTTTCTCATTGGCTATGTCCACGCATAGGCGTGCTTTACTCCACGTGGACTGGTGAAACTGCCTTTGATTTTATACGGGGGATATTTGCTGCGAAATTTAGCGATTTTTGCAGCAACAGAGCGTGTTAAATATAGATATATAAAACGCACCCGGTATTTCACAGTGTTTCAAGTGAGTTCAGATAAAGTATACGTATCGTATGTCATGTATACTCATCTTACCTATATCATCAGAAAGTAACCCAGATCCGTTATCGACCCCCCTGGCAAAGCCGAAAGCCGCCGCCCAATCCTCTTGCGTTTCGATGTCCGGCAGACAATCTGTGAATAGCGCATCGTGATGCTGGCTGTGTCCTATATTGTAAAGGTGGTTGTGATGTCCACTATTCCGGCTGCGTTCCTGGAAAAGGAACATTTTTTTCTGTTACTGATCATTTTCCAGACGGGTTGCTTGTGACGAGGTTATGTTCAAAGTTATACATTACGATTTTCACCGGTTATTGCGTTTTCTAAAACTTCGAGAAGCATTACAGGAACTTACATTAATGCAGGGAAAACTATTTTGTCACTGGAACATACGCGATTTCGGAGCAAATGGAATTGCTACAGAAAACGATAAGTGGAAAAGTTGACTTTTTGATTTATAAAAAAAAATTCGGCGTATTTTATTTCTTGAATATCATTTCGTCCAAATGTTTTCAATCGCGCGCGCAAATTCTGAACTACTATCTTGCAGAGTTCCGGAGTGATGTTTATTTCTCGTCGATTGTGGCCTTAAGCTCGTCCAGTGTTCGTGGATTATAGGAATACACTTTTGACTTTAGATAACCGCACAAAAAATAATAGCATGGCGTGCGGTCGGGTGACCTAGGAGGCCAGTAAATGTCTCCAAACCTCGATATTACTTTCCGAGGAAAAAGTGCTTTCACCGTGTCCATCGATCCTCTGGAAGTTTATTGTTGAAACCATGTGTTTTTGTTAAATCGACGTTCTGTTCTTACAAAAAAGTATCAATCATGTCCTTGTATCGATCGGAATTGACCGTTTTCATCTTCAAAGAAATACGGTCCAATACCGCTGGAGGATATGCCGCACCAAACAATAACCTTTGGACTATGTAGCTGTTGTTTCTCTTTTGGGTTCGTTGGTGCCCAATATCTGCAATTTTGCAAATGGGCCTCGTCACTGTAAACATCGTTCTCGAGTCTGCGCTGCGTAGGAAAAAGATTCAACATCCGTTAAACACAGGATTTCCGTAATATATAAGGATGAAAACTAATTTTTTTCCTCATTATGCCATGCAGTGTTGACCTAGGGATTCTCAAAGCAGCGGAATGCTTCCGGACAGAACGCCGAGGATTTGCAATGACCGAATCACTTACTCGACGCACGTTTTCTTCTGTTGATACAGTAGATGTGGGGCCACTTTTTCAATAGGTTCTTACTTGCGGCATCTCTTGGTCGGCGAACGTTGTATCGTGTTCAAAATTTCCGAAGGGCAACTGCGTATGAATCACCACTCTTAAAGTAAGCCTCGATTGCAGAAGTACGTTGCGCTTCGGTCCAACTTTCCATTGTGACTATTTAACCCGCACGCCGAACGTGTCGATCAAAACCACTTCCTCGCGTGTAGGGTTGCCGCGTAACTCAAATTTGAAATGTGAACTTTCCCACTTTTATGTAGGTAATTTTTGGTATATCAATTCCTTTTAACGAGACCTACAAGCAGCTAAATTAAATGACTCAACTTTAAAAAGACCCTGTATTTTCAAATGTATGATTACTCGGAAGCCATTTTCAATTCAAATAATAGTTTAGTCACTCCATCAAAAGAAAGAAAAAATGTTACCACTAGCCGCTCTCTCCCCAATTACACTGGACAACAAATTTTAGTTTTTTAATTGTATCTTGTGGGAAAAGTGCACTTCTTTGTTAATTTTGGGGCGCTGAATCCAAAAATGACAATGAAATAAAAAAAATAGTTGCGGTTTAGAAAAAAAACTTTTTATTTTTAAGGATATATTAAAAAAAGTAACAAGATTCATATACTTATAAGAATCACTATATGCGCTGTCTTTTTGCTGTTCTTTTATGGATCGTTTCTGGAGCTTCTCTACCAAGAGTCCAACAGTAGTCTGCAAGCATGGAAGGATTCCACTTTCCCTGGTACCTTTTTTCCATTGTTGAAATATCCTGATGAAAACGTTCGCCGTGCTCTTCACTTACGGCTCCGCAATTGTCAGGAAGAAAGTCCAGGTGTGAGTGTAGGAAATGTATCTTAAGAGACATATTACAGCCCATCTTTTGATACGATGACAGCATATTTTTGACAAGGGTTTTATAGTTGTCAGCTTTTCTATTTCCCAAGAAATTAGTGACCACCAGACGGAAATCATTCCAAGCAGTTTTTTCAGTACCTGTTAAAGTGTTTTCAAACTGTGTATCTTTCAAAATATTTCGAATCTGTGGCCCAACAAAAATACCTTCTTTAACCTTTGCCTCACTTAGTCTTGGAAATTTCTGACGCAGGTATTGAAAAGCTGTGCCATCTCTATCTAATGACTTGACAAAGTTTTTCATTAGGCCCAACTTGATATGCAGTGGTGGTAATAAAATTTTTTTCGAATCTACTAATGGCATATGCTGTACATTTTTTTGAATTGGCTCTAGGAATTGACGAACAGGCCAGTTTTGTCTGGTGTAATGAAGTGCCTTTGCCCGACTGTCCCATTCACACAAAAAACAGCAAAACTTTGTGTAGCCTAGCTGCAGCCCAAGTAAAAGTGCAACAACTTGCAAATCGCCACAAATATGCCATTGGTGCTCATCGTATTTTATGCATGTCAATAGGTACTTCATATTGTCATATGATTCTTTCATGTGAACTGCATACCCTACTGGAAGAGATGGTAAAATATTTCCAATATGCAATAACACTGCCTTTAAACTCAATGTTGAACTGTCTATAAACAATCTCCATTCTTCTGGGTTATAGTTTATATTTAAAGTTATTCTCCATATTGAAAAATGGTTTACGAAAAACACATCCCGAAACATCGTCTTCTAACAAGTTCCACTGGTGCAGTTTTGATCCAAGTAACTCTGCCTTACATTTTGGAAGTTCTAAATCTCTTACAAGATCATTTAATTCTGACTGTGTTATTTTGTGCGGTTGGTGGCATGACGTGCTCGGTATAAAATCAGGATCTTTTGACGTTGAAGGCATATCTTCTTCCTGACGAATCACTCGATCGCCATGATCTGATTCGTTTTCTGATTCGCAAGTGTAGGATTCTGGGGGTTTTAGAATAGGATTTTCGTCACTGTGAGGCACAGGTCTCATCGCAGATGGTATGTTTGGGTAGTTAATAACCAATTTTTTTTTTCTTGGACATACCTGTGGCTTGTCCAACACAAGGTACCATGCAAAAGTAACAATCATTAATATGATTTGTAGGCTCTCTCCAAACCATTGGGACAGCAAAGCGCATAGACCGTTTTTTGCCATTTAACCAGCTCCTCAGACTTGAAGCACATGTATTACAGCAGATGTGGGATGCCCACTGTTCGTCTTGATCACCTAGTTTACAACCGAAATAAAGCTGACATGCCTTTGTTATTAGTGGAGTAATAGACCGTCTCCGAGACGCAAAAGTCACATCACCACACACGTAACAAAACTGATCTGGATTGTTTACACACTTTCGAGACATCTTGCATGAACGCTGTCAGCCAACTGAGGAAAAAATGGCTAATATAAAACAATATAATGTACACGTATGTATAACGTAACACAATCATGCCGATTACATCATCGTTCCTTGCCGAATATAAAAATGTAGCACGTGCATTCTTGTGAATTACAGTATATGAACACTGTCACAGAAGGAACACATATAATTACCGTATCTCTAAAACTTGAACTAATATTGAAAAAATAAGTTTCATTCCGGTTTTAGCACATTAAAAATAGTAATATTTTGTTGATTTTATTTAGGATATTTTTCGGCTGTTGATCAGTGTTATTATTAATTACCAAACAACCAATAATCAACTTACTTCCTCATCCGCGTTTTCATCTGGCCTTCCGTCTTCCGTATGAACAGCTTTCTGAAAGGCATTCGCCGAGAAAAAGCTACTATTATCGTCCACCAGCACCGAAGAGGGTAGTTTTAATAATGTGGAGGTTGTGAGCGTTTGATGTAACAAATGTTGAGTCTGTAACACAAATTTAAATAGTAGGCAATAACTCAATGCATTCCACAAAAATTGTAAGAGTTCCTTTAAATAATTTTACTATAATTTCAATTTGTGTGGAGTTTTTAGTCGGTTCAACAGTCTTCTTCACAGATAGCCGAGAGCCAACCAAATGTTGAAAATAAAATGGAATAGATCCAATCTTTATATGAAAAGTGTCTTAGGTATACTCAATGCATTTCAATACAAGAAAGGAATGCTAAAAAGTCGACTAACCTGTTCTGAGGCAGCTGAGGTTGACGGCAGCCTTTGTTGAAGCAAAGTCGGCGTGGTCGAACCAGGGGGCGGAGTGGTGGATGTGTGGTCCGGTGAACACGGCGAAGTACTACCGCCCCCACCAGTGCGCGCCGAATTTGTAGGGTCTTTAACTGAAACAAACAAAAAATATTTACTTAAAAATACGAATTTTACACACCATGGAGAACAACTGCGAGGTTTTATTCAAATACAGGGTGTAAACGTTATGGTAGTCATTATTGAAATGGGTAATAGGGGGGGGGGGGGGGTCAAATCAAGTCAAAAAGTTCATATGACCCATGGTCCAAAAGTCGATAGATTTTTATCTAAATGGCTTTATAGTTTACAACTTTAAGTGCCACAATCATACTAATTTTTATAATCTAATCTAAAACGTTTTTAAACTGGGTAATTAAAAAATAAATGGCATTAAGTTTTTCTAAGTCAAAATTTGTAGTAAGTTTCACTAAATTAAATATTTAAAACACACATGATAGCAGCGCGTCGGTCTTTCTCACTCTTATCGAACCGGCAATCGATCGCAAACGGTAACAGTGGTTAGTATGTTGTTTTGTTTTTGTTCGCGTACGTCGTCGTGTTTACTTACAATGTTCTCGAATCGAGAGTTCGCCGACATGTTAGTTTACGGTGAAGCAGAAATCAAATCTTGCAGCTCAGTTTATCGCGAAAGATTTCGCCTACGGGTACACCCAGACAGAAGGACATTTGTGCAAGTGTACCAAAAACTTCGAGATACAGGAAGTGTTCAGCCCACTAATATTCGCACTCGTTAAAGACAGGTTACTGTAGAGCAGGAGGAACAAATTTCAAATATCGTGGAAACCAATGCAGATATCAGCACTCGGGAGTTAGGCCGCCGCGTATGACGATCGCATACCATAGTCCATAGAATCCTGCGGGACAATTTGCTTTATCCCTACCATGTACATCGAGTGCAGGCCTTGTTACCAGAAGACTGGTCACTGGTTTTTGCACAAAAACATTGAAAATACAGGGTGTCCGCAAAGTTGGGTTTTTTCTTTTCAGAAACAACTACCCTTGAAATAACAAAGGTAATGTGTAGTGAAACGAGGAAGACCAAGTAAAAAAAAATAAAGGAAAAAGTACTCACTCTCCAGTTGGGGCTAAGTACGTCTCTGCCCGAAATCATACCGCTCCAACAGAAAATGAAATCAGCTGATGCGCTACCGAGCAGACGCAGGCGGTGTTGCAGACCACGAACAGCGGTAACAAATATGACGGCGTTGCCGCGTTTTCAGTTTTTAGGTAAACGTACTTTATAGGTATCGTTCGAAGTTATCGCCGTTTGATTCAAAAACACAGGTGCGTGCACGACGTAGCCAAGCATCGGTGCAGGCTTTGAGAATGGAGTCCCTCCCCCGAATGAAAGCACCAGCTTGTTCAATTCCGAGACGAAGTTAGTCAACCGTATGCACTTCAGTTTTGTACACTAAGCGTTTCATTCCTCCCCAAAGAAAAAAATCACATGGTGTTAAGTCTGGAGATCGCGGAGGCCACGCTACGGGTCCATTACGTCCGATCCACCTATTCGGAAATAATTCATTCAAAAACTCACGCACTTCGCGTCTAAAATGAGGCGGTGCACCATCGTGCAGAAACCACATTGATTGTCTTACACTTAATGGCACATCTTCTAACAAGGAAGGCAAAATGTTGCGTAAACAGTCTAGGTATTGCATCCCGTCCAATCGATTTGGGAGAATAAATGGTCCAATGGTTCACCACGCCAGCCCAAACATTCACCGAAAATGTTTGTTGAAAATGTGCCCGACGGACAGCGTGCGGATTTTCTACTGACCAAACATGAGTGTTGCGAAAGTTATTCACCCCATTACGCGTGAACGTAGATTCGTCTGTCACCAATATGCACTTCAAAAAGTCCGGATTATTGTCATGTTGATGCAACAACCACTCACAAAACTTGCTGGAAAATCGTCAGGCTGAAGGGCTTGTACACGTTGGACGTGAAACGGATACAGCCCCTCTTCACGCAGCGTTTGCCACACTTTAGTTTTTGATACTTGCACTTCTCTAGCCACGTCTTTAGTGCTTGTTGAGGATTCTCGTCTACGCGATTACCTCTACACGCGTGACCGTAACCGTCGGTTGAAGGTTGCATACTGACCTGACACACTGACCCCGACCCAGTTCTGTCGTCGGGTTGAGCTAGTGTCCTAGTACCACTCGGGGATGTCGCGGCTACAGGACGGTATTCAGATATTTTTGATGTTGCAGAGCCCTTTATCTCGGTTCCCTTAAGACATTGGTGTATATGGTACTAAGAAAAATCGCTTATGTTTTCAAGATCTACACGTCGTGTAAAGGAAAACCCCAACTTTGCGGACACCCTGCATAAAGTAAAATATAACGTACCGTCCGTCTTCTCGCCATCCTGCTTCGCCGCCGATCGACCGCCTTCCCTCGTCCCGCCGCCGTCTTTCCGCTCTTTTTTTCCTTCTTTCGTCTTGCTCTTTTTCCCGCCTCTCTCCTTCTTGCTCGACTCTTTGTCTTTCTCGCCCACGCCGTTATTCAAATGCGGCCAGTTTTCCTTGTTAGTGCCGCCGCCGTTCGAACCGGTACTGCTGCTGGTGCTGCTGACCGAACTCGACAACGCGACGTTCTCTTTGGACGACTTCGAACTGGAACTACCTGCAAGAGGCCGCCGTGTTCCAGTTGAAAAGTGAGAGTAGGAACCTGATATGTTTCTTTCTATACTAAGTGACATATAAATCCGAACACCCAGTTTAAATGGTTTTATTTTAATAAAAGTTGGTCAATGTATTTATCTTACTGTAAATAACGAGTGAAAAAATTTTCAGCCTTATCAGTTGGACATTCCGGTTTTTATACTGCTTTTTTTTAATTCACTAACGCTCTAAAAATGAATATTTCAGCCGCAGTAAAGAATCAACGTTGGCGGATTTTGATTTTTGACATCCTTTACGATCGGTTACGATGCCTAGAGTACGGAGACCTGTACGATTTCGTCAACTTAGTGAGTTTGATAGGGGCCGTATAGTGGGACTTCGGGAAGCTGGACTTTCTTTTCGGGCAATTGCCGTTAGAATGTAAAGAAGTGTAGACACTGTGGTTAGGTGTTGTCAGGCATGGCTTCGAGAAGGCCGTACGCAAAGAGCAAGGGGTACTGGACGCCGCCGTAGAACAACAGACCGTGAAGATCGCCGCCTAAGATTATTGGCCTTAAGGGACCGTTTCTCCACTACCAGGTCCATTGCAAATTGCTATTGGCATGCGAAGTGTTTACCGACGAATGAGAAGTTTTGGCTTGTTTTCATACCGGCCACACTGGGTCCTCCCTTTAACTCGAGAACACCGACGTAATCGCCTTGAGTGGTGCAGACAACGGTCACTGGGATCAGGAATGGAACAGTATTGTCTTTAGTGACGAGTCTCGATTTTGTTTAGGCATGCACGATGGTCGTGTGCCAGGGTTAGAAGGCGACGTGGTGATAGGAGGAATACACAGTTTTTTGTTGAAAGACATGTTCATCACACTGTTGGAGTTATGGTTTGGGGTGCTATAGCTTATGGTTCCAGGTCACCTTTAATCTTCATCAGAGGTAACATGAACGCGCAGCGTTATATACACGAAGTTCTAGAACCCCATCTTTTAGCCTATCTTGACACCCTGGCAGATCCAACTTTCCAACAAGATAATGCCCGATCACATGTTGCAAGAGTCACAACAGACTTCTTTCAACATAATGATGTCACATTGTTACCATGGCCACCAAGATCTCCCGACTTATCCCCAATTGAGCACGTGTGGGATATGATGGGTAGGAGATTGCTCAATTTGCAACGTCCTCCTCAGACTCTAGAAGCACTTCGAGAGGAGTTGGTGGTTGCCTGGAATGAGATACCACAGGACGACATTGACCACCTGATCAGAAGCATGCCTAGGCGCGTTGGAGAATGCGTAGCACATCAGGGTGCATCCACACATTATTAAAGGTCAAAGGGCTTTAAAGCAGTGCAATCATTTTGAAATTTTTATCATTTACTTATTATGCTTCATTAAGTACTTATACAAAATTTTATTAAAATAAAACCATTTAAACTGGGTGTTCGGATTTATATGTCACTTAGTATATTTGCATTTCATTTATAGGATGTTCCTTAATGATATGCGAATATTTGAGGGTGTGAATCTACATGACAAATTAATGTTAGTTTGCTTATAAACTATGGTCCTAAAATGTTTCCTTATAAAAACTCGGGGTGTTGAAGTTTTAGGAAAAAAAAAATGTAAATTAATTAATATATTCAGAACCGCTTCAGATATTTCACTGATACTTAGTACGTAGTGAAAGTTAATAAAGTTGCATATTTTTCAATGCAAAAATAATTTTTAGCTTTAACAGTGGCGTGCGTACGGGTATTGACTTCGATATTTTTAAAGAAAAAAATGGTACGCCAATGGTTTTTTGCTGAATAAAAATTATTTTTGGATTCCCCGTTCAAATTAAAACAAATGATCTTTCTTGAATTGTTTTCCTTCAATGCGTCATTTTTGAGTAAAAAAATAAAAACCGTTCTATTGTCCGAGAAAATTAATGTAATAATTGAAGAATGCAATTTAGTAGTACGTTGCAACAGTTAATTGGTTATAGCAAATAATCGTTCATTTTTGCCGAAAAGCGCATAAGAGTGAATTTGAAATAGTAGCCAGAAGTGTTGAAGTTTTAAGAATGCTCAAGCTATCCGACGACGTAACTGCTGTAGCAAATTAAACATACAGGGTGAGTTTTCAGAATCTAATTGGACAATATCTCCAGTGTGCCGCACTGCCGGGTGAAATTTGGCAGAGCTGGTTCAAGGAGTGCTTTTGGCGGATGGAGAAATGTATTGCAAAACTTTTATAGTACCCTTTGTATAACCTTTTTTAAATCGGTCATGCAATCATTTTAACCTATTTTTTTGGAGAATTAACGTGCAGGGTTTGTTCGGAAAGTAATAGGACTCATTTTCTTCCGCCATGACTGTACTTCGGATGTTAAATTTACCAAAATCTGTGGTTCATGACATTGTAACACAGCATTTGAATATGCGCAAGGTGTGCGCGAAGATGGTCTCAAAAGGGCTCACTGACGACCAGAAATTGCGGCGAGTGGAAGTTTGCCAAGAAAATTTGAACATGTGTGAAAGTGACCCCCAATTTTTGAATATCGTAATCACAGGTGACGAGTCGTGGATCTTTGAGTATGATCCCGAGACAAAGCGGCAATCTTCCGAGTGGCACACGACGGCGTCTCCTCGCCCGAAAAAGGGAAGAAGGAACAAATCCAAAGTGAAAACGATGCTCATTGTCTTTTTTGACATCAAAGGCATCGTCCACCATCCTCCTGGATAAACCGTCAACGCCAAGTTTTACGTGGAAGTGCTCAGGAGACTCAAACGAAGGGTCAGTCGGGTCCGACAAGACAGCGCAGCCGACTGGAAGTTGCACCACGACAACGCCCCGGCTCACACCGCTACCTGACCAAGGCCTGCATCCCAACGCTTCCGCAGCCGCCCTACAACCCAGATGTGGCCCCCCGGACTTTTTTTTGTTTCCTCGCCTGAAAAGGCCGATGAAAGGCAAGCATTTTGCCTTCAATGCTTGGAAATCGCGCTGGCAGCGCTGCATCGACGCAGAATGAGCCTATTTTGAAAGTTTTTTAAGAATTGTAACGATTGGCTCGATAATTTTTTTTATTATTATTACTTTCCCGACAAACCCTGTAATTATAACTTTGTATTACACTGGTCAACACTGGTTTTGCCACACGAACTTTGACAGCTAATTTTGTTTTATCAGTCTACCCTCATTATTACATGACAGCTGTCATATGTCTATTAGCCTCATATTTGTTGTGATACGGTAATACTCATAACTAGTACTACGGCAGTAAATTAACAGAAACGCTTACAAGTAAATCCTTATAAAAATATTTGTTGTTGAATTTGAACACTTTTTTGTGATTTATTAACCCTGTGAATATGTCGAGAAAGTGTAATAATGATCCTAACTCTTTTTGTTATGTCTGCGGAGAACTAACATTCAAAAAACAACGACGAAATTTTACGAATCTTGTGTTGGAGTGTTATCACCAATGTTTTGGTTTTTCTGTCGCCCATCAAGACAAATCCTGGGCCCCTCATGTCTGTTGCATAACGTGTGTGAAAAATTTAACTGACTGGAAGAAAGGTGCACGACCTATGCCGTTTGCTGTACCCATAATATGGACTGAACAGCGAGATCACGTTTCAGATTGCTATTTTTGTCTCACAGACATAAAAGGTATAAATTACAAGAAAAAAACCACAGTTATTTACCCTAACTTATCTTCGGCTTTATATTATATATATAATATTTATATATTTTTTTTAAGACCAGTCTCTCATTGTAAAAAATTGCCTGAACTAATACCAGTTGCAACTACGTCTGTTGAGAACAATTCACAACCGTCCACTTCAGGTGAATGTGTTGACGAGGACGATGACTTTGATTAAAAGGAATTGTAAACGAGCCACATTTGATAACTCAAGGAGACCTAAATGATTTGGTTCGGGATTTAAATTTGTCAAAAAAGCAGTAAGAACTATTAGGATCACGTCTAAAAGAATGGAATTTGCTACATCATAATACAAAAGTTAGCTATTTTCGAAACCGTGATCAACACTTCAGAACGTATTTTTCTCAGAATGGAGATTTGGTGTTTTGCAATAACATAAATGAGATTATGAAAATGTTGGACATAGATTTTGATCTCTCTCAGTGGCGTTTATTCATTGATTCTTCGAAAGCAAGTCTAAAAGCAGTGTTATTGCATAATGGAAATAAGCTTCCGTCTGTACCTCTGGTCCATGCTGCAAATATGAAAGAAACCTATGAAAATATGAAACTTTTACTTGAAAAAATAAATTACAGTACATATTCCTTCAAAATCTGCGGTGATCTTAAAGTTGTTGCACTATTACTTGGACTTCAGCTGGGTTATGCAAAGTTTTGCTGCTTTTTATGTGAATGGGATAGCCGAGACAGAACTAATCACTATATAAAAAAAACATGGCCTACGCGAGCATCGTTAGTTCCTGGGCAAAAAAACCTAAAGTATTTACCCCTTGTACAGCCAAATAATGTGCTTCTACCACCATTGCATATCAAATTAGGATTAATAAAAAAATTTGTGAAGGCAATGGATCGCAATGGGAGTGGATTTTTGTATCTAAAAGAAAAATTCCCTAAAATAAGTGATGCAAAGATAAAAGAGGGTATTTTTGTTGACCCTCAAATTAGGGAGTTAATAAAAGATTCAAGATTTGAAGAAAAATTAAGCGATTTAGAAACATCTGCATGGAAGGCTTTTAAAAATGTTGTTTCAAATTTTTTGGGTAACCACAAGAGTGACAGCTACAGAGAGTTGGTTAGCGAGCTATTATTGTCATAACAAGCATTGGGTTGCAACATGTCACTTAAGATCCATTTTTTAGACTCGCACCTGGATTTTTTTCCTGACAATTTAGGGGCTGTCAGCGACGAGCACGGTGAGAGGTTCGATCAGGACATTTCTAATATGGAAAAGCGGTACCAGGGCAAATGGAGCCCAAATATGTTAGCAGATTACTGCTGGACAATTAAAAGGGACCAACCAGAAGCTAAATATTCAATAAAATCTTAGATTATTAAGTCATTTATAAAAAAAAATAACTTTTGATTTACGAGATCTGTGTTTTTTCTTAATATTTTAAATTACTCAATAGAATAAAATCCTTGTCTAGCAAATTTTTTTTAACTGTTTATTTTTTCTTACAATCACTAATCAAAGTAAAAAATATCAAAAAAGTCCGTGTGGCACGACAAAGTTAAAATTTTGTTGATCAGTGTTATCAGTCTGAAAAGTTCAGTCGGTGAAACTGTAAAAGAATGCTCACCTTTACTATTCGCGTCTGCCGTCGGTATTGGAGTGCTGGCGGAATTCTTACCGTCACATATGCTCGCAGCCTGCTGCTGTTGGTTCATGCGCGTCGCGAAGTTTTCGTGCAACTTCTTCTCGTACTCCTGATGCTTGCCGGCATGCATTTGCTCTTTCGTGAAACTGGCTTCGGCATCACCTTTTGCCGGAGATGTTGAAAACAAGATATAGTCCAAGAAATATAGGAGAGACAAAATATTTATATTTAAAAAGGCATTATCTACAAGAATATGGATCGTGCCAGGAAGAAAAGTCTTGCGTCAATTTTTCATTAGTGAAGTCGGCGTTAAGCCATAAACGGGGTACAGACCTAGTCAATATAAGTAATAATAATAATAATAATATTTATTCACTCAATGTACAAAGGTAACAAAAAATATGAGTAACTAAATATAAAATCAAAACAGACCCAATAGAAGGCATCGCCTGTAAATGGACCAATAAATTTAAGTTGAAACTGTAGAATGCAAATGACAAAAAGGACAAAAATTAGCTACAGTAGATTATGTATTTAGCTGATGTTCGTATTTATGAGTTTATGAATTTCAGTCCTAGATATAGAATGTAGCCACTTTTTTAAATTTCTTTTGAAACAATTTCCGAAACGTAAATCTTTTAAGTCTTTAGGTATAATTTCATAAAATTTAGGCGCTAAATAGAGATATGATCGCTGCATTATAGATTTATGCGGTTGAGAAACCACTGTGCCACGAATTTTGTACCTGGTATAATGATTATGTTTAATTTTTTGGTCGGTGTTTACAAATTTATGGTAGTGTGTGATACTGTGTAAGAAATAAAGCTGTCTTATATCATACATTCGAACATCTGCGTATAATTTTTCAGTGGGATAAAGTTTCGGTTTTTTAAATATCATTTTTAGAATACTTTTTTGAAAAACATCTAAATTATAGATATGTGAGGAACATCCAGCTCCCCATGCTAATATACCATATGTGAGATGAGCTCAATCAGTGCATGGTATAATGTTCGAAGATATTTTTCTGTCAATATATTCCCAAGGTATTTAATTTTGTAGGATACAAATCTAACTTTCTTTAAAATATAATTGACATGGATGTCCCATCGTAAGTGAGGATCCAAGACCACTCCTAGGTATTTTATGTTGGGCACTCTATTAATTTGCATTTTTTGATCATTAATATTGAAGGAGAAATTTGTGTAATTTGGCAGATGTCTAGCATAAGATCCAAATGGTAAAAAATGTGTTTTAGAGTAGTTAATGCTTAATTTTCTACTGTTAAACCACCGAATAATTTTTATAAAATCATTTTCAATTACATTTTTCAGATCAGACCAGTCAGTGCCTTTATATAATATTGCAGTATCATCTGCAAAACTAGTTATTTTGCCAACACAATTAATTTGGAAAATATCATTTAAATATATATTGAATAAGAGCGGACCTAAGACAGTTCCTTGTGGGACACACACTTAATATACATTTCTTTACTAAATGATCCTGATATCTGCACAGATTGTGGGCGATTTGACAAATAACTTTCGATCAGTGAGTACGAGTTTCCTCTGAAACCAATTCTCTCCAATGCTTCTAATAATAATTTGTGATTAACTGTGTCGAAAGCTTTCTTTAAATCAACAAAAATGCAGATTGAAGGGATTCTGTTATCAATATTTTGATGTATTTGATTTACAATTTTAGTTATTGCGTCCGATGTAGCCTTCCCTTCTGTAAATCCATATTGATTTTCACTTAAAATTTTGAATTTTGTGAGGTATCAGAAATGTATAAAAAACATCTGTTCAAATTACAGGCTTTGAAAAAAAAAATGGAAAAATATACACCCTGTGATCTTTTAGTTACTACTACTACAAATTTCATTGTTTTCTTAGACAGTACACGAGGACAATCTATACGACAGCGGGATTATCTTCCGAAAGTTGAGTTTTGTCAAACAATGTGACAGAGACACGGGGAAGATACGAGATTTTTAGAGAAAATTTTTGTCGACATTTAAAATAAATGGTTACATGAATCAACACAACCTACACGACTGGCATGCTGAAAATCCACATTCGATGAGACAAAATAGATCACAGAATCGTTGTAAAGTAAACATGTAGTCCAGTATTCTAAATGGGATCATCATTGTACCCTTTAAGCTGCCAGAGTTCTTGAACGGCGAAATTTATTTAGGCTTTTTACAAAATCATTTGCTGAATTTATCGGAAGACGTACCGCAGACATGAGGTACCAGGATGGCTGGTTTCAGTTAGAGAATATTTTGATGTGGTCTGGTACAATTCCGTGACCAGCCCGTTCACCTGACTTAAATCCACTCGTTTTTTTTACTGGGGAGCGGAGAAAGATAAAGTTTACTCAGAGCCAATCAAAAATTTAGTCGAGACACGTGACAAGAAGCTGAATTTGTTGATAACGGAAGATTCGCGCGTCTGATAGCCCGATCATTTCAAGAAGCTTGAAAGTTTGAACATTTATTGTGGATCTAATAAATATACTAAGTGACATATAAATCCGAACACCCAGTTTAAATGGTTTTATTTTAATAAAAGTTGGTGAAAGTATTTATCTTACTGTAAATAACAAGTGAAAAAATGTTCAGCCTTATCAGTTGGACATTCCGGTTTTTATACTGCTTTTTTTTAGTTCACTAACGCTCTAAAAATAAATATTTCAGCCGCAGTAAAGAATCAACGTTGGCGGATTAGAGTACGGAGACCTGTACGATTTCGTCAACTTAGTGAGTTTGATAGGGGCCGTATAGTGGGACTTCGGGAAGCTGGACTTTCTTTTCGGGCAAGTGCAGTTAGAGTGCAAAGAAGTGTAGACACTGTGGTTAGGTGTTGTCAGGCATGGCTTCGAGAAGGCCGTACGCAAAGAGCAAGGGGCACTGGACGCCGCCGTAGAACAACAGACCGTGAAGATCGCCGCCTAAGATTATTGGCCTTAAGGGACCGTTTCTCCACTACCAGGTCCATTGCAAATGAATGGTTTGCAGAACACGGAAGACCTATTGGCATGCGAAGTGTTTACCGACGAATGAAAAGTTTTGGCTTGTTTCCATACCGGCCACACTGGGTCCTCCCTTTAACTCGAGAACACCGACGTAATCGCCTTGAGTGGTGCAGACAACGGTCACTCTGGGATCAGGAATGGAACAGTATTGTCTTTAGTGACGAGTCTCGATTTTGTTTAGGCATGCACGATGGTCGTGCCAGGGTTAGAAGGCGACGTGGTGAAAGGAGGAATCCACAGTTTTTTGTTGAAAGACATGTTCATCACACTGTTGGAGTTATGGTTTGGGGTGCTATAGCTTATGGTTCCAGGTCACCTTTAATTTTCATCAGAGGTAACATGAACGCGCAGCGTTATATCCACGAAGTTCTAGAACCCCATCTTTTACCCTATCTTGACACCCTGGCAGATCCAACTTTCCAACAAGGTAATGCCCGACCACATGTTGCAAGAGTCACAATAGACTTCTTTCAACATAATGATGTCACATTGTTACTATGGCCACCAAGATCTCCCGACTTATCCCCAATTGAGCACGTGTGGGATATGATGGGTAGGAGATTGCTCAATTTGCAACGTCCTCCTCAGACTCTAGAAGCACTTCGAGAGGAGTTGGTGGTTGCCTGGAATGAGATAACACAGGAGGACATTGACCACCTGATCAGAAGCATGCCTAAGCGCGTTGGAGAATGCAAAATTTTATTAAAATAAAACCATTTAAACTGGGTGTTCGGATTTATATGTCACTTAGTATATATTCACCGTCTAAGAAAATATTGTCGTAATACTAGAACTGTCATCACAGGGTGTAGATTTTTCCGATTTTTTTTTTTGAAGCCTATAATTTGGAAAGTACAAGACTTACGATTTTTTTATGTTTTTCTATTGGAACAAATTCAAGCAAATAGAGTAATTTTAAGAAAGCTGCGACATAACGAAGAGAGGAAGAATTAATCACGTGACTTACCATAATCATGCAGATACATGCAGTCGGGCTTCGGGCACGGTTGATTCTTCATAAAATGCGAACAATATTTTGTAGTGCCTAAACTGGATTTAATCAGTCTACCGTCTATCGTTATATTGTTAACGCTCTGTATGGCTCTCAGAGCATCATCGCTTTTCATGTAAGTAACGTAGGCACCTGCATGAGAAACAAAACTTTCTTTAGTAAACCTGACAAAAATGACCCTCCTATTCGCGGAAAACCGGACGAATTTTTTGATATACGTATGTACAGTAATGGACAAAAGTATATACACAAATATGAATATTTATCTAAATACCTTTAGAAAACGGATTCATACTTCATTGCTCCATAAACAAATGCGTTATTAGTAGAAAAACTAAATTCCTTGTTTTTACATTATCTGCAATGAACACAATACAAGACTGAATATAAGCACATTTTTATGAGGGACAAAAATATGTAGACAAGTTCTTTTCAACATTAGTTTAGTACAGTTTCGTGTCAGAAGAGGATTAGTTTCGCCGATAAATACTCGTATTATCACATACAATGAGCAATACGTACTTGCACTAGGTCCTTGAGAGCCAGCATAGGACGTGGATTGGTTGATAACCACCTTGTGTATCTTGCCGAACTTGCCGAAGTATTCGTGCCGTTTGAGCACTTCCGGTTCGGCCAGGCGCATCGGCAGACCCACCACGAACACGAGGTTTCGCTGCACGACGCGCACGCTAGCTAGATGCTTGCGGCTTTCGCTCAACTTCGCCTAAAAACAACAGATAATTATAACAACGCCTTCAATGTTGTTAGTAAATTTGAAAAAATACTTGAAAGGAAATGGTAGGTTGTAAGCAAGATAGTTATCTCACCATAAGAGTGTTCAAATGTTGATCTTTTCATCTATCTACTTTAAAAAAAATACTTTAACAGGTAGTATGTTTTGTAAGCTATGTGTATGCAAAATAATCTGTTACTCACTAAATATATTGTAACAATATTTCTAGACTTCAAAAGGGCATTTGAGACTATAGATAGGGAAAGATTGTTAATGAAATTGTGTCACTATGGCTTTAAAGGATCAGTATTAGACATTTTACAAAATTATTTGGTAAATAGAAGTCAAAAAACTAAAGTTGGAAGTATTAGGTCAAGTGTCCGAGTCGAAGATTTAGCAACGTGAATATTCGAAAAAATTAGATGCCGTTATATTATGAAAAAAATCGACAATATTCTTCAGATTTATTACTAGAAAGATGCCTCCCATTTTGATCGGATCAAGAATTTTGATCCCCGGCGTGAATGTATGCTTGCACCACGTACCTTGCGCTGCTGATCACGTTGCCTCTTCTCTGCCTTCAGCTTGGCGACCTGCTCCTGAGACAGCGGTATAAAATCGGCCGGATTTTCAGAATAGGCCTTGCGACACGCCGGACACAGGCCATTCTCGTCGGTACGGATCCGATGCCAACAGAACCTGCATATCTGCGGAAGGAACAAACGTTATTGTGTCCATAAAAGGTCTGTGGCAAGGTTAAATTAACAAAACACTTTTTGTTTTGGAAAATCGAAATAGTCACATGGTGCCATATCAGCAGAATATGGGGAGTAGTTGATGGTTAAAACGCCATTTTTTGTCGGTCGATGAGATTGTGTATTATCGGGCAAAGAGCCAAGATAAAACACAGCATTAACTGTTTGGCCTGGTGGAACGAATTCTTTGTGAATAATTGTGAGACTAATCAACATTGTCTTCACTTTGGACTTTTCCACACAGCTTTTAATATATAATAATAAATTTACACTCTTTTTTGGTAAATGTTTTACCAAGTGTAACACAGAACTTAATATTGGCTCTTTGTTCGATGCTCACTTTAGGCACAATAACTCCACATGAAGTGGTTTGATTGTCCTGTTTACTTTGCAACAGATAGATAGAACATTGAAACATCATCATTAATGTCAGTGGAATTCAAAACCAGATCCCAATTAATTTTTAAGTCATAAAAAAGCTCTTCATATTTCAATGCTCCTTCCTGATAACTGCCTCTAAAGTTATCAATCAGCCTTGTGATTTACCAAAAAAAAAGTCTTACAGCTTCAGTCACTATCACTACCAGATTGCTCTCCATAGTAAAAACAAGATCCAAATAAACAAGCCTATCATAATACAGAACTATTGAATTTATTTAGGTAATGTATTTACCCCATGGTCTCACATTTTCCCCTAGTACCTACAAAAGCTGACAGAATCATAATATCATCTGACTCTTGTCAAATATGTATCACAAATCATATAACCTTGTGACATAATGAATATGAAATCAAAATAAGCTACTAATATAGGCTACAGAATCTAGAACTATGAATAAATTAATTATAAGTGATAATTGCAAGGATTCTATCATATTTTTGATTACAATATGCTGTCAAAAGATAAATAAAATTAGCTTCTCACCTGATAGCCACAAGTGCATGGGAAAAAATTAAGATCATCCACCTCGAGTGGTTCCATACACAGGGGGCACTCCACCTGCTCTTCACCACTTTGATTCAACACTGACATCTTGATTATCAGCAATCTTCACTCTGTATTCTTAGAGAATAGTTCCTTATGCCTTAAACGAAAAACCAACCACTGTGGACTGATGAGTAACTGGATCAATTCTCAGAATCCCTTTGTTAATATGTGCGAGAAAATAAACGCAAGCCTTATTTTCTGAACTATTGAGTCAACCTTATAAGGTATATTGCTGTTCAACTATGACTGCCTTATGTGCGATTGAATCGTTAGTTCTATTTTAAAAATAAAATGTATAGGAATGTCAGAGAATACGGAACATCTGTCAAAGGTTTGCCATGTAGCACCCAGCAGAATCGGGAAAAAAATTATCCGATCAAAATTATTGAACAGCATATATACCACCACGCAAAATAAAAATACTGCGGAAGTATTGCCAGACAACCTGTCGAGATGCTAAGAAAAAATAATATCTAGAAGCACTTCAATTTTATGCAACAACTCAAAATAACTGTCTATTTTTTATTTGGTAAATAATGGTATACTTGTGGCTCCAGTTACACAAGATGTATAACAGAATCCACAAATGTTAGAGAATATTTTGAATACAGTAAAGGGAAAGTGAGAAAAATCTATAATATTTACTCACTTTAAAATCCCAAATAGACAGCAATATGGCGACTATGATCTCAAATCCATGCGCAGAAAGTGTTCGCTGCGCAGTCATCTGCCACGTTAGGCAGAGCCAGTGCTGCCGGATCCACAGTTTTTTCTGTATTTTTATCGAAATGAAACTGGAAAACGTAGTCTCCTCTTTAATTTTTTTAAACGATTCAGAGTGCTTTTTTCGACATTAAATGCATTTGTATTATTTGTTCATGAAAAAGTAGCTATATGATGTTCAAACAAGCTCGCGAAGACCGCAACTCGATATCTTGTTCTTAACCTAAAATGTAGGCCAAAGAAAATGTTATACGGGAAATCCTTCCATTTTTTAAACTAATTTTTCTGGAATTATTTTTTATTCCTCAGGAGAGTATCGCCCTTTTTGATAATATTACGAAATATCGCTAAAGGTAAGTAAGCAATGCTAATAATAAAAGGCATATTTTTTGTTCAAATGCAAATTCACTATATACGAAAAAAAAAATTAATAGAAGCAGCCCTGAATACAACAAACAAATTTCTAATCAAAACATAAATAATAGTTGTCAACAGTTTCGCGTTACTTTGAACAATTATTGCGCTTACCAAATGCGTTTTACGAACGACTAAGCTGTCGATATGCTTTCAGTTAATTTGAATGTCGCAATAGCAATAAGAGTTTACGCGACTCATTATCCAAATAGGATAGATTCCTAGATATTCACAATCTTACATCCAAGAATGGAAAAGGAGATTCCAGGATGGTTGGTTTGAAACCAGTGAGCTCTTTGCATAAGTTGTAATTAAAAAGTCAGTATTTTTTCAGGAAAAACCTGTGTTAAACGGCGTTGTGTGACTCAAAGCGCTCTGATCTTGCGACGGCCTTGATTTTTCCCATACCGATTTTGTCATTGATTCTATCGAATTTCAAGGGCATTGCCTAACGATTTAGTTTTTTCGGTTCGGCAACACTGGCAGCTGGCAGATCCACAGAAGACACACAAGGCAGAACTAAAAATTGTTATCATTTTTGATGATTTGTCAATCTCCAGCTTGTCATGGACAATTAGCTATTTAACAAATCATTCCACTGGTGAAGTGGTGAATGCTTGATCACGTGAAAAGAAAACGGGGCGTGGTGTCAAAATAACGTCAATAAAATTGTCTCACTCTCATACAGCGCGGCCCCCTTCGTAATTTGAATACTCTTTTGTAAACATACATGTTGTGTTTTGCCTGACTCGTGTAATGTTCTGATGGCTTTATGATTAAAAATAATTATCAATCTACGACCGGACCGCCAAGCGGTGTCTATGATTTAGATGGAAGCATGTTTTCTAGGTGAATCGGTGCCCAAGATTCTAAATTCGATTTCGAACTAGCAAAACATTGATAACACATGCCATTAGAAGACCTCATACATTCCACCAAATTTCTTTATATACAGGGTGTTCCTTAATGATATGAGAATATTTAAGGGTGTGAATCTACATGGAAAATTATGAAATGACGGAAATGCGTTACGTACGAGTATATGGCCTTGCCGACGGTAGTGGTGAGCAAGCGAGACGGATTTATCACCAGAGATATCCCGATCGTGTTTTGCCAGATAGTCGAAACTTTTCTAATATTCATCGTCGTCTTGTTGAAACTGGTTCTGTTCGAAAAGGAACATCTGAAGGTAGACCTCTAAGTGTGAGAACACCTGAAATTGCGGAAGCAGTGCTGCACGAAGTCAAAGAACATCCTGAAACGAGTACGAGGAAGATCGCTAGACACTTAAATATTTGCCATCAAATTGTTTGGAGAACTGTAGTAGATTTTTTGTTATATCCTTACCATATTTTAAGAGTATAGGCATTACTTCCCATTGATTTTTCAAGGCGAGTGACCTTTTGTCAGTGGTATCTTCAAAAAATTACACAAAATCTGCAATTTGAACCAATGATTCTGTTCACGGACGAGCTAATTTTTCTCGAAATGCCATTCAGAATTTCCACAATAATAATTTGTGGGGAGAAAAAAATCCTTATGCCGTAATCGAAACCCATTTCCAACACCAATTTTCGGTTAACGTATGGGCAGGAATTATTGGCAACCACTTTATTGGCCCCTTCTTCTTGCCGGGACGACTTGACGGACAGGTTTACCTCAATTTTCTTCAACAACAGTTGCCTTTGCTGCTTGATAATGTTCCGTTAGTAATAAGAAACAATAAGAGGGACATGCATGATGGTGTACCAGCACATTTCAGTGTAGCGGTTCGTAATTATTTAGAAACTGTTTATTCAAATCGTTAGATTGGCCGCGGTGAGCCATTTTCAACAATTTTTGTAATCATTTCGTTGGTTTTAATGTTATGTGAATGTTGTCAGTTGTTGTTGTTCATTACCCCTGATATGTTTAATTTTTCCAATTAAATTAATAATAATTTGGAAAGTTAGACAATAGAACGGTTTTTATTTTTTTACTCAAAAATGGCGCATCTAAGGAAAATAATTTAAGAGAGATCATTTGTTTTAAATCGAACTTATTAACTTTCACTACGTACTAAATAACAGAAATATCTGAAGCGGTTCTGAAAATATGAAATAATTTCCATTTTTTTCCTAAAACACCCCGAGTTCTTGTAAGGAAACATTTTTGGACCATAGTTTATAAAGCAAACTAACATTAATTTTTCATGTAGATTCACACCCTTAAATATTCGCATATCATTAAGGAAGACCCTGTATAAAAGTATAGCGATGTCAGATTTATGTGTAGAGCTGTTAATGTCCCGTGGCAATAAAGCACAATCTGAAGTCATAGCCCATGTGATAGCGCATCCTCAAACAATGGCGCCTGACAATGACATAAGTCAATCGTGTTGATGTTGATTTGTTGATTAACATGAAATCTTATTTGGTATATGCTTTGTGTTGTGATAGAAGATAGAAATTAATCGGAGATAAAAATTAATTAACCATGGCGTCGGGGCTGGATAGCTTCGTAAACCGTATCCTTTAAAAAAATCTATTTACATTGATTCATCGCGCCTGCACAGTATTTCCTTAACATTTTGTTTTTAGATACAGTGTCAATCATAACATCTGACGGGAGGAACTTTATAGTAAGTTTTTCATTATATTTGAACCCTTCACTGACTGGCATATTCAGAAATAGGGTTGAGTGGTGCACAATAAACACTAGGGGCCCAAAAGATATGGTCTATTCTGACAGGTTTGACTAGTGGCTTGATGTTGACCAGTTTATCATAAAACATAAAGAGAAAATGTGTGGCAAGATTACAAGTCTATACAGAAATGATTGAATTTCATCTCCATATCAAATTTACATGGCTTGAATATACCATATTATCGGTCAAATCTGTCAGTCAGGTCCAGATCTACAATGCCTTGAATTATTTTGGACACTTCGCACTTTCCCACACATTAGCTGTATTGTTAATACTTTTTTTTCCTAGGGAACTTTGAAGGGCTTCGACCAAACCATAAACATAATTTTGGATGAATCTCATGAAAGAGTATACTCGACAGCTTCAGGGGTCGAACAAGTAATGCTTGGACTACACATTATCAGGGGAGACAACGTGTAAGTGTATACAAGCGAATTAGCCTTGTCTGATTGTATGGTAATACCCTGATAAAGTTAGGAAAATCTACCTTTTTGATGTTTGACCAATGTTAATTTATCCTGTACTAATAGTATAATCATATTAGCAAATTTCCCTAAAATAAATGTTAAGTTTGGTTTTATTGGTGCAAATTGTTCAAGGGGGTATTTAAAATATGGAGGCATAAAATGGGTGAGAAAACGTATTTTTTTGGATTCAATCGAAAGTATTGACAGGAACAAAAAAACTTTTCAAATAAAATTTTTAGGTATTTACGAGACTTACAAAATGTGACCTTACATAAAAAGATCCGACTAATAGCAAAAATGTTATGGTCGAAAAACGAGGCAAAATGCGGGTTTTTGCACGATAATTTCACGTAACTACTTGAAATTCTTCAAATCAGTAGGATTCGTACTTCTGAATAACAACAACAAAATTTGAGTATATTGGTTTTTTATGCGATAAACAAAGGTTATGTTTCTAACCAAATTCAAACTTTTCATATTTGTGAGTACGTTATTCGAAAAACATATGTTACTGAACACCTTTTAAAACAAAGCGGATGTGTCTATCGACTTTTGTTTAGAAGAAAAAACGTAACCGATCTTTTTTTGCGTAAAAATAACATTTATCTTCCGGAATGGTTTGCGATTTATACCGGCAAGGTAAAGTAGTGTATTTTGGTATAAAATGTCCTTTGAACTAACCCTATACTGACTTCGAAGTTGAGTCATTTATTTTAACAGTGAGTAGATCTGATCAAAAGAAATGTTTTTTCCTTTACCATTTTTCTGGTAAAATTAAAGTAACAAAGTTATAGCCCTTTGGAAGTTTGAGTACCGCCCTGTCTCAATAATATCATGTGCTCGTGTTTGGCAACAACGGATATAATCCGCCTTATCGGTTCATCGCATCGGAAACAAAAAAGCGAAGGAATTTGGAACGATGTTTTTACAATTATGTTATTCAGTTCAGTTATACATACAGTCAGTGTCAGTCGCGTGTGAATAGTGTCTGTTGCGTGGCTCAAACGAAATAAAAAATGGCACATGTTTATGCGGATCGGTTTCCCAATCGAGTGCAACCAACCCCTCGTGCCTTTGTTAATGTAGTACAACGGGCTCGTGAATCAGGTGACTTAAGACCTCACAGGGGACCTCACGATCAAATACAGGTCCGCACTGAAATACTTGTCGGGAGGATACTTTATAAAACAAGGTAACAATTTTTTTTTAATTTTTTTTTATTTTTACACACATATTTTGGTTTATCTTCCTTCTACAATCATTATCTAAAAATTAATGACTCAACTTCAAAGTCACCCTGTATATTCCCCAATAAGCTACATAGTAGAGATGGCCAGAAAACAGGTGTTTTGGCATAAACAATTAAAAATTCTCAAAAACTAATTGACCCATGTACTCCAATTTTCTTGTGGTTATTCAGAAGTACGAATTTGAAGAGTTTTAAATAACTGTGAGGGACCATCATCTCATTACCAATAAGTGCCACACCATTCAGTTTGACTCGGTTTTCAGCCATAACTTTTTTGTTATCAGTCTGACCTTTTTACGTGTTTTCTCATAAATACCTAAAAATTTTATATGAAGAGTTCTTCCATTCCTGATCGAATCCCAAAAAACACGTTTTCTCATTCTTTGTTGTCGAATAAAAAGTTTTCCCACAAAAATTGGTCCCATTTTATGCGTCCATCTTTTGAATACCCCCTTGAACTTGAGATTGACCTTTTCGAAAAATTGGTTGATGTCAGTATCGGAATTTTATCACTATATCTGCTATCCAAATACTGGACTTTCAAATCTAATGACCCTTGGGTATCATAAATGCACTCTCTTTCGGTTATGCTGCTTATATTTGATTCATTTTATCTTATCTCTAAACTAAATTTTTTTCCAGAGCACTCATAGGACTGATAGATGAAGAATTAGACAACAGGTTAAACTTGGCAAATATGAAAGCAGAACCATTGAATCCTGTTGTACATTAACGAATAAATCTAATTTTTAAGAGCTGTTTTATTTTCCACCTGTCAATTTTGTTTGAAAATTATACAGGTTGGGCTGGTGAATTGTTGGCCTATTAACACTTGTTTTTGAATCCCATCATTGGATTATGGTGGGCGGCCTCAAAGCCTACAAATTTAAAAACTTTTTACTTGAATTACATTTATATAGGGTGATTGGCAGTAACAGTAGAAATCTAGCCTTTCTGAAGGAGAAAAAAGTTATCAAAACCAAGCAGGCCATAAAGACGTCCTACAATAGGAGAGCGCTGAAACGGAATAGGTGAAATCTTGAAATTTTTGGAGAGAAAAGACTATGACAAGGAGGCCATAAAGGTGTTCTACAATTATTCTAGGAACGACTGACGATAAGAATAAATCTAATGGTGATGAATCACACGATCTAGAGGGCTTATTCTGATCACCGAAACGGGAAGATAGACGACCAGGAGACGCCTCGAGCAGTATATGAATTGTTTCACCACATATTGTACAGTGTACGCATCCAATTTCTGCGATATCGAGCGCCGTAACAGTTACTATCTGGAAGATCCATTGACATTTTGTATTTATTAACCATAGCAACCATAATGCTGCTTATTTTTTCGTATTATCAGCAGATTATGTTTAGCAACTAACTTCAGGTAGGTAATTACTTAGAAGTGCATAAACAGTGTTTCAATAGAAAAAGGTGAGTAGAGATCATTTACAGATAAATTTATCGGATAATTTATAACAAAGTACACGTAATGTGAAAAGGCATTTATTTCTCCGAATTGAAAAAAAATTAATTAAAAAAGAAATGAGCAGAAAGCAGAACTTATCCATCTAGTTAGGCAGCACAAATATAAATATACTAAGTGACATATAAATCCGAACACCCAGTTTAAATGGTTTTATTTTAATAAAAGTTGGTGAATGTATTTATCTTACTGTAAATAACAAGTGAACAAATTTTCAGCCTTATCAGTTGGACATTCTGGTTTTTATACTGCTTTTTTTTTAATTCACTAACGCTCTAAAAATGAATATTTCAGCCGCAGTAAAGAATCAACGTTGGCGGATTTTGGTTCTTGACATCCTTTACGATCGGTTACGATGCCTAGAGTACGGAGACCTGTACGATTTCGTCAACTTAGTGAGTTTGATAGGGGCCGTATAGTGGGACTTCAGGAAGCTGGACTTTCTTTTCGGGCAATTGCAGTTAGAGTACAAAGAAGTGTAGACACTGTGGTTAGGTGTTGTCAGGCATGGCTTCGAGAAGGCCGTACACAAAGAGCAAGGGGCACTGGACGCCGCCGTAGAACAACAGACCGTGAAGATCGCCGCCTAAGATTATTAGCCTTAAGGGACCGTTTCTCCACTACCAGGTCCATTGCAAATGAATGGTTTGCAGAACACGGAAGACCTATTGGCATGCGAAGTGTTTACCGACGAATGAGAAGTTTTGGCTTGTTTTCATACCGGCCACACTGGGTCCTCCATTTAACCGACGTAATCGCCTTGAGTGGTGCAGACAACGGTCACTCTGGGGTCAGTATTGTCAGTATTGTCTTTAGTGACGAGTCTCGATTTTGTTTAGGCATGTTCCAGGTCACCTTTAATCTTCATCAGAGGTAACTTGAACGAAGTTCTAGAGCCCCATCTTTTACCCTATCTTGACACCCTGGCAGATCCAACTTTCCAACAAGATAATGCCCGACCACATGTTGCAAGAGTCACAATAGACTTCTTTCAACATAATGATGTCACATTGTTACCATGGCCACCAAGATCTCCCGACTTATCCCTAATTGAGCACGTGTAGGATATGATGGGTAGGAGATTGCTCAATTTGCAACGTCCTCCTCAGACTCTAGAAGCACTTCGAGAGGAGTTGGTGGTTGCCTGGAATGAGATACCACAGGAGGACATTGACCACCTGATCAGAAGCATGCCTAGGCGCGTTGGAGAATGCGTAGCACATCAGGGTGCATCCACACATTATTCAAGGTCAAAGGGCTTTAAAGCAGTGCAATCATTTTGAAATTTTTATCATTTACTTATTATGCTTCATTAAGTACTTATACAAAATTTTATTAAAATAAAACCATTTAAACTGGGTGTTCGGATTTATATGTCACTTAGTATATAATCTTAATGTTATTGACGAAATAGCTAAAAACCAACCGTTTTAAGGCTATATCTCGAAAAATATTAGCTTCAGACATTTCTAACAAGTAAACCTTTTTGTTGTGGAAATACGACAAAATAAGAATTTTCGGTCAGTGGTTGTATACAGGGTAGCACAAAAAAGTTATGATAAGTTATTTTCCGAAATAGTGCTGTAAGTGGCGCCCTCGTAGAAGTTTGGCCATAAAAAATAACCGATTCTTGTTTTTCATTCTAGAAAACCTGCCTATACCGAGTTTTATGCCAAAATCTGAAATGCTTCTCAAGAAATAAGGAAAAATATAAAATAAATTTGTAACTTTGAAACCCTGTATCTCGCAAACTATGAACTTTTGGACTGAGGTATGTTTAGGTCAATTCACATATTTTGGTCTGTAGTATCTCCAGTTTCGAGATTTCCCAACCTTTCGCAGACATCCTGTATATTGTTCTAATAAAAAAAAATGTGAATCATAGTAACATACAGGGTGGTCCATAAGTCCTTTGAAATTTCAAATTTGAATAAAATTTAACGGGTGAGCGTGAGCGGCGCGGGCGAGGTGGGGGCAGTATCTTCAGTGTCTGGGAATTCAGTCGCCATGGAGTGTTTCACTGGAGCGGATCGTGCTTTTTGTGTGCGCGCGTTTTATCAAAATAATGATTTGGCAACCATTGCGCGGCGTAAATATCGAGAATACCACAATTTACACAATTTTACAAAGTGTCCAACAGCTCAAACGATTAAGAACTGGGTTGCTAAGTTCGAAGAGACTGGTTCGACGTTAGATAAACAGCGGTGGGGTCGACCAAGGACAACTCGTATTGAAGAAAACATCAACATTGTGGCACAGTCTGTTCGTCAAAATCCTACCCAGTCTACTCGTAAGCGTTCCAGTGCACTAAACGTACCCAGAACATCTTTGCAGTGGATTTTAAGGAAAGATTTACGTCTGCACGCTTACAAAATTCAGTTAGTGCAGGAATTAAAAGATAATGACGCTATTCAGAGACTAAACCTTGCGAATGAAATGTTGAATCGATTTTCTTCGCTCAATAATGAGTTGTTCTCGGACGAGGCTCACTTCCATTTAAACGGGCATGTAAATAAACAAAATTGCCGTTATTGGAGCCCCGAAAATCCAAGGCGTAAGCATCAGAAGCCCTTACACAGCCCTAAAGTTACAGTTTGGGCTGCTATGTCAGCGCATGGCATCGTAGGCCCTTATTTTTTTGAGAACGACAGAGGTCGCGCATTAACTGTTACTTCGGAGCGGTATGTAGCAATGATAGAAGAGTTTTTGACACCAGCGTTGCAGAATTTTCCAGCCTATAATACGCAGACCTGGTTTCAACAGGACGGAGCAACTGCCCACACCTCCAACACTTCTATGCCCGTCGTCTATCAACTTTTTCCCAGCAAAGTAATTTCTCGAAGAGGAGACATTTCCTGGCCACCACGTAGTCCAAATTTGACCCCAATGGACTTCTTTTTATGGGGCTACCTCAAAAGTAAAGTGTACGACACCACTCCGCGATCAGTTGATGTCCTGAAAGAAAATATCCGAAGAGAAATGGCAAGCATTACAGTGTTGACTTGCCGCGCAGTCATCGACAATTTTAGACGTCGTTTATATGAGTGCCGTGATCGTAATGGATTGCATTTAGACGATGTGATTTTTAAAACATAATTCCCATTCAATAAAGATGATAACAAAATATAATAATTTTTCATAATGTAACTAGTTTGGTTTTATTCCTTTTTTTCCAGCTCAAAGGACTTATGGGCCACCCTGTATAAACCCAATTCAATTTTTTATATCAAGACGCATACAACACAATGCAAGAAAAATATTTCAAATGCAGAGTTACATTCGGTGAAAGGACTTTTTCAAAGTTATAATGATTAAAAAAAACTTTTTGAGGTCAACAATGCACCAGCAAAGACTAAGTAATTTAGCTATCGTTTATATTGCACATGAAGTGTTAGACAGCTTGGATACGAATTACTTGATAGCAGATTTTTCAAACATAAAGGCAAGAAAAGTTCAATTTCTGGAGAAATAAGTAGGTATGTACGAGGGGGTATTAAAAGAAACGGAATAATTTTTTAAAAGCTATTCATTTTCAACTTTTTCACATAGTAGCAGAATCATGCCGTTTTTAGCCAGAAACTGTCGATCAGAGATGGCTGTGTGCGTGGTGGAAGAAACAGTCTCCTGACTGCCACAGATGTCTTTTTTTCCGAACACTGTTTCGCAATCGTCTTGAAACCTCCAAATAAAAGGTCTGTTTGACAGTGTGGCCTGGGGGATCAAACTCTGAATGGATTACGCCTTTGACATCAAAAAACAAATCAGCATTGTTTTGATGTTTGATTTGACTTGACAACCTTTTTTGGACGGGGTGACGATGGCGTCTTCCATTGACTCGACTGTTGCTTCGTTTCTGCATCATAACCGTAGCACCAAGTCTCATCACCAGTGATGATCTTTGACAGAACATTTGGATCAGATTCAAGCTGTTGTTATAAAGCACGACATGTTTCAACGGCATTGCACGCGAGCGTACGCAAGGAAGTGCGTTTGATAATTCTCCTCCTCAGAGCAGAAACCGATAAATGATTGATGAGTGGGTAGGACCTCGTGACGCGTTCACAGGTGTAAATACGAGAAATAAAATTAAGCTTTACAATAGAAACTATATTTTTATCAGAAAGTCGGCTAGCGTTATCGGGCAGATAACACATTCAAATTGGATCAATGATTGGGTGTAAAATTCCGTAATCAACGCTGGAAAAAGTTGTGTCATCCTCCATTGCGATTGGTTGTCGGCCGTCCTTCGATTCAAATTCGATCAATCGATCGCTATTAAATTTTGCACTCTACCTGAAATTGTCATATGATCCATTCGAGTAGGCTGGGCCGCGTAAGCCATATTTGTCAGTCAGTTCGCTAGCGCCTTTTACACCTGACCGACCTGAGAATACTCTACGGAAAGATGACGAGCGAAAACCCAATCTACGGACCGTTCTTCGGAGTCATGGGGGCAGCCTCAGCCATCATTTTCAGTTGTAAGTGATTTTATTTTCTGCTTCGGTGACTACCAGGGCGTACCCAGCTTAAAACCCTCAACAATCTTTTGGTACAAGTTCCACAAATCGTATCTACATAACTATGCTTTCTATGTGCATTTCATCTATTCAGGGTTTTCCACGACGATTTGACAATTCGTATGGATGTTATATCCATGCTCACCCTGTGCATGATATATTATAATAATTTTTATATCATAGTCGAAATCACGAAAGATGAGGATTACGTCATCATTTTAGTCTGTAGTAAAGACAAACGACAGCGACTTGTGAATATTTTTAATGAAGTTTCAGATATGTTAGACAGAGACAAACAGAATTTTATTGCTAATTTGCATGTATCGACAAAGATAGACGATGTTTTCATGTTGCGTGATGGATCATATTTGAAAAATGAATAGTTAGGTTATGTTAAAGCAGGTTAGGTTGTTTTCGAATAATACTTTGGTCTTTGGTGTTCCTGTCATAAGATTCTACTCAACTGTTTTTTTTTCAAAACAAAAACTACCCACCAAAATTAGTATTAAGGTACCACTCAAAACCATGAAATAAAATGAAATAACCGAACTTCGCAAAATCATAATATAGATTTGTTGTCATTATGTTCCTGACATCGTGATTTTCTCCTCGACGTACGTCCATCGATTACTTTTATGGTATGCCGTAATAGTCATCTAGTCATCTGCATTTTATTTGATTGATTATTGCCCTCCAGCGGAAACATGTGAAACTAGTAAAACTTCCAAATATTATAATATTTGTAGCCCAAGAATAGCTCTTTTTATCTAAGTTTGTTAAGATGAGGGTGACGGAAACCTTTGAATAGGCGAATAGCTTTCCGATTTCAAATATTATAGCAATGTCAGACATTTTTATAAAAAGAATAATTCCTGAGTAAACCTTGAAATTATCATATAGTCATTTATCTCATAGAATATCAAAGATGATAACGTGTTACGCATTGATTTAAAATTTCAAGTGCCTCATACAGTTGGTTTAAACTCAGCGAATGAGGAACAACATAACGTAATTAAAGTACATTATTTAAGGGTAATAATGAGACACCGGAAGCAGTATAATTAAAAAAAAACTGATAGCTGTAACGTCAGATCGAAATTCTAATTATGCCACCGTGTAGAAGGCTAAAAGTGGAAAAGTGGTAATTTTATTGTGTAATGTGACCAGTTACAAATGAAGCCGCAGAAATAACAGTTTTGGGCCACGTAGCATTTGACAACACCCAAAGCACTCAACTGGACTGGCTACTTCTTCAGGATTTACATGCTCAACGTCACTTTCAGCACTTATTACCACATTGACCTACCTCTTTAGAGCAAATTAATTCTCACTTTTTTTTTACTTTTTTAATACTCGGAGACTTGTCTTTGATTTTAAAGAAAAGTCTTTTATAGATGAAAAGATACGTCTGAGCGTTTTCCCCAAAATATACCAGGGGAGTCACAAATAGGGGTGTGACCTTTTCGTTGGACCACCCTGTATACAGAGCTTTTCACAAAATTAATCTTTTATCTAACATAGAGTCCTAGTAGTTTCTCAACTAATAGATATCGATTCAGCGTGTGGGGGGGGCAACTGCCCCCCTTGCCTCCCCCCTGGGTACGCTCTTGTCCGCCGAATCATTGAGATAGCAGTGTTGACTTACAATTAGATTTTTATATGCTGTGTGTTTAAAGTTAGTTTGTCCAGAACTGCATTTGAAGTACAGACACAATTTACTCGACGCCATTTTTTTCAGCGATGGGTGCAGCGTACGGTACTGCAAAATCAGGCACCGGCATTGCGGCCATGTCGGTGATGCGACCGGAACTGATCATGAAATGCATCATCCCCGTTGTCATGGCGGGTATCGTGGCGATCTACGGCCTGGTTATCGCCGTACTTATTGCCGGTGAGATTGCGGACAGTCCGAACTACCCCTTATTCAAGTAAGTACCTTACAGCGATCATTGATTAGCATTTTCCCCTAATGAGCAGGGCCGTGGCGAATGCTTGTTCCGGAAGTTGTTGTATCCAGTATACAACTTCTTCCCGTTCAAGTGATTGTACACGCGTTGAGGAATACCTCAGTACCGATTGCCAGGTGGCGGTACAAGTCATTTTAATTGTATAAAGACACGTCACAATTAGTCGGGTTTGTTGGAAACAATGACTGTTAATCGACGTGTTTAGTACGTAGAATGTTGACGTATATTACAAGTAATCGAAACTGCGTCATATTGACGTCATTTCGCGACCAAGAGGGTACATTTTAATTACATAAAAACACCTAACATTGAGTAGGCTTTGTTGAGAAAAATGACTAGTAATCGACGTGTTGAGTACGTGAAATTATGACGTATACTACAAGTAATCAAAACAACGTCATTTTGACGTCATTTCGCGATCAAGAGGGCATATTTTAATTATATAAAAACACCTCACAATGAGTCGGGTTTTTTGAGAAAAATGACTATTAATCGACATGTTTAGTACGTGAAATGTTGACGTATATTACAGGTAATCAAAACTACGTCATTTTGACGTCATTTCGCGACCAGAAGAGTATATTTTAATTTTATAAAAACACTTCACAATGAGTCGGGTTTGTTGAGAAAAATGACTATTAATCGACGTGTTTAGTACGTGAAATTATGACGTATATTACATGTATAAACACTACGTTATTTTGATGTCATTTCGATGACAAGAGGTTATATCTTGATTACATAAAAACACGTCACAATGAGTCGGGTGTGTTGAGAAGAATGACCAGAATCGACGTGTTTAGTTCATGAAATTATGACGTATATTCCAGGTAATCAAAACTATGTCATTTCGCGACCAAAAGGGTACATTTCAATTATATAAAGACAAGTCACAGTGAGTCAGGTTTGTTGAAAAGAATGAGCATTAATCGACGTGTTTAATACGTGAAATTATGACGTATATTGAAAGGAACGTCATTTTGACGTCATTTCGCGACCAAGAGACTACATTTTAATTGTATAAAAACACGTCAAAATTGGTCGGGTTTGTTGAGAAGAATGACTATTAATCGACGTGTTTAGTACGTGAAATTATGACGTATATTACAGGTAATCGAAGCTACGTCATTTTGACGTTATTTCGCGACCAAGAGGCGTCACATGACAAAAAATCACCAATATTCGACATCGTAAAGACCTGGGATAGCAGTATAACTTGAGGAGAAATGTCGTCCCATGTCCACCCTAACAGTGTTCATTAATTTTTAATATATGTTACAGGGGCTTCGTACATCTAAGCGCAGGCCTGTCCGTAGGCTTCTGCGGTCTGGCGGCCGGTTTCGCCATAGGCATTGCAGGAGACGCAGGCGTGCGTGGAACAGCTCAGCAACCCCGACTTTTCGTCGGTATGATCTTGATCCTCATCTTCGCCGAAGTGTTGGGTCTGTACGGCCTCATTGTAGGCATCTACCTCTTCACCAAGTCCTAAGCGCACCGCCCACAATCATCAACCACCATCCCTATGAACTTTTATGTCGGAAACATGATATTTTCGGTTGCGGTGACATTGTAGAAAAGTTTCTGGTTACCTACTGAGATATGTTTCAGATACAGCGACAGATATGTTTCAATGAAATATTGCTGTGCATCCGAAATATACCTACTGTGACAATAGATTGGCATGTTTGTTCTGCCTAATGATCGAAACCAGGTCTTTAATTGGAAAAAATACTGTCGTTTCGGGAGTTACAGAACCTTTTTTCAAAGTATAAAGTTTGAAAACATGGCGAATCAAAACTTATTTCACTGTGTACTTTGAACAACTATCAAATTCATTTTCATTGATCATTCACATTTTTAAGTTATACTTTGTAAAAGGATGATACATGATCAGCAACCGAAAGGAAAGTAATTTTTTTTATTTAGTATATATGCAATATAAAAAAAACTATTTTGATATTTATATAGTCTAAAATAAAACTTAATACACACTCTGTTGTTTTATGTCCTCTTTTAAATAAAATGGTTGAATCGGTCATTTCAAAAACCACTGTAGTCGGCATTTTTACGGCGCTACTGACGTAGAAATGACGTCATTCTCACGGTCTAATGTCACACCCAATCATAGTATGTCGTATAAAAGACTCAAATACAAAGTCGATATGTCGTCTGAATGAGGTGGATATGACGTCGATATGACGTACAGTCGCTCGCAAAAATAATCGCGCGGTGAATCCAAGTGCTCCTGAAAAAATGAGGATGTGGCAACGACGCCCCACAAGCAGTGAGCTCTACTTATCTACCACTCTTGAACTTCCTCGTTCTGAGACGACGCGTTATCAGCTCGGCAATTTTGCAGAAGCATTTTTAAAAAGTGTATTGAAAAGGTTAATAAAGAATTAAAATACAAGCACGTTCCAGTCCTCCGAGGTTCAGTATTTGAAGCAATTTATCAAAATCGCTTTGTCTTTTCGCAGAAGGCCAAAACACTTCTTGTTTCCTGGATGTCACCCAAGCCTTACGCATGGTTTCATGGGTACCACAGGGTTCGAATTTGGGACCAATGCTTCTTTTGCTCTTTGTTAACGTAGCAATATTTCTGCAACTATCCCATACATGGTCATTTCTCCGTTGCTAATGAACACTAAAATAAGGAAGAAGTATTACGGAATGTATGATTTATTTATATAGTCTGGAATACTTCAGTGCTGATTGCCAGGTGGCGGTACAAGTCATAAGAACTACGTCATTTTGACGTCATTTCGCGACCAAGAGACTACATTTTAATTGTATAAAAATACGTCACAATGAGTCGGATTTGTTTAAAAGAATGACTGTTAATCGACGTGTTTGGTACGTAAAATTTTGACGTATATCACAAGTAATGAAAGCTACGTCATTTTGACGTCATTTCGCGCCCAAGAGACTACATTTTAATTGTATAAAAATACGTCACAATGAGTCGGATTTGTTTAAAAGACTGACTGTTAATCGACGTGTTTGGTACGTAAAATTTTGACGTATATCCCAAGTAATGAAAGCTGCGTCATTTTGACGTCATTTCGCGCCCAAGAGACTACATTTTAATTGTATAAAAATACGTCACAATGGGTCGGATTTGTTAAATAATGACTGTTAATCGACGTGTTTGGTACGTAAAATTTTGACGTATATCACAAGTAATGAAAGCTACGTCATTTTGACGTAATTTCGCGACCAAGAGAGTACATTTTAATTTTATGAAAACACGTCACAATGAGCTGGCTTTGTTGAGAAAAATGACTAGTACAAGACGTGTTTAGTACGTGAAATTATGACGTATATTACAAGTAATCAAAACTACGTCATTTTGACGTTGTTTCGCGCCCAAGAGACTACATTTTAATTGTATAAAAATACGTCACAATGAGTCGGATTTGTTTAAAAGAATGACTATCAATCGACGTGTTTGGTACGTAAAATTTTGACGTATATCACAAGTAATGAAAACTACGTCATTTTGACGTCATTTCGCGCCCAAGAGACTACATTTTAATTGTATAAAAATACGTCACAATGAGTCGGATTTGTTTAAAAGACTGACTGTTAATCGACGTGTTTGGTACGTAAAATTTTGACGTATATTACAAGTAATCAAAACTACGTCATTTTGACGTTGTTTCGCGCCCAAGAGACTACATTTTAATTGTATAAAAATACGTCACAATGAGTCGGATTTGTTTAAAAGAATGACTGTTAATCGACGTGTTTGGTACGTAAAATTTTGACGTATATCACAAGTAATGAAAGCTACGTCATTTTGACGTCATTTCGCGCCCAAGAGACTACATTTTAATTGTATAAAAATACGTCACAATGAGTCGGATTTGTTTAAAAGAATGACTGTTAATCGACGTGTTTGGTACGTAAAAGTTTGACGTATATCACAAGTAATCAAAACTACGTCATTTTGACGCAATTTCGCGACCAAGAGAGTACATTTTAATTTTATAAAAACACGTCACAATGAGCTGGCTTTGTTGAGAAAAATGACTAGTACTCGACGTGTTTAGTACGTGAAATTATGACGTATATTACAAGCAATCAAAACTACGTCATTTTGACGTTGTTTCGCGACCAAGAGGCTAAATTTTAATTGTATAAAAACTCGTCACAATGAGTCGGATTTGTTTAAAAGAATGACTGTTAATCGACGTGTTTGGTACGTAAAATTTTGACGTATATCACAAGTAATGAAAGCTACGTTATTTTGACGTAATTTTGCGACCAAGAGTGTAGATTTTAATTTTATAAAAACACGTCACAATGAACTGGCTTTGTTGAGAAAAATTACTAGTGCTCAACGTGTTTAGTACGTGAAATTATGACGTATATTACAAGTAATCAAAACTATGTCATTTTGACGTTGTTTCGCGACCAAGAGACTACATTTTAATTGTATAAAAATACGTCACAATGAGTCGGGTTTGTTGAAAATAATGACTGTTAATCGACGTGTTTAGTACGTAAAATGTTGACGTATATTACAAGTAATCAAAACTACGTCATTTTGACGTAATTTCGCAACCAAGGGAGTACATTTTAATTTTATGAAAACACGTCACAATGAGCTGGCTTTGTTGAGAAAAATGACTAGTACTCGACGTGTTTAGTACGTGAAATTATGACGTATATTACAAGTAATCAAAACTACGTCATTTTGACGTCGTTTCACGACCAAGAGACTACATTTTAATTGTATAAAAATACGTCACAATTAGTCGGGTTTGTTGAAACGAATGACAGTTAATCGTTTAGTACGTAAAATTTTGACGTATATTACAAGTAATCAAAGCTACGTCATTTTGACGCAATTTCGCGACCAAGAGAGTACATTTTAATTTTAGAAAAACACGTCACAATGAGCTGGCTTTGCTGAGAAAAATTACTAGTGCTCGACGTGTTTAGTACGTGAAATTATGACGTATATTACAAGTAATCAAAACTACGTCATTTTGACGTTGTTTCGCGACCAAAAGGCTACATTTTAATTGTATAAAAACACGTCACAATGAGTCAGGTTTGGTTTGGTTTGGGAGTCGGATTCGTTGAAAAGAATGACTGAAGAAGTATTACGGAATGTATGATTTATTTATATAGCCTGAAATACACTTTACAATATTATTATTCGAAAATATGTTGGTTTCGAAGGTGAACTTCGTATATAGTAAAATTACTTTTAACAGATAATAAATAATCTAATATTAAAATCGATCTTACATAATAAAGAACATGGAATATCACTGTGAGGATTATTTAGAATATTTCAAAAAATGATTGTATGTCGTTAACTTTACGGCTTGAACGTGAAAAACAACGTATATTCAAGCACCGATCATCTTTTTGACCGTATATCCAGGTACCGAGTATACAAAAAGAAAAATTATTATTGCTAAACCTAGGATGATCAGAAGTTTGAGGATCGTCCACTTATAGTTGTGCCATACGATGTATCTGATCGATTTCAACGGGTTCATGAACCACATGAAAGATGAATCCGGGCGACTGAAAAAAAAAAAACAATAAGAAAACGGGTATTAGTATACTTGTGAAGTAATTTACGTAGATTGGCTTGACATGGATGTTTATACAATGTACGGTTTTCAGCTCAAGTGTAACTCTTTAAGTTATATTTCTGTCCAGGATGTCCCAATGAAAAGGTCGCATCCTCATTTGTGACTCTCCTGATATATTTTGGGAAAACGCTTGTCACGTCAATTTTGATGACCAATAATGTTTCACTTCTCAACGTAGGCATGTAATATACTATTATTTTTTTGTGCAAACAACCGTACTTGGGCTTCTCCAGTGGATCCGGTTCGTTCCTTCCCAAGCCCGCTGGCACCTTCTCAGCCTCTTCCTTGGTCAATAAGTGGAACTCTGCTTCTACTTTCCCAGTGAGCTCCATTTCTTCGTTGTCTTTCTTCACAAAGAACGGCCACCAACCCTTCACGCGTTTCTGCTTGAAGATATTCACCATCGGCACAGAGCCGTCCGACTTCAACATGTCCAAAGTGCAAAGCTTTGACGATTTTGCTCCTCGTGGAAATCGATTCAAGTCTATCGTTATTGCTCCTGAAAATCACGACAAAGCTTAAGGTTTTATAATGGGTGATTTTTTTGTTAGTATCTTTTTGGCAACACTGTTTTTGACAGATGACGCGCGAATCGTGTCTTGTGTCATTGTCGAACTTGTTCGGTTTGGTCTATAATTTAACCATGAATCAACTTACGAACGGACAACGCAAATTATTGAATTTTACTATCAAAATTCATGCTCGGTTAAGAGAGTGCATCGAGCACTGCTTCCAATTTATGGGCAATTTGGTCGGCCTACTGAGGGAGCTATTCGGAAGCTTGTGACTAAATTTCGAACCCAGTTTACATTATTGAACATTAAACCACCAACACGCAGACGTAGAGTGAGGACTGAAGAAAATATTGCGGCTGTATCCGCCAGTGTTAGTGATGACCGTGAAATGTCGATTCGCCGCCGTTCGCAACGTTTCCAATTTGGTGAATGGGCGCTGGCAAAGTTGGAGGAAGATCCACATTTTTATCGAAAAATTGTGTTCAGCGACGAAGCTCATTTCTGGTTGAATGGGTACGTTAACAAGCAAAATTGCCGCATCTGGAGTGAAGACCAGCCAGAAGCATTGCAAGAGCTACCAATGCATCCCGAAAAAATCCCTGTTTGGTGTGGATTATGGGCCGGTGGCATCATCGGGCCGTACTTCTTCAAAGACGACAATGGCCGGAACGTAACTGTGAATGGCGAGCGCTACCGTGCGATGATAACAAACTTTTTTTTGCCCAAAATGGAAGAGCTGGACTAGGCTGACATGTGGTTTCAACAAGACGGTGCCACATGCCACACCGCACACGAAACAATGGCCCTATTGAGACGCGAGTTCGGTGAACAGTTTATCTCACGTTTGAAGCCCGTCAATTGGCCGCCTAGATCGTGTGATTTAACGCCGTTGGACTATTTCTTGTGAGGCCATGTTAAGGCTAACGTCTACAGGGATAAACTAGCAACGATTGACGCATTGGAAGCCAATATTGAAGCATTTATTCGTGAGATACCGGCCGATATGTTGGAGAGAGTGTGCCAAAATTGGACCATGCGCATGGGCCATCTGAAGCGGAGCCGTGGCCAACATTTACATGAAATAATCTTTAAACATTAAATTATATCGACCATTCTATCGACTCAAATGAATATTTAATCGTTTTTTCAAATTTTTTGTGTTTTTTTGAGAATCAAATCATATACCTCTTAAAAAATCACCTGTTATTTGCTTATGTTTATGTCGAGCTTGTTGCACAAGCGTTTCTAGAAATTTTTCTACATTCACCAAATATCATTATCATCTTGCTCGTTTATTGTAAAACTCGTAGTAAAAAATGCTGTAGGTTTACCCTTTATGGAATAGGAATAAGTGGAAATAAATTTAACTCAAATATCTTTCTTCAACGAAAACGTTTCTAAAGATTTATTTTTGAGAATAACCAATACAAGGACATGATTGACACTTTTTTTGCTCCTATTGTAAGAACAGAACGTCGATTTAACAGAAACATATGGTTTCAACAGGATGGGGCCACTGCCCATACATCCAGAGAATCGATGGAAACGGTGAATGCAATAGTTTCTTTTCATTAAGTTTGTATTTTTTTCTTAAATCGAAAAGTGAACTTTCCCACTGGGTATTATGTTTGATACTCTTTCCAGTGACCTACTGTGTATTGTAACTGCGATGTTGTAGGTGTAGAATGGTAACAGCATAATTACAATCAATAGAGTAGCCCATTGACAGTATTACATACCTAGGAAATCGTCTGCGGAGAAGTGGTCAGCATCCCAAACTTGTAGTTCTAATCTGGCAGGAATCTTGCATTCTGTTTCGTCCCAAGAGAAAAGAGATTCTTTTCTCGATATAACGATTT
The DNA here is from genome assembly GCA_963669975.1 of Acanthoscelides obtectus. NCBI lineage: Eukaryota > Metazoa > Arthropoda > Insecta > Coleoptera > Chrysomelidae > Acanthoscelides > Acanthoscelides obtectus. The sequence continues at coordinate 3,498,147 of CAVLJG010000005.1, forward strand.
TTTGCTCTGCTACTAGATAATCGAACGGAAAAATAAACCTCCAGTTGAAGTTTCCTTCTCCGGTTAGCGATCTATAATGGATATCTGTACATTGGCAGTCTTCCGGTCCTTTCAGCCATCTGAAAGTGAGTATCACGCTGAATCTCGGTAATGGAGCATCTTCGGACACTTTTATGTACTTTCTAGCCTAGAAATATTGGCACCCCGTACAAGTACTCACCCTTTGACGTAAATATCGGACATTTTTTCTCCGGTAAAGAAAGCGTCATCTTCCAAGACGACATCGTCGGTGTTCCAAATGATCACCCTCATCTCATAGTTCTTTGGTTTTCTGGGAGAAATGTCTACAGGAGGCCCAGGAAGCGGCATGTCCATGGGGAATATATCCACCCACATCTCCAGTTTACCTCTTTCCACTCCGGGCTTGTCCGGGTTATAAAGCGGTCGAGATTCGACGTGTTCGGGAACTAGATGACATCCTATTCGCGGAAACTCATGCCATCTGGAATGATATCAGTAAAATTTGGAAATTTGGATTATGCGAGGACTGGCAACGTAGCGTTGGATCTGGCAACACTGCATGCACCGGGCTTGAAGAGGAGACAGGGGAACGTGTGATATATAAAATATAGAATAATAAATATACAGGGTGTCCGCAAAGTTGGGGTTTTCCTTTACACGACGTGTAGATCTTGAAAACATAAGCAATTTTTCTTAGTACCATATACACCAATGTCTTAAGGGAACCGAGATAAATGGCTCTGCAACATCAAAATTATCTGAATACCGTCCTGTAGCCGCGACATCCCCGACTGGTACTAGGACACTAGCTCGACCCGACGACAGAACTGGGTCGGGGTCAGTGTGTCAGGTCAGTATGCAACCTTCAACCGACGGTTACGGTCACGCGTGTAGAGATAATCGCGTAGACGTGAATCTCTCAACAAGCACTAGAGACGTGGCTAGAGAAGTGCAAGTATCAAAAACTAAAGTGTGGCAAACGCTGCGTGAAGAGGGGCTGTATCCGTTTCACGTCCAACGTGTACAAGCTTTTCAACCTGACGATTTTCCAGCAAGAGTGCGGTTTTGTGAGTGGTTGTTGCATCAACATGACAATAATCCGGACTTTTTGAAGTGCATATTGGTCAGTAGAAAATCCGCACGCTGTCCGTCGGGCACATTTTCAACAAACATTTTCGGTGAATGTTTGGGCTGGCATGGTGAACGGTATGCTCATTGAACCATTTATTCTCCCAAATCGATTGGACGGGATGCAATACCTAGACTTTTTACGAAACATTTTGCCTTCCTTATTTGCCTGCGTCTGCTCGGTAGCGCACCAGCTGATTTCATTTTCTGTTGGAGCGGTATGATTTCGGGCAGAGACGTACTTAGCCCTTCACGTCAACTGGAGAGTGAGTACTTTTTCCTTTATTTTTTTTTACTTGGTCGCCCTCGTTTCACTACACATTACCTTTGTTATTTCAAGGGTAGTTGTTTCTGAACAGGAAAACCCCAACTTTGCGGACACCCTGTATATAAAATAATACTGATCTTTCAACTCACCTTTGTAAAACTGCCAAGGCCATATGTTCTTCAGCTTCTTTCGCTCGGTAAAAATCCAACTCATCGTTTTGCACCGAGAACAATTGTTTGCCGATTTTCACTACACCGTTTGCGTATATTGGAGGATCAATCTTTGCATCTTTGCAGAGTTTCGCCAGTATTTGAGTTGGCTTTATCGCGTCTCTCCAAGCATTATAACCTTGCCTGTAAACAAATATACAGGGTGCTACAAAAAACAACGGTAATACTTCAGAGCAGAAAGTACCCATTGAGTATCTGTTTCAACAGTGTGCTATTTGGCAGCTCTTTAGAATAGTAGGAGATATAAGCCGGTTGTAATACCGCTCTGCTGATCAAACCTATACTAAATGTCGATTTTCAGTACATTGATTGTGGACTTCCCAGGTGATCGGGGGTTGTTCAATTTGGTCGTCAACAACAATGTCTAACGGCAACTGTTCTCGATGGTAATGCTGATCAGTACAAAGTATGGTTACCAAATCGAGTATTGGTAAACATGTCGGACATTTTGAGAAATGAGATAAATCCCAAAATAAATATTCTTTAGCATATATTGTTCAAAATTCACCAATGACATCAAGCAGTCCTTCAAAATATTTGATAAAATGTCACTTTTTAGTAAAAAATAAATGTATAAATCGACGATTTTTGTTCTTTCTTACGGTAATAAACTAACCTCTGTAGCAAATTGAACTTGTGAAACTTTATTCTGAAGGCCTACAAACCACCTGTAGACCACTATATCCAGTACCTCAAGTTTTTTTAATATACGAAAAAAGTGATTTTTCCAACTTCAATCTTTCGGTGCGGGTCTGTTTTCTAGATTCTTCAAGAATATTTCCTACTTATGAAACCACACCTATTACATACTATTTTCTAAAATTCAACATATCCTTGTCTGAGTATGGAATAAATCAAACTTACTCTTCATATTTCTCGGGCAACCCGCAACACGCTCGATGTCGGCTATAGAATCTATTTTCGAGATCTATCTTCGTCTCTCCTACCATATCATCAGAACCAACTAAGTCCCAGTCATATATTTGTACCGTTAGCATTGAGTCTTGCGGAAAGGTTGCCTCTATTTCGAAACATCTGGAATTATTAACAATATTCTAAAAATAAGATGTCAAATGACCTAAGTAAGCTACTGTTGCGTCTTGTAGAGCTTCGGATTTCACTGTTTTTTCACTTGAAACTTATAGAGGGTAGTGTGATAAATTATTTTCAATCATAAAAAGTGTGGATGAAGCACCCTTTTCATGAAATGTTTTTCCCGAAACACTGTATGTTTTAGCAGTTATTTCACCCATTATTTCCACCGCCATCTACCATATGACGCTAACGTCTGTGGATATGTCATATATGAGAGGCGCTTGCCTGCGGCGTTGCCGGATTGGGCTCCGTATTTAGAGAAAAAAATGAAAAGTGGAAAATTTATATACATTTATATTAAACAGATGGAATTAGTTTTTGTTTTGCTACTGTTTTTATTTTTTGTTTTTTATAATTATTTATAATTTATCATGTTTTAGCTTACTACTGTTATTTTTTGATTTATACTTATTGGGAATCACCTTTTATTTTGTTACTGTTGTTTGTTTCAGTTTTTCGTTTTTGTGTTTCATTAATATACATAAATTTTCAACTTTTCATATTTTTCCCTAAATGTGGATCCCAATTCGGCAACACCGCAGGCAAGCACCACTCATATTATGACATATCCACAGACGTCATATGGCAGATAGATGGCGGTGGAAATAATGATGGAAACAGCTAAAAATACAATGTTTTGGGAACAATTTTTCATGAGAAGCGTGGTTTATCCACACTTTTTTTGTTTCTAAATAATCTATCAGACGACCCACTAAATGTTTTAAGAAAAAACACAGTAAAATCGGAAGTTCTACAAGACGCAACAGCACCCTTAAGTAATTATGTATGTAACACCTTGATATAGAAACTAGCGATATAGCCCTATCAAAATATGACAGCACAAAGTGCCATCTTTTACCAGTATCGCGGAAACTACACTGCCTGACGCTCGAGGTACTCCAGAACCTCGCTATTTATGCACCTCTCTACCACCTTGATATAGATGGCACTTTGTACTGCCTCTTTTCGATATACCTTGATATAGCTCGTACTCACTTTCCAAATATGGGGTTAAGTTGCTTAGATATATAATTTTCCTTATCGCTGATCCTCTTCGATCCCAATTGTAATACGACGTACGGATCTGCTTTCCCGTTCAAATCCATGGGGTGCAAATCGTTAGCTTTGACTATATATACCCGTACTAATACCCTGATTGGATCGTTAGAAGGCAGACCTTGGAAAAATCCATTTAAAGGATCGTAACCCATGATAGATTTGTCCTCTATGTCTTTTGGTAGCGGCCACTTATACACTTTTATTGCTCCCTATATGAAAAATGTAAAGTTTATTATGAGTTTTACCAAGCGAAGATGAATAATGGTTACCTTAAAATATCCTACTACTCTACTTTCATCTTCGGAGTCTTCGCCAGTCTTTTTACCTCTATATAGGTCAAAGGTATGCAACCATTCTTTAAATTCTTCAAATTCAGGTCGTGCCTCCAGTTCTGTCGGGTAGACCTACAATGTGCCGCAGAATCTGACGATTGTTCCTAACAAACACTCGACCACAAAATACGAGGGTTGTTTCAAAAATAAGGAGCATGTGTGGTCTGAGCTGAAATTGTTAGTGCGGTCAAGATAAAATGCTCCCTTTTTTAGGGATGAATGTAACACTTTTTAAAATTCCATAATTTCAGTTATAGCCAACTTTCGGATAGTCCAAAGATCAAAACTATGTATAGAAAGATTTCCATGATCAAAAATTGAGAATCTGACATAGCCCCAAACTTTGCTAAAAAAACATGACTTCCGTTGCTAACCCTATACAGGATGACTTTGAAGTTGAGTCATTAATTTTCAGATAATGATTGTAGAAGGAAGATAAACCAAAATATGTGTGTAAAAATAAAAAAAATTAAAAAAAAAAAATGTTACCTTGTTTTACAAAGTATCCTCCCGACAAGTATTTCAGTGCGGATCTGTATTTGATCGTGCGGTCTTGGAGCACCGGCATGCCCTCCCCTGTGAGGTCTTAAGTCACCTGATTCACGAGCCCTTTGTACTACATTAACAAAGGCACGAGGGGTTGGTTGCACTCGATTGGGAAACCGATCCGCATAAATCCGCGTAAATAAGAATCATGTCCACAAGTTCAGCATTTTCGTAAACATGTGCCATTTTTGATTTCGTTTGAGCCACGCAACAGACAGCACTATTCACTCACGCGTTACCGACTGACACTGACTGAATACAACTGAATAAAATAATTGTAAAAACATCGTTCCAAATTCTTTCGCTTTTTTGTTTCCGATGCGATGAAGCGATAAGGCGGATTATATCCGTTATTGCCAAACACAAGCACATAATATTATTATTGAGACAGGGCGGTACTCAAACTTCCAAAGGGCTATAACTTTGTTACTTTAATTTTACCAGAAAAATGGTAAAGGAAAAAAACATTTCTTTTGATCAGATCTACTCACTGTTAAAATAAATGACTCATCTTCGAAGTCACCCTGTATAAGTGGATACATAAAAGAAATATATCGGCCGAATACTATACGTGTTTTCAAAGAGCTGATTAAAAATCTTCCGAATACTGCAATTAGATATCTCATTCCTTACCGAAAATATCAAGATTTGAATTTGTGTAGATTTTTCCATATTCAAAGCAATTATCCACGAGTTTATTATAGCAATATATTTTATTTATATTAATTTATTTAACCAAATATTTGAAAACATGAGCACGGTACAATGGAAACAAAAACGTTCGATAGAATTGTTCCATCTACCTTTCCTGTCCGAAGTGTGAGAATTTGAATAACGTGTTACTTGTATACTCATGCTATTTTCAACTTTTCCAGGGATTAGAGTAGTTTGCTGAAATGTAAGTGGATTACTTTTGAGTGTTTTTACATATTTTCTGAATAAATGTACACTCTTTATGCTATTTGATAGATTATATGTTTTTACTACATGGTTGACAAATATAGGGTACAACTCTTCATACTGCCCTCGCCCAGACAGAGTGCTCTATTTACTTCACTCAAGTGATGATTAATTTTTATGGGTGCTAATCTTCTTGCGTTCGATGAAGGGCTCCATTGCGCATGGCCAATGTCACCAATAAGCGCTCGTTGTTGAGATCGATGGTGGGGGGCCGACAAACACGACGCTGTTGCCAGATTTCGTCTAGCATCGCGCGCGACAAAGTCAGCGTTGGGATCCATATTTTTGAGACAACCCTTGTACACATACATCGACTTACTTTACACAATGCAGGTTTGTATTTATTCCTTTTTCTTTGATTCTTAGGGCTTATTCTAGTAGCCAGCCTGGATGCCGTGGCGGCCGTTTTAAACCCGAACCGTTTCTTGTGCTGATCGATACCAGGACTTTTGTCTGAACTGTTGCCTGAGTGAGGGTTACTTTCGTCATCGTACACATGCAGGCTACCATTTTGCGTTTGAGCTTTTTTCGCATCTTTCGATTCTTCTATCATTCGTTCCACCGAGGCGAAATATTTGGTCCACCTAGATTAAGGTCAGTTTAGCCCAGTACTCGGTAAGAATGTTTCAGTAAATCGTCAGAAAAATTAATATCAGGCTGAAAAACCTTACCAGTCTTTGCTATCATCTTCATCATCGACGTCGTCTTCGTAACTGACCTTTCTCTTCCTATTGCTTTCATTTTTGGATTTCTTGCTGCTGTCTTGTGAACCGTAGCCTGAAAATTTAGATATAATACAATGAAATAATGATACAGAATGACCGCCACTTCAATGAACAGTTACATAGAAATACGACAGTACAAGTGCCGCACCTCGCAGTGATCTTTTTTTACAAAGAAGCAGCCACGCAGGCAGAAGCCTAAATGGCAAAATACCGCGGCTGCTATAAGGATCCCAAAGAAATTGTGTTTTAAATGGGCGTTTTTAATGCTTGATGGACAAACACTTTTATTTTTGAGATTGCCAAATATCCCAAGTAAAGCTGAAACCTTCCCGTATGAGACCTCGAAGAGCACTTTAGGCTTAGTTGGTTTCAAACCGATTTTTAAGATTGCTTGACAGGTGAACAAGAGATGACCATGAACGTGAATGGTACTTACGGTTACAAAAGTTACCTATTTGAATAGAAATGTCTTTGGGCAACAGCGGACTACGTTCCTTATCACCGCTTATAACAGAGTGCTTCGTCGGTGACACTTGATTGCTTGTGATTCCGGAGTCATTCGCCTTTAACAAATTTGCTGATTTTTTCCTCTCCTCAGCTTCTCTTTCCTTCTTGGTCATTGGGTTGTACATGTATTTGTGAATGGAGTTGATCATATGCGTTCCCACCAAGGTATATCTACCGAAGCTTCTACAATCCACCGCTCTGATTGTCAAAGGTGGCCTGAAATTTGTTATTAGATACTCTATTTATTTTATGTGCTTGACAAAAATTTAATACCGATGATTCAGAATGATAAAAGTTAATTATGTATCTAGGGCGTTGAGCGAGCGGTTATTGTCCGCAGCGTCAAATTACGAGGATGAATCAAATATGAACCGGACATTTGTTTTAGTAATTTTATTGGTATAGTAAATACAAGTTTATTTACATCTGATTGTCCTACATAATCTTCTCTCGTATTGATGCAATTTCCCATCGGATTAGAAGTTTTTTAACTCCCCCATCAAAGAATGAAGCTGGCCGTGTCAGTAGCCAATTGTGCAAGAACGTTTCCACACCTTCGTCGTCCTCGTCAAAGTGGTGACCTCCCAGGTCTTCTTTAAGTGGCCTAAACATGTGATAGTCACATGGCGACAAATCGGGACTGTAAGGAGGGCGTTCAAGTGTTTCCCAATCAATTTCGCTTAAATTTTCTCGGGTCAATGCAGCTGTGTGTAGCCGAGCATTGTCATAGAGCAGAATGGCACTTCGAATAGGCATATCTCGCCTTTTTCGCCGATAAGCAGCATTAACTGTATGGCGATCGTGAAGAAAATCAACTAGCAGTACACTTCTGGAATCCCAAAATACCGTTGCAAGAACTGTGCTGCCCGCTCAGGCTTTCGTCACTTCATGGAAAAAAAATTGCCAGTCGCATACTTGCGTCCTTGCGTCTAATCGCCGAACTGTGCTGTTAATCGACGCAATCGACAAAAATTTTATGCGCAACAGACGTGTGCAACTCTTGCTTAGACATGATGCTACTAACGGCTCATGGGCTCATCTACTTCGGCGCGCCAAACCGACCGACTCCCCTCTTCCTGACATCCCCACCCAACATATACCAGGACGTCGCCTCACTCCAATCACATATGGCACGTTAAGCAGAAAGTCCTGTTCATTTTTGATTCACCCTTGTAGACCACAAGGCGCCTAGCATCATGGGATTCAACACGCCGAAAGACACGTATTACGCCCGAGACATCTATAACATTATTTTATCTACCATTAGCTAAAATCGAAAATTGAGAGTAGTCTGACTAGAATAGTAGGGACAATGAGCCAGTTGTAGGTCCCTCCCCTCCCTCCCAAATATCATATCCCCCTTCCCCCAAAAACACAAGTCAACTCTGGAGCCTCCTATGGTTTAAAGCCTTGCGATTCGAAAACCATAACAATTCTGAGTCCTCGTATTGATAAATAGACGGATAAATATGTTTTATTGTCCGAAGAATACTATCATTCTTAATGACAAAGCTAACTGAAAACTTAACTGTGATATAATATGGTTTACATATTATATTTTGTATTTGTTCATTTTTTTCAATAGTATATCACGATTTACAAAGTCAAAAGCTTTGGAAAAGTCGCAAACAACAAACTCCGAAATCGCGCTCTTTTAGCATTGATCTACGACCATCAGCTATTGTGTTTTCTTCCATCTTGCGATGATGAATCTTGTCTGGATGCTACGTTACCGCTGTTAAACATACTTCATACAATGCATGTTGTATATAATTATCATGTATTGTATGAAATATATTTAACAGCGACAACGTCGCGGCCCACAAAAAATGGTTGGGTGTTTTCGCTCGCAGTTGATTGAAAGGACACCCCGAGATTTCCTGAACTGACGTGATTATTTTTATTTTGTTGACAAAATTGTCATTTCGCGAGCAACTTCTTTTTTTGTTCTTTCTTCCACCTTGCGATGATGAATCTTGTCTGGCCGCGACGTTGCCGCTGTTAAACGTATTTCATACAATGCATGATGTAATTATCATGTATTGTATGAAATATGTTTAACAGCGGCAACGTCGCGGCCCACAAAAAATGGTTGGGTGTTTTTCTCGCAGTTGATTGAAAGGACACCCCGAGATTTCGTGAACTGACGTGTTTACTTTTATTTTGTTGACAAAATTGACATTTCGCGAGCAACTTCTTTTTTTGTTCTTTCTTCCACCTTGCGATGATGAATCTTGTCTGGCCGCGACGTTGCCGCTGTTAAACGTATTTCATACAATGCATGATGTATACAGTTATCATGTATTGTATGAAATATGTTTAACAGCGGCAACGTCGCGGCACACAAAAAATGGTTGGGTGTTTTTCTCGCAGTTGATTGAAAGGACACCCCGAGATTTCGTGAACTGACGTGTTTACTTTTATTTTGTTGACAAAATTGACATTTCGCGAGCAACTTCTTTTTTTGTTCTTTCTTCCACCTTGCGATGATGAATCTTGTCTGGCCGCGACGTTGCCGCTGTTAAACGTATTTCATACAATGCATGATGTAATTATCATGTATTGTATGAAATATGTTTAACAGCGGCAACGTCGCGGCCCACAAAAAATGGTTGGGTGTTTTCGCTCACAGTTGATTGAAAGGACAGCCCGAGATTTCGTGAACTGGCGTGTTTATTTTTATTTGTTGACAGAATTGAAATTTAGCGAGCAACGTCTTTTTTTTGTTTTTTCTTCCACCTTGCGATGATGAATCTTGTCTGGCCGTGACGTTGCCGCTATTAAACGTATTTCATACAATGCATGATGTATACAGTTATCATGTATTGTATGAAATATGTTTAACAGCGGCAACGTCGCAGCCCACAAAAAATGGTTGGGTGTTTTCGCTCCCAGTTGATTGAAATGATACCCCGAGATTTTCTGAAGTGACGTGTTTATGTTTATTTTGTTGACAAAATTGACATTTCGCGAGCAACGTCTTTTTTTGTTTTTTTCTTTCACCTTGCGATGATGAATCTTGTCTGGCCGTGACGTTGTCGCTGTTAAACATATTTCATACAATGCATGATGTATATAATTCTCATGTATTGTATGAAATATGCTTAACAGCGGCAACGTCGCGGCCCACAACAAATGGTTGGGTGTTTTCGCTCGCAGTTGATTGAAAGGACACCCCGAGATTTCCTGAACTGACGTGTTTACTTTTATTTTGTTGACAAAATTGACATTTCGCGAGCAACGTCTTTTTTTTGTTTTTTTCTTCCACCTTGCGATGATGAATCCTGTCTGGTCGCGGCGTTGCCGCTGTTAAACATATTTCATACAATACATGATAAATATATACATCATAGAAATAAAGTACTAAAGCAATTGTTCAGCGTCAGGTACAAGAACCAAGTTTTTTTGATCGCCAGTCATTCTATCTGCTGCATAAAGTTACTTTTAATCAGGATTGCCCCACAAAACAAACAAAAATCGATAAGGTATTGTTACTGACATATCGTATTCATAAAGTATTATTATTGTTTTCTAGTGAGTTTTAGTAGCTTTATGATAAATGGTAATCAATCGTTATTACACTTAACAACATATCTCACCTGTACAATTCCTGTTCTGGTAAGTCGACGTCCATATATTTGACGGGGTTACTAAAATTCGGATTTTTCTTTGCATTTTGTATAATACTGGAATATAAAATATTTCCTGAGCATTCTATATCCACTCTAGGTTTATCAACAGTTAACAGGTGTAACCTCTTCAGGTCCCTTATACCCCAGAATAGCACCTACAAAATAAACTTATATATAAACTATAGCAACTACTTACAAAACCCACTTGTGTTGGCGAAACGTCAATTAAAAATATTTTACAAGCCTCGTATATTTGTTTATGAGCAATATTTCATCCCCACATAAACGAGCATGATTCAAAGCCGCTCGGACATTTACCTCAATTCTATACCGAGCTAGCGTGGGTCGAATACCTCTGGGAACCGGAAGTAGCGGCCCAATTTCCTTAGGGTCAGTCTCGTGGTACATAGGGATATCCTTTGGATGAGGCAAAGACGGCAAGGAACCTTCAGTAAGAATTTCCAGCAGCTCGAACGCTGCCAGCAGTTCACCTGCTCTATCAGCACCCCTTGTAATAGAGAACCTAGAACACAACATGTATTTTGATGAGAAAAATATTCTTGCAGGTTCATAAACTTGAGGAAACGAAACCAACTTGCAACTGAAAACCTCGCGCCACCCGTCTCGGCACAGGGGTACCTCAAGGATCAGTACTAGGTCCGATGCTATGGATAAGGTTAATTAACACTTATCGGTTACAAAAGATTTTACTTTCAACTTTTTTCTTGAATTTGGGTAATGACATTTTGAACTGTTGTATAAGGAATTGTATAATTTGATCGCATTGTAGTCTCTCCATATCTAATATGGCAAATGGCGACAATTTTGAGAAGAGAGAATGGAGCATGGAACCGATTACTTGAAGAAAAATATTGTATAACAATTTTAACCTCGTGCTCAATTCATTCTTCTAATTTCAAAAAAGATGTTTTCCTGTTTTCTAAAAATGATACTTGGTTAGCTTCAGCAGGTTAAGTACTCACCATTCTAAATGAGGAGGAAACTTTGGCTTAGTATATGGATCTTCTTTGAGCTTGACTACTGGTTTAGCTAAGGTTCTTCCGATGAATTCGCTTTTTCCCACCTTATCTTGGTCGAATATCTCTACAACAATCGGCGTTGGATCTCTGTTGATCTCTTCGCCGTCACCATATATTAGAATTTCTTCGAAGATGAGCAGCTCGTCCCACGTCGGACTCAACGTTTCGTCTATTACCTAAGGCAAACAGTATTCGCAGAGAGGCGACAATACTGACAAACGCCAAAGCTTGATACGTCTTGGGTTTATACACTTTTTTACCGCGCAGGCGGACGCCTAAATGCAACGGCAGCGCTGCTGTTATGAGGATCCCAAAGAAATTTAGTTGAACCGATGTTTGAACTGCCTAAGGTTGGAAGAACTTGGAAAAGCCTCGTTTTGTGGATTGTTCCACAATCTCGACACCATAGAGCTAGAACAAGGGTCGGCAACCTTTTGAGACGGATAAGCCAAAAGTTACAATTTACAAAAACCAGCAATTGCATTTGAAATGAACCAGCATTAATTCCAAATGGCTCAGTGTTGATCTCATTAATATTTATGTTGAGACGATTCACTATGAACTGAAGAGCCGCAACTTGATATCAAAAGAGCTGCAGGTTGCCGACTCCTGAGCTAGACCATTCTTCAAATACAGCGTATTTATTGATGAACGTTTACAATTATTGGACAACAAATTTTAGTTTTTTAATTGTATCTTGTGGGAAAAGTGCACTTTGGGGCGCTGAATCCAAAAATGACAATGAAATAAAAAAATTAGTTGCGGTTTAGAAAAAAAACTTTTTATTTTTAAGGATATATTAAAAAAAGTAACAAGATTCATATACTTATAAGAATCACTATATGCGCTGTCTTTTTGCTGTTCTTTTATGGATCGTTTCTGGAGCATCTCTACCAAGAGTCCAACAGTAGTCTGCAAGCATGGAAGGATTCCACTTTCCCTGGTACCAATTGTCAGGAAAAAAAGTCCAGGTGTGAGTGTAGGAAATGTATCTTAAGAGACATATTACAGCCCATCTTTTGATACGATGACAGCATATTTTTGACAAGGGTTTTATAGTTGTCAGGTTTTCTATTTCCCAAGAAATTAGTGACCACCAGACGGAAATCATTCCAAGCAGTTTTTTCAATACCTGTTAAAGTGTTTTCAAACTGTGTATCTTTCAAAATATTTCGAATCTGTGGCCCAACAAAAATACCTTCTTTAACCTTTGCCTCACTTAGTCTTGGAAATTTCTGACGCAGGTATTGAAAAGCTGACCGATCTCTATCTAATGCCTTGACAAAGTTTTTTATTAGGCCCAACTTGATATGCAGTGGTGGTAATAAAATTATTTTAGAATCTACTAATGGCATATGCTGTACATTTTTTTGACCTGGCTCTAGGAATTGACGAACAGGCCAGTTTTGTCTGGTGTAATGAAGTGCCTTTGCCCGACTGTCCCATTCACACAAAAAACAGCAAAACTTTGTGTAGCCTAGCTGCAGCCCAAGTAAAAATGCAACAACTTTCAAATCGCCACAAATATGTCATTGGTTCTCATCGTATTTTATGCATGTCAATAGGTACTTCATATTGATTCTTTCATGTGAACTGCATACCCTACAGGAAGAGATGGTAAAATATTTCCAATTTGCAATAACACTGCCTTTAAACTCAATGTTGAACTGTCTATAAACAATCTCCATTCTTCTGGGTTATAGTTTATATTTAAAGCCGCCTGTAAGCCGTTAATGTTACTGCAGAAATCCAAGTTATTCTCCATATTGAAAAACGGTTGTAAGTCTTTGTGGCGTTTACGAAAAACACATACCGAAACATCGTCTTCTAACAAGTTCCACTGCTGCAGTCTTGATCCAAGTAACTCTGCCTTACATTTTGGAAGTTCTAAATCTCTTACAAGATCATTTAATTCTGACTGTGTTATTTTGTGCGGTTGGTGGCATGACGTGCTCGGTATAAAATCAGGATCTCTTGACGTTGATGGCATATCTTCTTCCTGACGAATCACTCGATCGCCATGATCTGATTCGTTTTCTGATTCGAAGTGTAGGATTCTGGGGGTTTTGGAATAGGATTTTCGTCACTGTGAGGCACAGGTCTCATCGCAGATGGTATGTTTGGGTAGTTAATAACAGATTTTTTTTTCTTGGACATACCTGTGGCTTGTCCAACACAAGGTACCATGCAAAAGTAACAATCATTAATATGATTTGTAGGCTCTCTCCAAACCATTGGGACAGCAAAGCGCATAGACCGTTTTTTGCCATTTAACCAGCTCCTCAGACTTGAAGCACATGTATTACAGCAGATGAGGGGGGCCCACTGTTTGTCTTGATCGCCTAGTTTACAACCGAAATAAAGCTGATATGCCTTTGTTATTAGTGGAGTAATAGACTGTCTCTGAGACGCAAAAGTCACATCACCACACACGTAACAAAACTGATCTGGATTGTTTACACACTTTCGAGACATCTTGCATGAACGCTGTCAGCCAACTGAGGAAAAAATTGCTAGTATAAAACAATATAATGTACACGTATGTATAACGTAACACAATCATACCGATTACATCATCTTTCCTTGCCGAATATAAAAATGTAGCACGTGCATTCTTGTGAATTACAGTATATTAACACTGTCACAGCAGGAACACATATAATTACCGTATCTCTAAAACTTGAACTAATATTGAAAAAATAAGTTTCATTCCGGTTTTAGCACATTAAAAATAGTAATATTTTGTTGATTTTATTTAGGATATTTTTTGGCTGTTGATCAGTGTTATTATTTTATATAAAATTGAATGACAAATATGTATACTAAATTACATAGCAAATGCAACACTGACTAAGAGTGTCGTAATTTTGAGCATACATTTAATTACCACGACATGGGTTCAAAAATGTTACCACAAATTTTATTAAAAGAGTGCACATGCGCCAGCGGAGCCGTGGCAGCCATTTACCAGAAATATTGCGTGCTTATTGAAACACCCTTTATTTGAACTTCTAGTAAAATCAGAGTTAATCGAAAATTAGCAGTATTTATTAATATGCAAATCACTATAATTTACCTGTGTCGTTTTGTCAAACTCCCCTACGACTATCCTCGCAAAAGGGTCTGACAGTCCAGACGCGTCGCTTCCGATCAAAGACCTGGCTTGGTATATATGCGCACGTAGCTGGAAGGTCTGGAAAGGATACTAACGATAGATCCGGCTCATTTTTAGTGTCTCTATACGTATAGGCCGTGGGTGATAGTAATAATAATAGTAACATCTATTGTAAATAAATTGATGTCCCACAAAATGAAAATATCCTAACACATATAACATACAGTGTGTCCCAGAAATAATACGTCAGAGCGATACGGCAGGTAGATTGAGTGCAGATCAATCAGATAAAATCATCACGGCCTTAGTAAAAGTTTTCTAGTTTACGAGATATTGCCACAAATAATGCCTTGGAACTTTTAAAAACAAATATCTCGAAAACGTTTAGCTCATACACTTCTAACAAGTAAACCTTTTTTGTTGTGGACATACGAGAAAATAAGATTTTTCGGTCAGTTGTTGTATACAGGGCAGAAAAAAGTTATCATGAGTTATTTACCGAAATAGTGCTGAAAGTGGCGCCCTCTAGAAGTTGGGCCATAAAAAATAATAGATTCTTGTTTTTTATACTAGAAAACCTCCCTATACCGAGTTTTATACCAAAATCTGAAATTCTTCTCAAGCAATAAAAAAAATAGAAAATAAAATTGTAAGTTTGACACCCTGTAAACTATCAACTTTGCAGTATCTCCAGTTTCAATATTTCCCAACGCTTCGCAGACACCCTACAGGGTGACTTTGAAGTTGAGTCATTAATTTTCAGATAATGATTGTAGAAGGAAGATAAACCAAAATATGTGTGTAAAAATAAAAAAAAAAATAAAAAAAAAATTTTTACCTTGTTTTATAAAGTATCCTCCCGACAAGTATTTCAGTGCGGACCTGTATTTGATCGTGAGGTCCCCTGTGAGGTCTTAAGTCACCTGATTCACGAGCCCATTGTACTACATTAACAAAGGCACGAGGGGTTGGTTGCACTCGATTGGGAAACCGATCCGCATAAACATGTGCCATTTTTTATTTCGTTTGAGCCACGCAACAGACACTATTCACACGCGTTACCGACTGACACTGACTGTATTCAACTGAATAAAATAATTGTAAAAACATCGTTCCAAATTCTTTCGCTTTTTTGTTTCCGATGCGATGAACCGATAAGGCGGATTATATCCGTTGTTGCCAAACACGAGCACATGATATCATTATTGAGACAGGGCGGTACTCAAACTTCCAAAGGGCTATAACTTTGTCACTTTAATTTTACCAGAAAAATGGTAAAGGAAAAACACATTTCTTTTGATCAGATCTACTCACTGTTAAAATAAATGACTCAACTTCGAAGTCACCCTGTATAATTCATCTATTCCTAGTTATTTCTCATCTAATACAGATTCAGCTCGCGGAAAACCCTATACACGAATAACTAAATTTATGAAAAAACTGTTCTATCTATTTAATTTTTGCCGGGCTGGGGTAAAGGGTGGCACTTGCCCTCCTTGCCCCGCTTGGATACGCCCTCGGATGATGGATACTTACGTGCTTTTCGATATAGTGTATGACAGAAGGCGGTAACGATCGAGGACGTTCAGCATTTCTTATTTCAGGTGTTATTTCATATCCTTTGGGAATTCCGTCCACGAAACATTTTTTATGCTTCACCAGCCCCAGCCACAAGTATATCTGTAGTTTAGCGGGTATAGACCATCCACTTGGTCCCATTCCTTTCTTCCCTGGCAGCTGTAAGAAGAAAATGTTGTTTCAGCTGTAAAACAGCATTCGGGATTATTTAGTTTATTTCTTCTTTACTCAAAAGATTGCTCGAAATTATATGAATATAACATGCACCGTATATTACTCTGTGACACTGTTCATCGCAATAATGCAAATAGTTCATTGTTAAGCAGACATTTCTTTTATTTCAGATAAATATTCCCATCACTACACCACCATCACTGTCATACTCTCTCCATCTAGTTGCGATGTTGCCAAATCATGGATAGTAATATGTATACCTTAATCTGTCAAGAAATGAATGTTCTAAAATGGCCATTGAGAATTGTTTATACTTTCAAATACCAGCCTGTACATAATAATAACAATAAATGGCCTTTATTCGTCACAGCATTACAAAGTAATTGGCTTAATATGAAGAAAAGAAAATAGTGACGAAAAGGTGTAGTGTCAGCTTACGCTGTTTTTCAACCCGACCGAAGAACATTGACACGTGCCTAAATTTAAATGGCACTGTTCACAACATTGGCCACCGAAAAAAGAAAAGCTTAAAATATTACATTTCGCAGAAAAAAGAAACAATCGATCGTGCGATTGGTTTAAGCAAATCTTTAATGTTGTATGTTACATTTATTTTTGCTTTACGTACCTTCAGGAACATAGTCTGTACTTTGCTGCAATCTTTACCGTTTTCTTCCTCTACAGGTGAATGTATAATATCTCTTGCGGCGATTCTCTGGTACGCTTGTCGTTTACCGCCGCATATCATCCACAAAAACACGTCCGGAAGAGCGTGTTGAGGCTGAAATTACAATACATTTGCGTTATAACAAAAAACAAAAATTAAACATCATACGCAGAACCGCATTTTAAGGGGAGGGGGGGTCTTCTATGTAACATTTTGTCTTCGATGGCTTCATTAAAGTTTTGAACATTTTTGGTCAGGATTTGTGAATCACCCTGTGTAAGTTACTTTTGATAACTTCTTTGATAAAGTGTTCCATTGAATTACTTTCACGTGGGCGAGTAAAAGAGATTGAGTTTTTACTATATTAGGAGACAAACTGTTGGCATTTAACCAGTTTCGTATGTTGTCAAAATACTGTTGAGTGTCGAATAAGACCAGGTCAAAATTATGATATACAGGGTGTCCGCAAAGTTGGAGTTTTCCTTTTCAGAAACAACTACCCTTGAAATAACAAAGGTAATGTGTAGTGAAACGAGGGCGACCAACTAAAAAAAATAAAGGAAAAAGTACTCACTCTCCAGTTGACGAGAAGGGCTAAGTACGTGTCTGCCCGAAATCATACCGCTCCAACAGGAAATTAAATCGTAAAAAGTCTAGGTATTGCATCCCGTCCAATCGATTTGGGAGAATAAACGGTCCAATGAGCATACCGTTCACCATGCCAGCCCAAACATTCACCGAAAATGTTTGTTGAAAATGTGTCCGACGCACAGCGTGCGGATTTTCTACTGACCAAACATGAATGTTGCGAAAGTTATTCACCCCATTACGTGTGAACGTAGATTCGTCTGTCACCAATATGCACTTCAAAAAGTCCGGATTATTGTCATGTTGATGCAACAACCACTCACAAAACCGCACTCTTGCTGGAAAATCGTCAGGTTGAAGGGCTTGTACACATTGGACGTGAAACGGATACAGCCCCTCTTCACGCAGCGTTTGCCACACTTTAGTTTTTGATACTTGCACTTCTCTAGCCACGTCTCTAGTGCTTGTGCTGGTCTACGCGATTATCTCTACACGCGTGACCGTAACCGTCGGTTGAAGGTTGCATACTGACCTGACACACTGACCCCGACCCAGTTCTGTCGTCGGGTTGAGCTAGTGTCCTAGTACCACTGGGGGATGTCGCGGCTACAGGATGGTATTCAGATATTTTTGATGTTGCAGAGCCCTTTATCTCGGTTCCCTTAAGACATTGGTGTATATGGTACTAAGAAAAATTGCTTATGTTTTCAAGATCTACACGTCGTGTAAAGGAAAACGCCAACTTTGCGGACACCCTGTATATGAATATAAATGTCAGGACACCGCGGCTGATATGAGAAGCTTAAACGAACTTAAACTAATACAACCGATTGTAAACTTTCGCTAGGGTGCCTAGATTACATGTTATACTTACGTCTTCTGTAAGAAACTTCAGCTTGCTTAGAAACCCGTTAGCGGTCTTCACCCTTTCTTTGAAAGAGCTTTTTGTTATCAAAGCTCTCAGATTGTTCGCGCTGCCAGCAATATGCCCCTAAAATACAATTATACACACTATGGATAGCTAGCCTCAACTCCATCTATTTGAAACAAAACTGCATCCACAGCGAGTTAGGGAAATAATATTCGTAACTTTACATTATTCTAAGCAAAAAAGTTCATTATAACTTATGTCCGAAAATCAATCGTTTTCAAGGAAAGTGAGTCGTAAATAAATAAATTTTCTCAAACATTTGGCAACGCTGCAACGCACGACGACAACTGATTCATCGAATTGTTTACGTTTCTATGATATTTTTGTTGAAAATACGCATTGAATTATTACTTTTACGCAATTTTTTGTGGCTAATATTTTTTATTTAATAACGCTTTCCGTACAGTACATTTACTAAAAAAAAATACACACCACCAATTTCCACGATTATCGGTCAATTATTTGAACGGATGCGATGCACGAAAAAAGACAAAAAAACAAAATCCGTAAACCACATAAAGTTACAGTTAAATGTATTAGTAATCACAACAACACGCGATGATACATGCAGTGCAGGCCAAGTCCGACGTTGCCAGTTGTGTCAGCGATTTTGATTATCTGTTTCTCTTCGGAAAATTATTTATTATTATTTAATAAACAAGAAAATTTTTTTGTTAGAGACAGTTAATCAATAAATAGATGTATAGATATATTTTACGATATTAGGCATGTGAATTTAAATGCAAAATTAATTTATTTCATGAGTAAAAGGAAATTAATTCAGCATTTTTTTGATCCGAAACGGTTAATTTTCGGACATTTTTGCTCTGAATAAAACCCAGTTTTACTATCGATGACTACATGGAAGTGAAGCTTTGCTTAATGAGGTAATTTGGGGCGATGAATATGAATATCATAGTGAAAAAATTCTAAAGTGTCATCAGACTGGATTTAGGATGAAAAGTGTCGTGAAGGTTTGTGGCTTTGTAGACGGTGTATGCAGGAAGTCTGGATCCGCTGGCCGATACTGCGAACATCACTTACGTGCTGGACTTAGAACAATCGATAACTCTTTCTGCGTGTTTTGATCCGCGTCGCACAATGACTTTTTCTTGTCCGGGATCATCGCTCATGTCGGTCTCGTCATAATTGATTTCTCCGCTGGAACCCCTTGCAATGTTTCACTTAAATTTTTGAAGAATTCTTCGATGATTTCCTTTGAGATAGCCGCCCTTTGTCGTTTTATACAGGATGACTTCGAAGTTGAGTCATTTATTTTAACAGTGAGTAGATCTGATCAAAAGAAATGTTTTTTTCCTTTACCATTTTTCTGGTAAAATTAAAGTAACAAAGTTATAGCCCTTTGGAAGTTTGAGTACCGCCCTGTCTCGATAATAATATTATGTGCTCGTGTTTGGCAACAACGGATATAATCCGCCTTATCGGTTCATCGCATCGGAAACAAAAAAGCGAAAGAATTAGGAACGATGTTTTTACAATTATTTTATTCCGTTGTAAACAGTCAGTGTCAGTCGGTAACGCGTGAGTGAATAGTGGTGTCTGTTGCGTGGCTCAAACGAAATAAAAAATGGCACATGTTTATGCGGATCGGTTTCCCAATCGAGTGCAACCAACCCCTCGTGCCTTTGTTAATGTAGTACAACGGGCTCGTGAATCAGGTGACTTAAGACCTCACAGTTGACGGCATGCCGGTGCTCCAAGACCTCACGATCAAATACAGGTCCGCACTGAAATACTTGTCGGCAGGATACTTTATAAAACAAGGTAAAATTTTTTTTTTATTTTTTTTTATTTTTACACACATATTTTGGTTTATCTTCCTTCTACAATCATTATCTGAAAATTAATGACTCAACTTCAAAGTCACCCTGTATTTTCACTCAGGCGAGAAGATATCAGCCGCTTATGTCGAGCCATGAAAGATTTTAACCATTTACGACCAGGCTCGTTATTCCGGAATCGTTTTTCAACTACACCTTTCCGATCCAAGAACCCCTTAACAATTTGTTTAACATCGGTGCCTGTCAGTGGATAACCCCAATTGGCTGCGGTTAAAATACCATTAACTAAATGGTTCTCATCGTTAGTTCATAAAACTTGTGGTCTTCCATTTTTGGAGATGCAACTTAACCGCTCATTTGAAACGTAACACTGTTGCCACTACAGTACTGTTAGAGCCGCGCTTTATTCAAAAAAGATTTCTGCCACCTTTAGACAACGACACAACGCACGAATGTTTTGTTGAGGTTATTGTCCAAAGATGGCGCAATTGGTTTACAAAGTTTATGTCGATTTGTCCGAAGTTAGGCTACCATCCGAAGTTAAGACATTTCTTTTTTTTGCCTGCATGTAGAGTGCTGTCATCAGTAATTCTGTGGATTGGAAATGATTTTCCAATTTTCTGTAAAAAATACCATGTCAATTGCAATATTAGAAAAGCGTACTTACTATTTCCCTGATACAAAGTTTGAGATGTTCCTTGTCGAGCTTCGTCTTACCGGTTCCGGGCCCCGTCATCGATGACTTGGCGATACTGACGTACTTATTGCAACTCGTCGACAGATCTTCGAGCACTTGCTTCAACAGAATCTCAGCGTTAGATGTGTCTTTTTCAACCGCTTGCTGTACCTCAACTAACCCGTCTTCCTGGAAATATTTCAGAATTATTTTTCTCCATTTCCATAATCGTCCACAAATCACCTCATTCTAAAGAGCCTCGCTCACATGTAGCCGCTGTAGTAAAAATGCATTTTTGGCACCTTAAAGTCTCAAAAATCGCATAATTTTTCGCTAAATAATCAGATCTTCATGTTAAACGAAACGGAATAAGATAGAGATTAGATTCGAGCGATCCAAAATATGTAGGATAAAGGTCATTTGAGCGTTAAAGCATTTTAATGTATAATTACCATGTATCGTTACAAATGGATCAGTCGGGAGCGTGAGCCCAACTTGCCTTATAGAACGAAACAACATACTAACCACTGTTACCGTTTGCGATCGATTGCCGGTTCGATAAGAGTGATGAAAGACCGACGCGCTGTTGGCATGTGTGTTTTAAATATTTAATTTAATGAAACTTACTGACTTCAAATTTTGGCTTAACTTAGAAAAACTTAATGCCATTTATCTGTCAATTACCCAATTTAAAAACGTTTTAGTTTAGATTATAAAAATTAGTAAGATTGTGGTCGATATGAAGCACTTAAAGTTGTAAACTATAAAGCCATCTATTGACTTTTGGACCATGGGTCGTATGAACTTTTTGACTTGTTTTGACCCCCCACCCATTGCAATAATGACTATCATAACGTTTACACCCTGTATATTGTCAAAAAGAAAACGGCAAAATATCAACTTGCTGACTAGCTGTAATCCTCTTAGTGGCTTTGGCAAGAGTACTACGTAAAAAATAAAAAACGACAAAATGTCATCCTGCAGACTAGGTAGTTTTTAGGCGCCATCTATGGAGGAATGGAATTGTCATCACGCTTAGGCAACTCGTACAGCTACAGAACAGGTGCACAATCAGTGAACAGCTACTAGTTTCAAGTTGATATCTTGAAGAAAAACCTACATAATATCACAAGAAAACCGATATAATGTCACACAGCAATTGAGTCGTTAGAAACTCTTTGTGTGATCATCGAGATACTTACAAATTTGTCAGCGACCTTGGCGATCATATTGGAATTATACATCCTTCTTCTGTAATCGGCCCACACCGATCTGACATGCATACACGGCTTGTTGTCCCAATAGGGTAAGAAATAATAGATTTTGTCGTGCGTCATTGGCTTTGTCGGAGTAGTGGTGCTCTGCCATGAAGCGCTATCACAGGTAACAGATTCTGGAACAGTCAATAAAGAAATACAGTTAAGTAGTTCAGAAGGTCTAAAAATTAGAGAGACTGGCAACACTGGACGCCCCGGGCTTGGAGGGGAGACAGTGGAAATTGTGACAGGTCTTTAGTACAAGTATGAACTCGCTCGAGTCAAATGTTTGAAAAAATGGGTGTTATCAATTTCAAGCAACGGTCTGCTATCAGGTTCTGCTCGAAACTTGGGCACAGTGCAACGGAAATTCCTGATAAAGCTTGGATATATCGTATTATTGTAAGAATTGATTAATTACTGCTAGATAAATACCCAGTTCACCTTGGTGTCCTGCAAGGATCAGTGTTGGGACCGTTGTTATTTATACTTTTCATAAATGACCTCTCAAATTTCATTTCGAAGGGTAAAGTCACAATGTTTGCCGATGATACCACATTCACGGTTTCGGGCAGTTGTGTTGAACAACTTTGTAAGATCATCTTGACAGTTTTTGAAGAGATGAAGCTTTAGTGTGACGGAATAAATAAAAATGCTTCTTGTTTGCAGTTATGGGTGTTCAATCTCAAATGAACAATATTTGCTGAAATTTACATAAAAGCTAAAGCTAAAACAATATTTAGATGAACAATCTCTACTGCTACTTGCTACTCCAAACCCTTTAATTAGGCGTACCGCATTTTAGGTGTGCTACATTTTTCAAACTTGATTATTATTGGTGGTACGTAATAAGCAAATTAATTTGTGCGAAGTCTCACCAAGCTCATCGCTATCGGAGTCGTAGTGATCTTTGCTCGACTCGTTATGCCCATCTATGGCATTCCCAGCATTTCCGATGCTAATCTCGAAGTAGACGGGTTTGTCCCCGAGCTTTTTGTCTATCATGGACGCTTCCAGGATGGTAGCGAACAAGAAGAATTCTTCATTCTTGGCATACGAGGCTTCGTTCACAGGAATGGTCGGTTCTAGCTCAACCGCCGACGGAGCCAGGTCTATGTTGTCCGTGATTTCTGTTCGTATGGACACCAGAAGCCGCGCTCGATAGGAAACACCTAGAAGAAACGTGCAGAGTGTTTCAGGAAGACGTACCAATATTCGTGTTATCAATGTGATAATTCGACAGAATAGGATTAGGCTTGCTCATTATAAAGTGAATTGAAAGACCTTTAAAATAAGATATCACTCGACCCCCCTTTCCATTTAAGATTTTAGGGTTGGTGTCACCCCCGCTTAGGGGGCTGCACGTGCTAACCTGATTTTTGCCAAACTTGTGTCCCCCTCGAAAACAAAATCGACGGGTCTGAACGTTTTTCCAAAAATAAACTGAGCTGCCAGTAAATGCGTCAGTTTCGTTTTCGATACGCCACCCTGTATATCAAGTTTGTTTCCAATCCTCCATTTACTCAACCTATTCAGGTCTTGCTGCGATTCCTTACAGTCACTGTATTTTTTAAATAATCTGCGAAACATAGCTTCAATTTATATAGCTGTAATGTTAGGCCATTAATATATATTATGAACAATAGGGGCCTTAGATTTGATCCCTGAGGCACCCCTGAAGTGGGAGTATGAGGCGTTGTGGTCTAACCCCATACTCGACGATTTGTGTTCTGTCTATAGGATAAAACTGCATCATGGATATTAAATATTCGGATAGTAAGCTGATATGTTGATTTCCAGGTACACATACGAGTCACTACACATGTATATCCTACCTTCTCCTAATCCGGTATTCAAGCTGGAATGCTCGTCGATGAGAGTGTAATCTCTAGTGGAGCCGTACAGATGGATGAATGAAGGACCGAAAGTCGGCAGGAAACCTGCGGAACAAAATATACACAATTCACAACTTATCCGACAAATTTTAACCACATATGGGCAGTTACGAAAAAAGTTGATTTCTCAGAAAAGAAATGTGATAAAAGTCCTACAGAAATCGAGATATTAAAATAATACTGTTGACCAGTTCACTTACTTAAAAAGCTGTTCAAAAGGGAAGTTTAGATTTCTTTTTGCGGGTATCTTAAGACACTAGTCTCATTAACACTGTAGAGGAATTAAGAGAAAGAATAGTCGCAGTTTGTGATATAATAAAAAACACTCCAAAGATAATTCAACGAGTACGCAATTCCATGAGAAGGAGGGCGGAAGCATGCATACTAAGTGAAGGGGGCCAATTTCAACAATTGTTGTAATCATTTCGTTGGTTTTAATGTCATGTTTATGTTGTCAGTTGTTGTTGTTCATTACTCCTAATGTGTTTAATTTTTCAAATTAAATTAATAATAATTTTGCAAGTTAGACAATAGAACAGTTTTTATTTTTTTACTCAAAAATGGCGCATCGAAGGAGCACAATTCGAGAGAGATCATTTGTTTTAAATTGAACGGGGAATTCAAAAATAATTTTTATTTGACAAAAAACCATTGGCGTACCATTTTTTTCTTAAAAAATATCGAAGTCAATACCCGTACGCACGCCACTGTTGAAGCTAAAAATTATTTTCGCATTGAAAAATATGCAACTTTATTACATTTCACTACGTACTAAATATCAGTGAAATATCTGAAGCGGTTCTGAAAATATTAATTAATTTCCATTTTTTTAATAAAACTTCAACACCCCGAGTTTTTGTGAGGAAACTTTAATTTTTTATATAGATTCACACCCTTAAATATTCGCATATCATTAAAGAACACCCTGTACACATGGGATCAAAACTTCGTGACTATTTGTTTTTCCTTGCTACTTAAATATCGTGAGAAGGGTTAATTAACGTGTGACCTGAATTATCCTAGTAATTTCCGCACCGGCGGTTTCTCACCCTTCTCCCCGTCGTTAGAAATGGTTTTCAGGTCGACAAAGTGGGTTCCAATCACTGTCGGCTTTACAGGATCATCGTCCCGCAGCTGTATCTTGATCCGTTGGCACAACGGCGGAAACATCTCGCTGAATACGAGTTGTTCGTTCCACACTGGCGCGTAGCTGTGCTTCTTTACGCTCGTCTTACCCTGAAAGGAAGGACAACTCTCCTGTCGTTACGTTACCAAACACAGGCAGCACTGCATCCGTCAACTTTGATCACAGCCGACGTCAACTACGAGCCGTGAACAAAGAAATCTGGCAACGTAGGTGGTAGTGTTACTCCCGCCGCTGCTTGCTGCATCGACGCAACTCGTGCTCAAAACGCTGAGAAAACATAACCTTTTCAATTTGTGATTTTAGAATCCCAGAGGCTGTAATTAAGAGATAAGCTTGTTTTCTAAGCTTCAAAGTGTGTGTATGTGTTCAAAGTGATCGGTGAGTATAATATATGAGAAATAGACTTCAGTTGTAGTGCTTCTGTGCTTTAAAAATAAACTAAGAAGTGTGACTGTGGCTGTTCGCGCCTCAGGACGCTAAGGATTTCAACTATTGAAAACGTGCAAATTCAGGTTGTATTTTTCTTTTTTCATTTATCAAGAATTTGACGCAGACAATGTGCCTCGTTGTTGCTGTGTTCATTTATGCAATGCAAACTATAATTCTGCTTTGAAAACAGAAAGCTATGTTTCAACTTTTCGCTTCCCAAGTACCGAAAGTCTGAAAAACAAATGGCTTATGGCAATTCCCAGAAAAAATCGGATATCATCAGGACAGAAAATATAGTTTTGGCAGATGGAACAGTCCAAAATAATATACCTTTGAAATATCCAAAATTGAAAGAAAATGCTGTTCCCTCCATTTTCCCAAACTTGCCATCATATCTTTCAAAAACTGAAGCACCCAAAAGAACTGACCCAATCCAAAGAAAACAAAAATTAATTGAGAAACATGAAAAAGCTATCCAGAATTTCGATGATATGGATAAGATCAAAGATAAATTTAGTTCAAAAATGTGGAATTGAAGTTATTTGTGTTGTTACTGATAATCACCGAATTAATAGAGCAATGTTCAGGAAATTAGCAAAGGATTCATCAGAAAATTATTCTATTCCAAATCCACATAATCTTGATAAGAACATATATTTAACTTATGATGTTGTGCATATTTTCAAGAGTATCAGAAATAATTGGATTAATAAAAAACCTAGACAAAACTTTTTGGATATATTCAATGAAGTATTTGAGACAAATTACTTAGCCAATTGTGACATAGAGGATAGTACTAAGACTTATATATCTGGATATGCTTCACACGCTGTCTCTAAAAACCTAAACTGCGAGATATGCAAATCGCTAATAGTTAAAGAAAAAGGTTCATTAACAACAAATGTTTATTTTGACCATTTGCAAAGAGGAGGACTGTCAATTCCAACCAGTTATGTACCAATCATATTCTACCATATGTATGCCATTTTTGAATCTATTATTAATGTAGATAGATTGGAAATTTTCTTCTTGAAAAGCAATAATCAAAATTTTATTTTGTGTCAGTTAACCCTGCTCAGCATTCAGTATGACTTTATATACAGTGAATTTTCTTTAACTTGCATCTGTGGCCGCAATTATGCAGATATTTTATCTAAGCTTTTGTCTATTTTTTCAAACATAATTTTGAATGATTATGTAAAATTGAAAAATAACAGTAAAACTGAAAGTAAATGTATCAAAAACAAACAGGTAACTCCACATTTCCAAGCTGGGCCTGTTGGAACACAGTGTGCTGACACCAAAAAACGTAAACTAAATACTTTTAATTAGGATAACTGCATTAGCGACTCATATATATCACGATTATTTCGTATTTTTAAATTTTTTAGAGACGATTTGTATCGAATCGAACTGTCCTCTTTTCCAAAATTAAATTTAGTTCTTGAACTTTACACGGAGACGGAGCACACAGCCGCTGGCGGCCGACGTTCACAGGTAGCACTACCATGCCGTCCGAGCGCGGTGTTGCCTTTCTTTCATCACGGCTCGTAGTTGACGTCGACTGTGCTTTGATTTAACCGTAAGCTCATAGATCGTAGCGCAAGACTGGTTGCCTACAGTACTGACGTTCGATCCGCGCGGCCTACTATGTTTCTATATGCAAAACTTAAAAGACGTCCCTCGTAATGAAGAGTGTAGTTTTGATACCAATTTAAAAAAGAAACCAACGGATTGCTCACGCTTTAGAACTATATTCAATTACTAAGAAGCTTCTGCTCCCCTTAATATTACACATACGTTAGATAAAATAGTCACACATATGGATGGTCTGATCGAAAGGGACAATGAAACAAACTAAGAGAATTTGTTTACCGTGAGGCCTGCAAACGATACTTGGACGTAAGGATTGACCAAATCATTCAGTTCTCCCGTGAAAGCTTTCTTCACGTTCGCCATTAGCGATGAGTTCATTTTCGGCAGTCCATCCGCTCTGTAGATCTTCACGATGAACCGTGCTCTCTGTCTGTCTGTCGGGACACCGTCAGGTAACAGTAGATTGCTGCAATAGAATGATATAATACTAAGTGACATATAAAATACAACACCCAGAATTGTTTGATTAGGAGTTTGATAATACTTACGCTTCGATGTCGTCCTCATCTTTCTCACTCTTTGGAGGCACCTTGACCGTATCACCTTTTCCTATTACGCTAATATCACATTTCAAGTAGCCTTTGGGCCCTCCGGCAATGTCATCCGGATCAGTCAGGAGAGCCCATTTGTGGTAGAATTGATGTTCTAAGGAGAAACAAACGTTATCATAGAATATACATGCTTCTAAACACTTCGTGTAAACCGAATGTTGAATTTGCACAGGAGAAAATATGTTGAGACATTTTGACGAATGATGAAATTACAAAAACGTCTCGATCCAAGAAGAAGAAACGTTGCGTTCTACTTCAACAAATCAAGATATGAGTTCACACACGTGGCGCTCGCTCAAACCTTCTGCCTCGAAGTCTGGAAGTCGCAGGCCTAACGACTTCTTCTTCTTCTTGTCCTTTCATAATGTTGAGGTGGTTTGGAGATCGGCAGAATAGCCGAATGAGGAATGGGCCTTCTTTTTTGCCTTGGGTCAAGGAGGACGTTAAGCAGAAATAACAATCGTCCACATGATTTGCTTGCTAACGCCCAATCATCGCAGCAAACCTCATTGTAGTGAGATTTTATTACCCAAGTAGGTTCTAGATCTTGAAAAGAACAGCTAATTTGACGCTAAGCAATGATAACGAACATATTCATACGTCTAATGGTAGTTTGAATTCCTAATTTCTCTCTCATACAAACTTCCATCCTCCCAACGAAGCTTGCAGATGGGTGGCAAATGGCCACAAGGTACCTGTCGTCATTGACGCGTTTTTATCTTCATTTCACAACGGGTGTTTCTCAAGTTCCTTTCGCACCGGCCTTAGACAGACTCGCCTGAGTTCCGCCTCCCATCCTCACCGTGTTGAACTTCGCACTTCCAGAGCTGGCCGATACGACCGCTCCTTTGATCACAGCCGACGACAATTACGAGCCGTGAACAAAGAAATCTGGCAACGTAGGTGGTAGTGTTACTCCCGCCGCTGCTTGCTGCATCGACGCAACTCGTGCTCAAAACGATGAGAAAACATAACCTTTTCAATTTGTGATTTTGGAATCCCAGATGCTGTAATTAAGAGATAAGCTTGTTTTCTAAGCTTCAAAGTGTGTGTATGTGTTCAAAGTGATCGGTGACTATAATATAGTATATGAGAAATAGACTCCAGTTGTAGTGCTTCTGTGCTTTAAAAATAAACTAAGAAGTGTGACTGTGGCTGTTCACGCCTCAGGACGCTAAGGATTTCAACTATTGAAAACGTGCAAATTCAGGGCTATCCGACTGATCGACGACTCTTCTCCAGCAGATAGTCTCAAGTTCCTTTCGCACCGGCCTTAGACAGAGTCGCCTGAGTTCCGCCTCCCATCCGCACCGTGTTGAACTTCGCACTTCCAGAGCTGGCCGATACGACCGCTCCTTTGTCGCTAGGGTGTCGAGATTGTGGAAGAAGAGGACGCTTTTCCTAGTTCTACTAGCCTTAGGCAGTTCAAAAATCCTATTCGTTTCTTTGTGATTCTCAGACGCGCGCGGTGTACCCGGCATTTAGCTCAGCACAGAGGAAACTTCCATGTACTCCAGTATTACGGATGAATGTAAAGTTTGCTTACACTACGCAACCTTGCAGAAAATTGTTACAGCTTGTGTTTAAATATTGATCTTTTAATTAATTCAGATCTCAGCATTCGGCTTACACATTGGTTCATATATTTTTCAAATTAAATACAGTAAAGTAGGTCGCATGCAAAGAGGCAGTTGGAAAACGTTTAAAGCCCTTACATGCAGCGATAAGCGGCATATTTAAATATTTAATGTGCACAATTTTACATACTCTTTTTTAATTTGTCATACGATAAAGTTGAAAGAGTTGATATAGATAAGAAATAGTCATTAGGAGACTAGATCAGATGATAAATGGACGATAAATGAAACCATATTATGTTGCCTTGAGTTTTTGCTCTTTAGCACATCTTTTAAGGATTATACATACATGTATACTAAGTGACATATAAATCCCTACACCCAGTTTAAATTGTTTTATTTTAATAAAAGTTGGTGAATGTATTTATCTTACTGTAAATAACAAGTGAAAAAATTTTCAGCCTTATCAGTTGGACATTCCGGTTTTTATACTGCTTTTTTTTAATTCACTAACGCTCTAAAAATGAATATTTCAGCCGCAGTAAAGAATCAACGTTGGCGGATTTTGGTGCTTGACATCCTTTACGATCGGTTACGATGCCTAGAGTACGGAGACCTGTACGATTTCGTCAACTTAGTGAGTTTGATAGGGGCCGTATAGTGGGACTTCGGGAAGGTGGACTTTCTTTTCGGGCAATTGCAGTTAGAGTGCAAAGAAGTGTAGACACTGTGGTTAGGTGTTGGCTTCGAGAAGGCCGTACGCAAAGAGCAAGGGGTACTGGACGCCGCCGTAGAACAACAGACCGTGAAGATCGCCGCCTAAGATTATTGGCCTTAAGGGACCGTTTCTCCACTACCAGGTCCATTGCAAATGAATGGTTTGCAGAACACGGAAGACCTATTGGCATGCGAAGTGTTTACCGACGAATGAGAAGTTTTGGCTTGTTTTCATACCGGCCATACTGGGTCCTCCCTTTAACTCGAGAACACCGACGTAATCGCCTTGAGTGGTGCAGACAACGGTCACTCTGGGATCAGGAATGGAGCAGTATTGTCTTTAGTGACGAGTCTCGATTTTGTTTAGGCATGCACGATGGTCGTGCCAGGGTTAGAAGGCGACGTGGTGAAAGGAGGAATCCACATTTTTTTGTTGAAAGACATGTTCATCACACTGTTGGAGTTATGGTTTGGGGTGCTATAGCTTATGGTTCCAGGTCACCTTTAATCTTCATCAGAGGTAACATGAACGCGCAGCGTTATATCCACGAAGTTCTAGAACCCCATCTTTTACCCTATCTTGACACCCTGGCAGATCCAACTTTCCAACAAGATAATG
Source organism: Acanthoscelides obtectus (assembly GCA_963669975.1). Lineage (NCBI taxonomy): Eukaryota > Metazoa > Arthropoda > Insecta > Coleoptera > Chrysomelidae > Acanthoscelides > Acanthoscelides obtectus. The sequence goes on from CAVLJG010000005.1 coordinate 3,529,068, forward strand.
CACGACCACATGTTGCAAGAGTCACAATAGACTTCTTTCAACATAATGATGTCACATTGTTACCATGGCCACCAAGATCTCCCGACTTATCCCCAATTGAGCACGTGTGGGATATGATGGGTAGGAGATTGCTCAATTTGCAACGTCGTCCTCAGACTCTAGAAGCACTTCGAGAGGAGTTGGTGGTTGCCTGGAATGAGATACCACAGGAGGACATTGACCACCTGATCAGAAGCATGCCTAGGCGCGTTGGAGAATGCGTAGCATATCAGGGTGCATCCACACATTATTAAAGGTCAAAGGGCTTTAAAGTGCAATCATTTTGGAATTTTTATCATTTACTTATTATGCTTCATTAAGTACTTATACAAAATTTTATTAAAATAAAACCATTTAAACTGGGTGTTCGGATTTATATGTCACTTAGTATAATTTGGCAATGAATCTTGTACATTTCCTCACGTATGGAAGGCAGCCAAAATTGTCCTAACAAGTGGTACATCTATTATCTTCAATTACAGTTCATACTGATATCATTCCGTGGCAATATGTACTCGAATTTATGAGTAAAAGGTCGACAGCAACTTATCTGGTACTTTTTACACAAGAACTAACGGAAGTCGTAGATCAGTAGATGTAATCTACCTGACTTTTCAAGAGCTTTTGTTAGACTGATCATGGTATTCTTTTGAAATAAATATAAGGTGCAGAACTAACACATATAGTGTGAGCTCAGGGGTCCCGCAAGGATCAAACGTGGGCCCATCACCATCTAGTATGTTCCTTAATGATTCGGATAATGTAATTGAAACCCGATAATTATTTTATGGTGCCGATCACAAAGTCTCTTGTGGAATAACTGCTATAGAAGGTTGACAAATTTCATTGATGGTGTGCTGATAATGATACTATACAGGGTGTCCCAGAAGTCGACGTCAAGCCGAAACCGGGTGATAGGCAAAGTCATAACAGCTATCAGAAAAATATTTAAAAAAATTTTATGTATGTGTTTTGCAAATTATAGGTCTTTGAAAAAATATAGAAATTTCACACCCTAAGGTAGTCTGTCAACTCCTGTTACTACAAATATTAACTTTTTTTGGATTTTATTTTTACAATGTAATGATGAATAATGCATCTTCAAACTGGTGTCTAAACCTTACTGCCAACTTTTCTCGTTCAGGAAAAATTGCCACTTATTTCCCAACCAAGTATTCCAAAGTAAAACTTTGCTCAACTTTAACTGGCTGTACTGGAAAAAAATGTACTACGAGAGTTTGGCAAGTAACCTTAAAAGTTGGCGCATTTAATAAGGATTCCAAAATGGTATAACACTTAGAAGATTACTCGTTAACTTATGCTCAATTTTTATTTGAAGAAAAACTGATGAAAGTTTTTCAAAATTTCCTAATTAAACAGCGATTATGAAAACGCACAAGGACCCTTAAGGATAACTGTTTGCACAACAGTGGGCATCAAAATGCTGCTGATGATGATTTACCTTTACAGCAAATGCTCAAACTGTTTTCCTTCAGCCGCAATACACGCTCGACATCTTCTTAAAAAAGATCGGGTTATTAAACGAGCGAATCCACGGTTATTAACAAACTCAGCTGCTTCCAATAGTCTTTGCCGTAGTTCAGCTACATTTTGAATCGGCTTGAAATACACTTTTTCTTTTACAGTTCCCCAGTAAAAAAAATCTAACGGATTCAAATCTGGTGACCGGGCTGGCCACGGTATTGTACCAGACCGCCCTATCCATCTGCCTGGAAAGTTTTGATCGAGATACTCTCTCACTGAGAGTGCATAGTGCGCTGGGCAGCCATCATGCTGAAACCACATGTCCCTGTAAATATTCAGTGGTACGTCCTCCAATAAATGTTCTAAATGATTTTGCAAAAAACCTAAATATACCTCAGCAGTCAAAGTCTCTGGGAACTGAAACGGACCGATTATTTTACCATTTAAAATTCCTGTCCAATGGTTTATCTTGAAGCGATATTGAGATTTATCTTCTCTCATCAAATGTGGGTTTGCTACGTGCCACTCGTGTAAGTTATGCAGGTTCATGTACCCATCTTTCTTAAATGTGGTCTCATCTGACCATAACATTTTTTCAAAGAACCGTGGATCTTCCCTGTGTCTTTCTAACATTGTGCGACAAAAATCAAAACTTTCCAGGCAGATGGATAAGGCGGTCTGGTACAATACCGTGGCCAGCCCGATCACCTGATTTGAATCCTTTAGATTTTTTTACTGGGGAACTGTAATAGAAAAAGTGCATTTCAAGCCGATTCAAAATGTAGCTGAGCTACGGCAAAGACTATTGGAAGCAGCTGAGTTTGTTAATAACCGTGGATTCGCTCCTTTAACAACCCGATCTTTTTAAGAAGATGTCGAGCGTGTATTGCGGCTGAAGGAAAATAGTTTGAGCATTTGCTGTAAAGGTAAATCATCACCAGCAGCATGTTGACGCCCACTGTTGTGCAAACAGTTATCCTTAAGGGTCCTTGTGCGTTTTCATAATCGCTGTTTAATTAGGAAATTTTGAAAAATTTTCATCATTTTTTTTTTCAAATAAAAATTGTGCATAAGTTAACGAGTAATCTTCTAAGTGTTATACCATTTTGGAATCCTTATTAAATGCGCCAACTTTTAAGGTTACTTGCCAAACTCTCGTAGTACATTTTTTTAAGTACAGCCAGTTAAAGTTGAGCAAAGTTTTACTTTGGAATACTTGGTTGGGAAATAAGTGGCACTTTTTCCTGAACGAGAAAAGTTGGCAGTAAGGTTGAGACATCAGTTTGAAGATGCATTAGTCATCATTACATTGTAAAAGTAAAATCCAAAAAATGTTAATATTTGTAGTAACAGGAGTTGACAGACTGCCGTAGGGTGTGAAATTTCTATATTTTTTCAAAGACCTATAATTTTCAAAACACATACATAATTTTTTTTTAAATATTTTTCTGATAGCTGTTATGACTTTGCCTATCACCCGGTTTCGGCTTGACGTCGACTTCTGGGACACCCTGTATACTATAACTAGCACAATGAGGAAATTTTTCTCACTTTGCTTTCACTAGTATACTCAGTGACTTAGAAGTATTACACCCAGAAAAATATATATCTTCAACTTGATTTTTTGGCAAAGAGATAGTCTTACATCAAGAATGAAACATTCTCATGAAATTTTATTGACAGGTAATAAGAAAAAAAATTAATAACGTGTTCTTAACAGAAACTAAGAGATAACATTTTAATAAATTTAGTCATTATGTTGCCAAAAAAACATAAGTTAGAGTGGTAACGCTTCTAATCTGACTGAGTATAGTCTAGGTTGGGAATATTCTCGGTTGTCAGTGATGACACCGAAACGTTTTTTCACAAACAGACACAGCACAACGTTTATGCTTAAACTGTATCCATCGAAGAAACAAAGTAAAATCAAACATATACACCCGTATTGCACGTGATCAAGAACTTAACCGTAGGAGACGCTACAGGGCCGTATCAAGCTATTGTGACTGATCTATCAAAAAATGTCGTACAAGATATGTGTTGCTGTAAATTCTATCAAAAGCATAGTAAATTATCAGGAATATACCACGCCTTTCTAATCATATTTCGACATTAGGAATCAGTGCAAAAAATTCTGTGTTCACCATTTCAGCAAAATGTTACTAAAACGCACACGAAAAAAACTTGTGGACCATCTCAATTGAAATTGTTCATATTTTATTATTAACTTACATATATACCCAATAATATTTAGAAATCAACCTTCTATTCACAATGCAGAGCAAATTTTTTTGAGCAAATAGAAACTACAGACGTAGTAGTAGTAGTACAAAAGTTTATTACAGACTCCATAAAGTTTGTTAGTTTGATTGCTATTAAAATTTACATGAGAAATAGGAAGAAGGTCAAAATGGCACTATTATGCTTTGGAACTCCTAAATTAACCCTAATTTTGTGTAATTATAAATTTGGAATTTCCACATTAATAACTAGAAACTTACACTTTGATTGCAGTCTATAATGAACTTACCTGTCTTGCCAAAAAGCCCGTTAAACTGCCAGTCTTAATGGTATCAATCGATTTATATGCTGTATTCCGAGGAGCTTGAATCATCAGAATTGTTGATGTCAATTATAAGGGGTTCAACTTGGGTGTCAATGATATTGTCCACATCCCACATTTTGGTTTCAACCTTCTCTTGGACATGGTCAATACATGTTCTCCATTTTGCTGGCATAATTCTATCGACAGCAACATCAAACAGTTTTTTAAGGTCAGAAAACTTAAAAGTGCTGTTATTTGACGCCACGTATTGCTTGATGTCGGCCCAAATCAACTCGATAGGATTCAGTTCGCAGTGATAGGGAGGCAGCCTGAGAATCGTTTTATTTTGGTTTTTGGCCATTTCGTCAACAATTTTTAAATCATATTTATACTTATGTCGCTTGACTATATTTATCAGCTCAGCTTTGACCATTGTTTGGTCGAAGTCGATCTTCTTTGAGACAAGCCACTGTTGAATGTCTGCCTTTTTGGTGGCCATTGTTGGAATTTTTTCCAATTTTCTGGAGTGGTACGGGGCATTATCCATCACAATAATCGCGTTATCATCAAGTGTCGGCAAAATTTTTTTGAACCAATTTTCAAATGAGTTACCATCCATTTCTTCGTGATAGTCTCCAGTTTTTTTGGATTCAAATGCCCACAATGCTTCAGGAACAAATCCATCTACGCTACCTATGTGGCAAATGATCAGGCATTTTCCCTTGCCTGAAAGTAATTAGTTATTTTACTTCTCAGCGAGCGCACTAAATGACGAAATTAAGCAACTTACTCTTTTTAGCTTAGTGTAGGATAGGGTCTTAGATTAGTTTTTGGGTGAAGGAAATACTCAGAATCTTGGATGAGATAGCAAAACTGAGTTCGGAGCTTCCAAATCATTGATTCAATCAGAAAATGAATTATCTGCATCCAAAAAAGTTCATATACTTCGAAACTTACCTGCAGGATTTTTCAATCCCGTCGAAAGGCCATCTAAAAAAGCCTGCCTTGAGGACCTCACAGATCTGTCTACCCAAACCTTTCCCTGCGTATGCCCCGCGTTCACCCATGTTTCGTCTAAATAATAAATTTTTCTTCCTTCAGCGCGGAATTGCCTAATTTTTCTAAGGTATTCTCTCCTCCAGATAACAATTTCCTCCTTTTCTATCAATAAACTATTCCTTCCTCTTTTCAAAAATCGAAAGTCTAGTTCTTTCAACAGCTTATGGAACGTAGATCTTTTAAAATTTGGCAGGTCCTCATCATCATTCACTTGCTTCAATATTTTATCTATTGTAGGTATTTCATTCCTGAAGAAAAAGTGATGTACTTTTCTTCTAATGGCACTTTTGTCAAAGTCATCTATTTTTTCGATGATTTTTTTTCTCGCTGGATATGTTTTTGGCTCAGATAGTGAGTGATTTTGTCTATATTCCTTCAAGATTTTGTAAACACTTGATCGACCTACTCCAGAAATTTCAGCAACCTTACATACGATATTTTCTATAGCCAATCCACTATTCTCTTGCATCTGGTTCTTGTAGATATTTAGAATAATTTGTTTTTCACCTGCGCTAAGATGAAGCTTTTTAGCCCTTTTGCTGGGTGGCGTTAAGCTGATTTCAACCACTTCATCAGCTGTATCTGTGTCAGACATTTTAGACTAATATTAAATTTCCGCAAGAAAAATCAAGTCAAGACGTGCATAAAACGTTCGCGCTCATAAACGGGTATCCGTAACTGATTACAATCCTGTGCGTGGTGACGAACCATCAACGTGACGCTGAGAGTTCCCTCTACTATGCAGCGTTGCCAGGCTTAATGTCACAATGATCATGTTTTATTGGGAAAATTGTCAGAAATCGCCGAATGTTGAACAGAAACATTACAAGAAGTCTAACCTTGAAATGTGAGGCTACAAATCGATATTCTTATAGGGGGGAAGGGTAGGGAGCTGTTATGGTTCCTATTAACCTTGGTGAAAGTTGGAAACGGTAATATCATATATGGCATACATCCGGTTGAAGGTATGTGCACGGAAAATAGATTGCGGATAGGATTTTAATAGATAAATCTGCACAAAAAAACACAAAAGGAGATTTTTGTATTTCCCTGAAGAATATCTCAAGGTTATTTCAGATGTACTCACCGAAACTTTATGGAAGGATTATCGAAACCTTATTTTCAATTGCGATAGGGCCACATACCTCGACATCGCATTAATGTGAAAAATAAGACAATAGAAAAAAATTCCCTCACTGATGCTATTTCTTAGGAAAAATTTAACTATAAAGATTGCACAAAAACTTTCTTCACCTTTTTGAGCTTGTTTTCGCATCTCCGTATATGCCGTTCATAATTTGCTGCAGATCAAATTGGAATATACCTTTGTGATGCCATTTATTGTTATATAATGTCCTTTACAACAGTTATTGCACGTATTGCACCAACAGATTGATTTGTGATCCATGCGAATGTGATCAACCACTCTGGCGAAAACTCGCCGAGCGTGGCAACCGTGCGACTTTGTCTGGAGGCTCGTCGCTACAAGCCAATCAGGAAGAGGCCGACAGAGCGCCATGGCTACCGATCACGCGTTGATCACGAATCAACCACTGTTTACGATTACTTTGTAGCTTCGTTAGATACACTTTAGTTTATACGGAAAGGTATGTTACCTGGTTGTGTCCATACTGTGGCGATGTCTAATTTAAAACTCCCCAGCAATTTGTTACCCCTGAGTATGTTGCGAGATTGCAGCACCTGCAGCAAGCAGCGTGATAGTAGTCAGAAAGGAAAAACAAAGATGATACAGGACAGTTAAATTACAGAACAAACAAATACAAAATTTTCGGTGATGTTTGACAGGTTGTATTTCGGAGGAAATGGCCGTATCTAAACTCTTCAAAAGCAAAAGGATTTTGAAGCTTCAAGATTCGTTTTAATTTTAACAAATAGCGCAAGCATTTTTTTTCAAAACTTCTGCCTTATTCTTAGTCCAAGATAACTAAAAAGAAGACACAACTTTTGCAAAAAATGTTTGCTGTGCTAACTGTATGAGAACCGTTGCTCCTAACATTTTTCTGCTAAGGAACCTGCAAAACAGAACCTTTTTTAAAGTCTAGATTCGACCATGTTTCAATAAAATACAGCTTGTCAAAAATCGCCGAAAAATTGTTCGCTCAATTTTTTCTAGTAGTGTGGATAGTTTTCAATAAAATGTCTGTACCATGAGCATCATAAACTGTCTTGATGTCTATCTTGAAGAATCCTACGAGTTTCCCGGCCCCTAGGAGACTCCTAGAGTGATATACCTACAAAATATCTTTCCCTGTAGGGTCATTCAAAATTGTAGCAGGCAGATGAAATCCTGGTTTGTAATTTACTTCTAAAAGTAGTGATGTTTCTGTGAATTTTAAAAAAATACCCGCTCTTCAAAGTCGAGGATAACGTGAACTTCTTTTGTTTCAAAATTTTTGCTATATTTGTGGGGGTATTCAAATGTTTCCGTAAATAATACCCTGTATCTTCGAAACGACTGAGCCGATTTTAACAAACTTGGGCTAGTTGAAAAAGTATTACGTTAACACCATGGGGGGGGGGGGGCGGGGGGTTCTTTGCTTTGCTTATTTTGGATGACTTGGGGGGTAGGGGCGTCTAGATGATGATTACGTCATCGGTAGTTATTTACTTTTTTACACGAATGGCAACCCTCACATTGTCTTTGCCTGAAAACGAAACGCATTTTCGGAGATTCCCGCAAATAATGCATACGTTTAGTGAACAGCGCGCGGTAATTCCCCTACTCGCTTTAGAACCGAGTAGGGGAATTACCGCGCGGTGTTCACTTGTCTAAATTTCCTCTATCAGTGTATTGTTTCGTTTGGATACTATAGCGAGTAGACGTATTGTAAGCATAGTAAAGCAAGTTAACATTTGTGTTCCATGGGGTTAAGCATGGGGGGAGGGGGGTAAGAGCTTTGCTTATTTTTGCTGACAAGGGGGATGGGGGGTAAATAATTGAAATAAATCTGCTTACGTAATACTTGGATGGTCCCAAAGAGCTATTCTTGGTCTACAAATGCTGTAATAATTGAAGTTTTGCTGGTTTCACAAGTGGCCGCTAGAGGGTTTTTTCAACATTCCGACAGAAATGGTTAATTTTGCAGCGGTATGCTATTTTTATGAAAAAGTAGCTAAATTATTTCTAAAATAGACCGTCAAAATTTTATATGGCAATCCCTCAATTTTTTATCTTTCTAAACAAAATTTGCTGAAATTTCTTTTTATTATTAAGTTGTGGCCCTAAAAAGGACCGATTTAAAAAAGAAAGGTTTTAAATACCGTATGTGGTGACTCTATGTCTTCTTCTTCTGAAATATTCCAATAAAAGCTAGATCAAATAAAGTTAACGTAACGTTTATTGTGATTACTATAACTTTCCAATCTCTAAGGTTTTTATATTCTCGGAAATACTTCATAAATCATAAATCATATACCCAAGTGAAAATACTGTGATTGGTACTTTGTCTTTTCATCATTTTAAATTGAAATGAACATCGAGTTTAAACTGATTTATAAGAAAACGTTAAGCAACGCTGAATGTATGTATCAATGTATCTGATATAATAGGAACTGATATAAAACTATACTCACCGATAGTTGAATAATTTTATCGAACAGCATGATTGGAGGCATGTGAAAGTCAAAGACGAAGTACTGAAACAAGAAAAAGCATAACTAGTCACTACAATAGCAAGCAAATTGTGAAAGAAAGTAATAATAATAAATGGGCTTTATTTCGTACAAATGTACAAACAAGGCGATGTGTGTTTGTCAACTTAACCTTTAAAACTACTTTAACGTAAAAGAGAAATTTCCAGAACAGAAAATTTTAGACAAAACTTCATTTGAACCTTTTTTGTTCCGAATGACCCAAAAAACCTAACAAGAAACTTTTTCCGTAGCAAAAAGCAGTTTTAGGAATTTTATCAACTTTTGACGCAAGTTTGGATTTGGAACATACAGATTCGTTAAAAAATGTCCCTTTTGATTAATGCAGTGTGGCCAATATATGCGAATGATATGCGAATATTTAAGGGTGTGAATCTACATCAAAAATTAATGTTAGTTTGCCTTATGAACTATGGTCCAAAAATGTTTCCTTACAAAAACTGGGGGTGTTGAAGTTTTAGGAAAAAAATGGAAATTAATAAATATTTTCAGAACCGCTTCAGATATTTCACTGATATTTAGTAGTTCATAAAGTTGCATATTTTTCAATGCAAAAATAATATTTAGAGTTGGAACGCGTACTAGCGTCACCCTGCCACGCCGCTACTGGCGAGACGACCAGACACGTCTCCTAACCTTGAAGCACAGCCGACGTCAACTACGAGCCGTGAACAAAGAAATCTGGCAACGTAGGTGGTAGTGTTACTCCCGCCGCTGCTTGCTGCATCGACGCAACTCGTGCTCAGAACGCTGAGAAAACATAACTTTTTCAATTTGTGATTTGGGAATCCCAGAGGCTGTAATTAAGAAATAAGCTTGTTTTCTAAGCTTCAAAGTATGTGTATGTGTTCAAAGTGATCGGTGACTATAATATATGAGAAATAAGCTCCAGTTGTAGTGCTTCTGTGCTTTAAAAATAAACTAAGAAGTGTGATTGTGGCTGTTCGCGCCTCAGGACGCTAAGGATTTCAACTATTGAAAACGTGCAAATTCAGGTTGTATTTTTCTTTTTTCATTTATCAAGTAAGTCCGAGCGCGGTGTTGCCTTTCTTTCATCACGGCTCGTAGTTGACGTCGGCTGTGCTTGAAGCTTGTAACAGCCGTCGGTCCACGCGCGCCGCACTAGGAATGCAGTCAGTCGTAAAGAGTCAGTCGTAGGAAGCAGTTGAAGAACAACAGCAGCCAACGGAAGGTATACACCTGTCGCGTATTTACACATTCATGTACAAGTACTCAATAAACTGTTCTGAATCGAAGACCACTGCGAGTTGAATTGCTTTGCTTACCTATCCTCAACATTTAGCTTTAACAGTGGCGTGCGTACGGGTATTGACTTAGATATTTTTCAAGAAAAAAATACTACGCCAACGGTTTTTTGCTAAATAAAAATTATCTATAACTTTCTTAGCCTTTTTGCTACCATCGCATTTAAAACCGAACTCAAAACCTTACAACTTTCAACCACATGTTCTTCCATAGTCAGCTCCAAGGAATTAACTGAAACCGAATTGTGAACCATGTGAACAGTCCACGACCGCTGCTGGTTCACGTTTCATCCGCCACTCCAGCCAAGATTCACGACAGCAAAATCGCTAGCGTGCCACGCTGTCTTGTTGCCCCGTGAGAACCTAGCTTAAAATATTTACTGTCGCGCCACTGCCGATCTCCCGTCCATATCGACAAACGGTAGACGCGGCTTTCTTTCAAATTTGCCGCTGACTTCAATTTTGATATCAGACAGTGTCGGAGCCAAGACCGATTCCTGGGGAACACCTGCGTCGACGTTGTGCTGCGACATTACCCCGAACCTAATTTGTACATCGTGCGTTCGGCAATCTAAGCATTTCCAGACTCGTCACTCACCTCATTGTAGTAGGGACAGTTCGTGCTCTCTTTGACGCTGGTGTACTTCTTCTGATCTCCAACTTGTATGCATACCACTGGGTCCATGTTCAGGCCCGCCAACTGCCTCGCTTCGATGATGGTTAGGCAAACCTGAAAGTCTTGGGCTTTCAGTGCCGGGTCGGTGGTCGGCTTTAAGTTAGTGCGAACCCTGAAACAAATGGGATTCTACTCAGAATATACGGTATATAATAATAATGTCTTTATTCCCACAAAAAAAATACAAAACAAGTTGCAAAACCAGTTTTATATGAACATAAATCTGTGATGCCGCGTAAATAAAAATCATGTCCACAAGTTCAGCATTTTGATTTTTTTGATTTCGTTTGAGCCACGCAACAGACACCACTATTCACTCACGCGTTACCGACTGACACTGACTGTATACAACTGAATAAAATAATTGTAAAAACATCGTTCCAAATTCTTTCGCTTTTTTGTTTCCGATGCGATGAACCGATAAGGCGGATTATATTCGTTGTCACCAAACACGAGCACATAATATTATTATTGAGACAGGGCGGTACTCAAAGTTCCAAAGGGCTATAACTTTGTTACTTTAATTTTACCAGAAAAATGGTAAAGGAAAAAAACATTTCTTTTGATCAGATCTACTCACTGTTAAAATAAATGACTCAACTTCGAAGTCACCCTGTATAAATATATATGTATAAAAAAATATATGTATGTATAAGCAGTATCAGAGAATGGACCCTAGCGGCTAATTTGATAAATGGTACTATAAAAATACATAATGACTCCAAAGTCATACCATGCAATGTAATAGCGTATACGTTTTTTAAACAAATCAATAGAAAGAGAAGTATACTCTCGCGGGATATTCTTATAAAGTTTACTGATATACGAAAAAGATCTTTCGAATAAGGTGGTAGAATGAAAAGGCGGTGTCAGTTTCGTTTTGCTGCGGGTATTGCGATTGTGAATGAATGAACTTTTTCGTGTAAGTGGGATGGTAGTTTATGTATACTAAGTGACATATAAATCCGAACACCCAGTTTAAATGGTTTTATTTTAATAAAATTTTGTATAAGTACTTAATGAAGCATAATAAGTAAATGATAAAAATTTCAAAATGATTGCACTGCTTTAAAGCCCTTTGACCTTTAATAATGTGTGGATGCACCCTGATGTGCTACGCATTCTCCAACGCGCCTAGGCATGCTTCTGATCAGGTGGTCAATGTCCTCCTGTGGTATCTCATTCCAGGCAACCACCAACTCCTCTCGAAGTGCTTCTAGAGTCTGAGGAGGACGTCGCAAATTGAGCAATCTCCTACCCATCACATCCCACACGTGCTCAATTGGGGATAAGTCGGGAGATCTTGGTGGCCATGGTAACAATGTGACATCATTATGTTGAAAGAAGTCTATTGTGACTCTTGCAACATGTGGTCGGGCATTATCTTGTTGGAAAGTTGGATCTGCCAGGGTGTCAAGATAGGGTAAAAGATGGGGTTCTAGAACTTCATGGATATAACGCTGCGCGTTCATGTTACCTCTGATGAAGATTAAAGGTGACCTGGAACCATAAGCTATAGCACCCCAAACCATAACTCCAACAGTGTGATGAACATGTCTTTCAACAAAAAACTGTGGATTCCTCCTTTCACCACGTCGCCTTCTAACCCTGGCACGACCATCGTGCATGCCTAAACAAAATCGAGACTCGTCACTAAAGACAATACTGTTCCATTCCTGATCCCAGAGTGACCGTTGTCTGCACTACTCAAGGCGATTACGTCGGTGTTCTCGAGTTAAAGGGAGGACCCAGTGTGGCCGGTATGAAAACAAGAAAAAACTTCCCATTCGTCGGCAAACACTTCGCATGCCAATAGGTCTTCCGTGTTCTGCAAACCATTCATTTGCAGTGGACCTGGTAGTGGAGAAACGGTCCCTTAAGGCCAATAATCTTAGGCGGCGATCTTCGCGGTCTGTTGTTCTACGGCGGCGTCCAGTGCCCCTTGCTCTTTGCGTACGGCCTTCTCGAAGCCATGCCTGACAACACCTAATCACAGTGTCTACACTTCTTTGCACTCTAACTGCAATTGCCCGAAAAGAAAGTTCAGCTTCCCGAAGTCCTACTATACGGCCCCTATCAAACTCACTAAGTTGACCAAATCGTACAGGTCTCCGTACTCTAGGCATCGTAACCGATCGTAAAGGATGTCAAGAACCAAAATCCGCCAACGTTGATTCTTTACCGCGGCTGAAATATTCATTTTTAGAGCATTAGTGAATTAAAAAAAAGCAGTATAAAAACCGGAATGTCCAACTGATAAGGCTGAAAATTTTTTCACTTGTTATTTACAGTAAGATAAATACATTCACCAACTTTTATTAAAATAAAACCATTTAAACTGGGTGTTCGGATTTATATGTCACTTAGTATATATTAATCTTATGGTACTGTACGAGGCTATGAAGCAGCCTACGTAACATAATCGTATTTTCTTAAACCAAAAATAAGTCTCAGACAAGAATTTTGCACGCGTTGTATTTTATCAGAGGTGAATTTAGTTAGACATTTGTCATAGACATCACAGAAGTTATAATGCGTCAGAACAAGAGAATTGCATAGTATGACTTTAGTTTTTTGGTTCATGTAAGATTTTTGACCGTATATCGTCTTTAAATTATAATACGCCCTTCTGGAGCACTTGTATCACATTTCCTCCAAATGGTTATCTGGTCTCCAATGCTTAATTCATTGATATCATTTTCAATTTAAAATTATTTCCGATGAAAAGTAACTCAAATATTATGGTAAGTTTGACGAAACTTTCCGAATGATCTGAATAAACATCACAATATGACAACCGTATTACAACCAGCTCTTCAGTAATTCAGTCCCAGACGAATCGGATACTAACTAAAATCGCGCGCGTCAAAAGTTTTCTCATTCTGACCCGCGTCATTCCCATTCATTTTTAAATATCCTACTTACCTCCAACATTCATAACACTGTTTATGTCACCTTTGGGGAAGGAAGCCCGTCGGAAACGTAATGTACTTTCTAAAAGTGGCCCCTTTGTTTTACTTTGTCGACGAACCGCTACAAGGGGTCGCGCAGATTTAAACACAACGGACCATGTATTCGAGTTTCTGGAGCGCACAAAAAGCGGAAACCTTGGAACGGAGTCGCAGTCAATGCATGTGGTGTGCAGGGAAGCCTTCAGCCACCTTTGTCGCGGTTTTCCGCAGGAGGGGGAGCACTTTCAAAAATAATTTTTAGCTTCAACAGTGGCGTGCCTACGAGTATTGACTTCGATTACTTAGGTAAAAAAATACCTCGAAAACTAGGGGGTATACGTCGAACATCTTGAAAATAGGCATGTCCAGTTCGTTGCCGAAAAAACAGAGCTGAAGCGTCAGATCGAAATCCTAATTATGCTGCCGTGTAGAAAAGAAAAAATGGTAAAGTTACTGTGTCACTTTTTCTTATTTACCTACGCAGCTTGCCTCCACGTCGTTTGTGCGAATGTCACATCATAATTTACTGTGATCCATCAATATGTTTATCATGAGATTTATTGACCGTGTAGCCTAGACGTCAGTAATTATTGAATTATTGAAATCCACTGATGGTACGGACGACAGTAAATATTGATCTATAACATTCGCTTTACCCAAAGGCGAAGTTCGAATTTGAATCACATGTAACATAATAGTGCTTTTAGCAAAATTAAGTTTATATCTAACGTGGCTTTCAACTAATCCTAGATATTGATTCAGCCATTACGTGGTGATGATTTGACTTAAAAGAGTGGACTGTAATTTTGAGATAATGAAAAACCAATAATTGTTTACAAAATGTGTTTATGAAAAAGATGGTCAGATAAAATAATTGATTCAACCAAATAATATCTTTGTTCCAGGTTTGGCGATGTTCATTGGCCTCCTCGGTCCCCAGATTTATCCATATGCATTTTTTTCTTATGGGCACCTCAAGGCTAGAGTATACGCGAACAAGCCCCGAACTCTGGACGAATTGAAGTGCGAAATTCGCGTGGAAGTCGCCCAAGTTGATAGAGCGAACTTCCAAGAACGCCTCCAGCACTGCATCAACGATTTCGGCCACCACATGCCTGATGTGATTTTCCACACTTGACTGTCTCGATTGCTATTTCCTTGTGAACCTGATTCCATCAATAAATTTGTTTTCGAGTAAAAATTAAGTATTTTATGATTTTTTTACTACTACCGAAAAAAAAACAGACGTGGAATGTCAACAAACTTCTAGCATGGTTAGAAAACGATGACGACGATAGAGATAGCATATTTCAAGTACCTCGTCAACTAGCTGTAATCCTCTTAGTGGTTTCTGATCGTAGGAACCTTGACCTGACTCTACTCAAGATAGATGAATCTTCCATGCCGTTAAAGGATGACGCCGTTATTCTGTGACCAAAATTCGGATGAAAGAACAGACAGTCTATATCGCCAATCGAGATGACCACTGAAACTATGCCGGCAAGAAAACCAAAACTTCTTCAAGTACAACTATACTAAGTGACAAATAAATCCGAACACCCAGTTTAAATGGTTTTATTTTAATAAAATTTTGTATAAGTACTTAATGAAGCATAATAAGTAAATGATAAAAATTTCAAAATGATTGCACTGCTTTAAAGCCCTTTGACCTTTTTTTTTTTTTTTTGACCTTTAATAATGTGTGGATGCACCCTGATGTGCTACGCATTCTCCAACGCGCCTAGGCATGCTTCTGATCAGGTGGTCAATGTCCTCCTGTGGTACCTCATTCCAGGCAACCACCAACTCCTCTCGAAGTGCTTCTAGAGTCTGAGGAGGACGTTGCAAATTGAGCAATCTCCTACCCATCATATCCCACACGTGCTCAATTGGGGATAAGTCGGGAGATCTTGGTGGCCATGGTAACAATGTGACATCATTATGTTGAAAGAAGTCTATTGTGACTCTTGCAACATGTGGTCGGGCATTATCTTGTTGGAAAGTTGGATCTGCCAGGGTGTCAAGATAGGGTAAAAGATGGGGATATAACGCTGCGCGTTCATGTTACCTCTGATGAAGATTAAAGGTGACCTGGAACCATAAGCTATAGCACCCCAAACCATAACTCCAACAGTGTGATGAACATGTCTTTCAACAAAAAACTGTGGATTCCTCCTTTCACCACGTCGCCTTCTAACCCTGGCACGACCATCGTGCATGCCTAAACAAAATCCAGACTCGTCACTAAAGACAATACTGTTCCATTCCTGATCCCAGAGTGACCGTTGTCTGCACCACTCAAGGCGATTACGTCGGTGTTCTCGAGTTAAAGGGAGGACCCAGTGTGGCCGGTATGAAAACAAACCAAAACTTCTCATTCGTCGGTAAACACTTCGCATGCCAATAGGTCTTCCGTGTTCTGCAAACCATTCATTTGCAATGGACCTGGTAGTGGAGAAACGGTCCCTTAAGGCCAATAATCTTAGGCGGCGATCTTCATGGTCTGTTGTTCTACAGCGGCGTCCAGTGCCCCTTGCTCTTTGCGTACGGCCTTCTCGAAGCCATGCCTGACAACACCTAACCACAGTGTCTACACTTCTTTGCACTCTAACTGCAATTGCCCGAAAAGAAAGTCCAGCTCTCCGAAGTCCCACTATACGGCTCCTATCAAACTCACTAAGTTGACGAAATCGTACAGGTCTCCGTACTCTAGGCATCGTAACCGATCGTAAAGGATGTCAAGAACCAAAATCCGCCAACGTTGATTCTTTACTGCGGCTGAAATATTCATTTTTAGAGCGTTAGTAAATTAAAAAAAAGCAGTATAAAAACCGGAATGTCCAACTGCTAAGACTGAACATTTTTTTACTTGTTATTCACAGTAAGATAAATACGTTCACCAACTTTTGTTAAAATAAAACCATTTAAACTGGGTGTTCGGATTTATATGTCACTTAGTATATAATGATGTGGGATGAAGAGCAGAACCTGACAATTATCACGGATAAAGTCGGCGACCCATCTGGAAATCTTTTCTGGGAGGCCATAGGATGGAAGTTTGCTTAAGAGGGCAGCGAGCCACAGCTGATCGAACGCTTTCGTGAAATCAAGAGCAGCGACATGAGCCTCACCATAAGACTGGATGAGTTTACTCCACAATTGCGCGACGTAAGCTAGGAGGTCGCCTGGAAAACTATACTACAGAAAGCAGAGCTATAGGCCAGTAATTGTACGGATCGGTCTTAGATCCCCTTGTCCCCAGTTTTCTGGGAAGGTGCCGGATTCGTAAGATATCTGGAAGAGATGCGAAGGAACTGCACACTTCTTCAAAACAACGGCAGGAATCAAGTCCGGACCAGAAGCTTTGTTGATAAAAATTTTTCATCTCGTACTCTTGAGAAACACTGCGCTATTTGATAAGATTTCACTCTAGTCGACATACCTTGAGGCACGCTTGTTGATTTCCGCCAAGTCCTCCGACTGTCCTTCCATTGAACTGACAGAAGTTTGGCTTCCAGCTCTGGATATTGGCGCAGACTCAACGTCCGAATGTCTTGACTCTTGAAGAAGGTTGGTTGCTTCATCTTGATTGTCGCTGTCCTTGGGAGGTCTTTGTTTGCCAAATCTGGAAAATAAATCTACTACAGTATACCGGGTGTCCAAGATTAGGATGCTATGTATGCGGATCTCAAAACCTGTGGGAGGTATAGCTTAGGTTGAATTAGGAAAAGGCTGCGTTCTTTGGGAAAAACTAAAATTTGGCCACATCGTTTTTATTTTTTATTACAAAATCAGAAAACTAATGGAACTTTTTCATCAAAACTAAACTAATCACTGATCCTGATCAATACCGTTAACATCTATTACCTCATCATAGGCGGAGATGTCGATAACAGCTTGAAAAAAAAAGAAATTTGTGAGAAACCTTTAAAATGGGACCACTTACCGTATTAAGCTGCGTACTGCCTTCATGGTGGTTCTTCTCTTTTCTTGGACGCTCCTTTCTTTCGAGGTCGTCATTATTCTTCTTATGGTGGACTGTCTCTCCGGCGGAGCGGCATTGAGGTTTTTCTCTATATTTGCGATGTTTTCCTCAATGTCGATGAGCATCTGTTGATCGTCGTCTAGGAGATCGTAGCTAGCCAGAGCTTCTTGTGGGGCTATGTACTGGATCTCGAAGTCTACTGTAGCCTGTAACAGATATTCAACTTTGTAAAGCAGGCTCCTTACGGCATGTGCTTATACTTAAAGTCAACTCAGGAATGCGCTCTTGTATATCTATATATACTAAGTGACATATAAATCCGAACACCCAGTTTAAATGGTTTTATTTTAATAAAAGTTGGTGAATGTATTTATCTTACTGTAAATAACAAGTGAAAAAATTTTCAGCCTTATCAGTTGGACATTCCGGTTTTTATACTGTTTTTTTTTAATTCACTAACGCTCTAAAAATGAATATCGCAGCCGCAGTAAAGAATCAACGTTGGCGGATTTTGGTTCTTGACATCCTTTACGATCGGTTACGATGCCTAGAGTACGGAGACCTGTACGATTTCGTCAACTTAGTGAGTTTGATAGGGGCCGTATAGTGGGACTTCGGGAAGCTGGACTTTCTTTTCGGGCAATTGCAGTTAGAGTGCAAACAAGTGTAGACACTGTGGTTAGGTGTTGTCAGGCATGGCTTCGAGAAGGCCGTACGCAAAGAGCAAGGGGCACTGGACGCCGCCGTAGAACAACAGACCGTGAAGATCGCCGCCTAAGATTATTGCCCTTAAGGGACCGTTTCTCCACTACCAGGTCCATTGCAAATGAATGGTTTGCAGAACACGGAAGACCTATTGGCATGCGAAGTGTTTACCGAAGAATGAGAAGTTTTGGCTTGTTTTCATACCGGCCACACTGGGTTCTCCCTTTAACTCGAGAACACCGACGTAATCGCCTTGAGTGGTGCAGACAACGGTCACTCTGGGATCAGGAATGGAACAGTATTGTCTTTAGTGACGATTGTTTAGGCATGCACGATGGTCGTGCCAGGGTTAGAAGGCGACGTGGTGAAAGGAGGAATCCACAGTTTTTTGTTGAAAGACATGTTCATCGCACTGTTGGAGTTATGGTTTGGGGTGCTACAGCTTGTGGTTCCAGGTCACCTTTAATCTTCATCAGAGGTAACATGAACGCGCAGCATTATATCCACGAAGTTCTAGAACCCCATCTTTTACCCTATCTTGACACCCTGGCCGATCCAACTTTCCAACAAGATAATGCCCGACCACATGTTGCAAGAGTCACAATAGACTTCTTTCAACATAATGATGTCACATTGTTACCATGGCCACCAAGATCTCCCGACTTATCCCCAATTGAGCACGTGTGGGATATGATGGGTAGGAGATTGCTCAATTTGCAACGTCCTCCTCAGACTCTAGAAGCACTTCGAGAGGAGTTGGTGGTTGCCTGGAATGAGATACCACAGGAGGACATTGACCACCTGATCAGAAGCATGCCTAGGCGCGTTGGAGAATGCGTAGCACATCAGGGTGCATCCACACATTATTAAAGGTCAAAGGGCTTTAAAGCAGTGCAATCATTTTGAAATTTTTATCATTTACTTATTATGCTTCATTAAGTACTTATACAAAGTTTTATTAAAATAAAACCATTTAACCTGGGTGCTCGGATTTATATATCACTTAGTTATTAAGTTCTGAAATTTGTTTGTAGATTATTTTCTCTAATACTTTGGAAATAGCTAGTAAACGACGGCACTTACCGGTAGAACCTTGTTCGTGACGTCGAACAGACTGTCGCAAACTGTAATATTCCTCTCTTTGACGACACGCTCCAGGACGAGCCGATAGGATCCAATGAGCTTGTCGGCGAACAGCCGATTTCTGGAGAAAAGCTCTATTACGAGCAATTCGTCCTCTTCCACAGGCCTTCCTATCGGCCATTCGAAAGTCTGGAAGTAATAAAATACTTAATTATACGTGCACGATGTCTTTAAATTAGGTGATGAGACTGGCGACGTAGCGTTCGATCTGGCAACGCTGGAGGTGAGACAGGGGAACGTGTGATACGCCTTTAGTACAAGTTTGAACTCGTCCGAGACCGTAGTATGATTTTTTGGTGTTGTAAAAATGTGTGACATCAATTTCAGCAACGGTACGCTATCAGGTTTTGCTTCAAACTTGGGCACAGTACTTCGGAAACTCTTGCCTACGGAAATAGTATTTTGTCAACAGCCCTGGTTTTCCGGTGGTTTAAGGCATTTTCGGATCGTCGGTTGACAGAGACAAAATATGAAGAAATAAAATTGAGAACAAAGTTTGAAAATTCAACATAACGGAGTTATTAAATAAGTAGGTAAATTGAGTATTTTCAAAATACGCTCACTAGCGGCTCATTTAGGGAGCTAAAAATAATTTCCAGCAATTTCCCTTGTCCAGTTTTGTCATGAATTTTTTTTACTGAATGGCTTTAGGTTAAGCCGATGCTGAAATATAGCCGACGTCGTTTATTATTGGGACACCCGGTTCATGATTGTGATTGCTTTTTTTCTTCGACCGTTTATGCTAAACTTAATTGCGTAGGACATGCAGAGTCCACCTACTTGACGCCTTTTTTCAGATCCTTTAATGAACTTTCAATGTTGATTTTTGCGTATAAGTCTAGTCTACATACTCACTTGATCAACCGGAATTGTTTCTGCTCCATCGTCGTCCAAGACCCTACTGAGATGAGAGACACCTGGAAAGTTAAAAGAATATGTTATTAGAAAGATAATCAAGGGTGAGAATATTTCTTTCGCTCCAGATCAGGCGCGGATCGGGGACAGACGGCAAATAGTGCGCACTACTACTGTTTTGCGAATAACATAAATTACTGCAATTATTGACCGTGTGACCGTGAAGTGTGACCTTGAGTTTCCGAGTGACCTTGAACATATATGACCTCGAACACTCTCAACCTTGAGCGGGTGTGACCTTGTAGGAGTGAACGACCTTGAGACGTAGAAGGGATGACCTTGGAAATATACGGTCCAACCTTGAAATGCGACCTTGAGTTTCCGATTGACCTTGAAATATTCAAGGTCACTCAAAACTCAAGGTCATACTCAAGATCACGGTTCAAGGTCACATTTCAAGGTTGGCACCGAAGGTCAGCCCTCAAGGTCGTTTGGCACGGAAGGTCGGCGCTCAAGGGCGTCCCAGAACACACAAACCCTATCTACTAACGTAAAATCCATCTAAATTGTTCAGATAAAGTTCGAACTACAGATTTTGCTGGCAGTAAGGATGTCACATATTACCAGCGGTTTACAATTATATGCACAATAGTAGCTGCTGCGCACTGTTACCTGTGTTTTTATTTACTATATGTCTATATAACCTGAATCAAGTAGAGACTGTGAGATCAACCATTTTTTATTCAATACAAAATAACAGAATTATTCTAATTTGAATCCGCGTCTTGCTTTTCGTTCAGCAAAAACTTCGATCGCAGAATCCAAATTGAGTGTATTAGCTACTGATCTTTCGATATAGAGGATATAGAAGTTGTTGAGCGTGTCTTCAGCCAAAATAGCTCGACGGTATTCTTTAAGAATTTTCAAAGAACTCATGACACGTTCAGCACTAGCTGCACCGATAGGCAAAGTCAAAAACAATCTGAATAAACTGCAGCTCTCTGGAAAACTGTCTGTAAAATTGTTTGCAATCATGAACTTCAAATAATCTAGCGAGCTGCCATTAGTAAAATTACGATTTTCTGAACTTTTTCTCCTTTATAAGATGGTATAATTAGAATATCAATATGACGTTTCATCTCTTATCCTCCATCATCAACTTTATTTTTTCTTATAGACGCCACATTAGATTTATTATTATTATGATTGTTTCATTAATAGAGTTTTCAATTTTAATTCCAAAAATGTATGATACGTCATACATTAGTTGTTTCAAAAAAGCAGAATTTCCTAGCTAGGCCTTGAAATTACTTTTATTATTCCCTGACTTTATTTGAGGTGAGATTTAGAGATAAATTGCATGTTGACATCGACACTTTTTCTCCTCTACAAGACGGCATAATTAGAATATCATTATACGTTACGTATCTTGTCCAGCATCGACTTTACTTTTTCTTAAGGGGAGTTTACACTAGCATGTATCGCTTGCGTAAGTTTTATTTGCTTCCAACTTGCAGAAAAACAGGCAAATGTAAACACTAAAATGCACGAAAGTTCAACTTGCAACGCGAACTTGCAAGCATGTGTTGCTTTCGCAAATAACATCTGTTTTGACAGAAATTGTTTGCAAACAACTACTATTTGTAAACAAGTGACGAGAGTGTTGTACAGAAATTATTTTTTTTACAATTGCCCCCTGGTATAACCTCCTGAAGCTTGGCTGTTTATTTACGAGACATCTTGTAAATAACAAGACATTTTGAAATAGTGCATTTTGGTACTGTATCGAAGCAAAGGAATCTCCTGCAGCCAAATACCTTAACGTAATTTCTGACTTTTCTGCTGGTATGGCTACTCTCACTTTTGTATCTTTTTTCTGTATGCATTCTCTTTTACATGATCTAACAATTCGTCATATTTACTTTTTGAAATACGGACGATGTTCCTACATAACCTTCGTTTTCTCCTCTTGGTTTCTTATAGTACCTCGTTTGCTTCTTCAAAAAGGATATAACACTGACTGCAACTCTTACTACAGTCCGAACGTCTTTTTTATAATCCGCCATTCCGCACCAGATGAAGAACTGCACTGACTGGACTGCAAGTTTCCCTCGCAAATGTAGGTGAGTAGTGTAAGCCATAACTTGAATGCAAGTACAGTTTGAATTAACTCGCAAGTCCTACTCACGCAAGGGGTACATGCTAGTGTAGACTCCCCTTTATGGACCACCAAGAAAAATTGGTAGCTGGAAGGGGGCGTGGCTAAATTCCGACCAATGACGATAAGACGCACCGACTATATCCGCAGCGGCGCAGTACCGGCGTACTGCTAAACGCTGCGACGTAACGCGTTCTTCAGTTGTCGGTCGGCGCTCGAGGAGGGTGCTACGTCGCGGTGTCGGTGCGACGCTCTGCTTCCGTTATAGTGGTGTGGAAGGAAGCGTGTGTCGGTGATTCTCCGCAGTGTATTTGTGCTAAAACAGTGGAGTGTAGTTTTGTGAAAATAAGTGTGTGCAAAAAGGTGTGAATGGTGCATCTCTTTGTGTTTCCACCCTGGATACTGTGGCTTCTACCGATGTTTCCGGAGCAACTGAATTTCTTCAAGGCAAACTTAGTAAGTTATGAATACTCATCTACTTCTGTGTTAACCCTGAGCTAATACAATTTATGATTTTTTCTAGAAGCTAAACGTGATAAATCATTAGATCCATCAATATGGCGCAGTCATGCGTCTCGTTGAGTAGTTCTTGCAAAAAGTGTAATAGTTTTTTCAAATCAGTTCTACTAACCTTAGGCAGTCCAAAAATGGGATTACAGTCTAATCATAGCAAATTTTCCCGAAGTAATTTTAAAGTCTGGTTTTATTGATGCAAGTTGTTATATACGTTTTTTTCTGCGATCTCAAGTCAAATCTATGACAAAAGATATAGGATTTTCTTTCATGTTTATATCTACTGTGTTTCATGTTATTGTTGAGTAAGTACAAGACAAGAATATATATTGCACGACATTTATCAATTAATTACTGTTCAATTACTTAAAAATATGAGATGTTTCAATTTGTTCAGAAGAAAAAACGTGACCCTTCGTTTTTCGCATCAAAATAACAATTATCTTTCGGAATGGATTATAATTCATGTCGGCAAGGTAAATTCGTGTATTTTACTATAAAATGCCCTTGCTCAATAAACTAGTAGGGATAGTCGGAAGACAGGTGTTTTGGGATAAGCAATTAGGAATCCTCAAAAACTACTTGACCAATCGACTTCAATTTTGTTGAGGTTATTTAGAAGTAAGAAACCTTTGGATTTGAAGAATTTCATGTTGCTGCGTGAAATTATCGTCGCATTAGCAACAGGTGCCAAAACCTGCATTTTGCCACGGTTTTCGGCCATAACTTTTTTACTATTACTGGGATCTTTTTACGTGTAGTCTCTTTCTATAGGTCTCATAAATATCTTAAATGAAGAGTTTTTAGTTACTTTCTACACTTTCCATTGTATCCCAAAAAACACGTTTTTTCATTCTTTGTTCTCGACTTCCACAAAAATTGGTATACCCATTTTATGCGTCCATGTTTTAAATACCCCCTTGAACAACTTGTATCAATAAAACCAGACTTTACAATTATTTCGCAAATCAGGGGTATTTTCATCTAATACGATTAGACTATTAACGATGCGTCTGGATGCTGTAGAACAAAAAAGTGACTTATATATACTTTTTTTAGGATAGTCTAAAGATTGAAAAAACATGACTTCCTTTGCTAACCCTATATAAGTGGATACATATCTAAAAGTAATATACCGGCCGAACACTGTACGTAATTTCAAAGAGCTGATTAAAAATCTTCCAAATACTGCAATAAGATATCTCCTTCCGTTCCGAAAATATCAAGATTTGAATTTGGGTAGATTTTTCCATATTCAAAGCAACTTTCCACGAGTTTATTATAGCAAGCTATTTTATTTATATTCATTTATTTAACCAAATATTAGATAGAATTCATCCATCTACCTTTCCTGTCCGAACTGTGAGAATTTGAATAACGTAGTACTTGTATACTCACGATATTTTACTTGTTCCAGGGATTTGAGCAGTTTGCTGAAATGTAAGTGCATTTAGGGTTTTCTTACTGGTGTAGGGTTCACAGGCGAGACTCTTCAAAAACTGCCCTCACACAGACAGGGTGCCCCATTTAGGTAGTTAGGAATCACTAGGGAAAAGCGTCAGTTCAGTAAAAAAGTTGGGAATCATAATAAAAAATGCTATCACACGCTTGGAAGCTTTGAAAGTAGAGAGAATCGGAATAGTCATATAAAATATACTCTTCAGGAAAAACGTTTGCGTCAGAGAACTCCCAATAAGTGGTCGGAAGTAGCGAGTAGCTAGGGAAATGTTAGGGAATTTTTTGGGCACTCTGCGATGTGGGGGCACATCGAGGGATGCAGACAACTCTCCAACATAGCCTTGCTCAGAGGGTGCAGGGGCACTCTTTAACATGCCCTTCCTCAGGGCAAACAGGCACACATCGAGGGATGTGGACGACCATCACGACCTTGCTTAGAGCAAATGTGGTTACATCAGAGGTAAAGTGTTTTTATGAATGGGACTTCTATGTAATATTTTTTTATAATTTATCGACATATTTTTTTGTATATTTTGAATACTTTTTTAAGCAAGTCTTTATTCAAGAGTGAATTTGGACAAATTTTATAGTTAACAAAGTTTTCTAATCTGTGTTTAAAACACTGACCTAGTAAACAATAACATTACAGTGCGAATTTTAACTACAATAAATTCAACAATTTAAGTGACTTTTGAGCGTTTTTACATATTTTCTGAATAAATGTACACTTTTTACACTATTTGATAGATTATATGTTTTCACCGCATGGTTGACAAATACAGCGGACGACTCTATGTACTGCCCTCGCCCAGACAGATTGTCCTATTTAGATAGTTAGAGATCACTAGGGAAAAGCGTCGGTTCAGTAGAAAAGTTAGGAAAAAATAACAAAATGCACTGTTGGAAACTTTGAAAGTAGAGAGAATTGTAATAGTCATATAAAACATACGCTTCAGGAAACACATTTGCATCAGAGAACTCAAAATAAGTGGTCAGAAATAGCGTGTAGCTAGGGAATTTTGTTTGGGCACTCTGCGAAGTGGGGGTACAGACATGGACGACCATCATGTCCTTCCTCAGAGTATGCGGGAGCACACTTTATTATGCTGCATCAGAAGTAGACGTGTTTTTATATTTTATATAGGACTTCTATGTTATAGGTTTTCTTATACACTTTTCTGCAGTATCATTGAGCATGATTATTGCCTTCGGCTAGCAAAACTGTGATAAACTTCAACGAGTGCACTGCCAACGTTCGTCACGAAAAGGGGAAAGAGAAAGAAGGAATCCCCTGGATCCATGGTCGAGCTCTTAAACAGGGAACCGGAATTTAAAAGAACATTGCTAGGTATTAATATGGTGCTAATCTAAGTACACACAAGTAGGATGATATAGTGTGGCACACTCCAACTACTGTACTAAAAACGATGATTACTTTTTATAAGCAGTGTGTGAAGAAAGCTAAGGAATTTTGTTTGGGCACTCTGCAATGTGGGGTCTACAGACAACTTTTCTTCGATGGATGTGGACGACCATCATGTCCTTCCTCAGAGTATGCGGGAGCGCACTTCATCATGCTGCATCAGAAGTAGACGTGTTTTTATATTTTATATAGAGCTTCTATGTTATAGGTTTTCTTATACACTTTTCTGCAGTATCATTGAGCATGATTATTGCCTTCGGCTAGCAAAACTGTGATAAACTTCAACGATTGCACTGTGCAAACGTTCGTCAAGAAAAGGGGAAAGAGAAGGAAGGAATCCCCTGGATCCATGGTCGAGCTGTTAAACAGGGAACCAGAGTTTAAAAGAACATTGCTAGGTATTAATATGGTGCTAATGTAAGTACACACAAGTAGGATGATATAGTGTGACACACTCCAACTACTGTACTAAAAACGATTATTACTTTTTATAAGCAATGTGTGAAGAAATGTTCTGCGAAACATGTGGTTAATGATTTTATATATGAATAAGTGTGTCCGTAGATGTTAAGTAATCAGATGGTAGTAGTGGTAGTAGTAGCAGTAGTAGTAGTAGTTCTGGTAGTACCTAGTACTAGTAGGGATAAGTAGATCATTACGGGGATGAGGCAAGATGTCCCAGCATGCTAGGTGGTTCCAGGCTATAGTCTCGCAATGGTCTCCAAAACTATATTTATGACTATTTTTTAATTATATTTGGTATTCACTATTTCTATTTTACTATCGACAGCTGTATATAACACCTTTATTTATTGAAAAACATATCTAGAAGCAAAATAGGTTACCACAATACTTATTTTTACGTATTTCATAAGTCTGTTGTCTATGATTATTTATGCTTTAAAATCGTTGCGCAAGTGTTTTTCTTAGTTTGTTTCAGCTTTTAGATGAGAGAGAGGACATTCCGTGTTTCAGGAATGGTGATAAACTATGATAAATTGATGATAATATATTTATTATAATTTTAAATTGCATTTGGTATTTAATATTTCTATTAGGGACATATTTTCCGAATATATCTATTTTTAGCTAAGGTGTGATTGTATATTTTCCTATTTTTACATATTTTACAGAACTGCGGCCCGAAAACTTTCAGGTTTTATTTCAGAATCATAGCTGAAATATTTTAAACAAGCTTTGGAGGGAGGACACTCTCAATTTCAGGAATGGCACAAGTGATATAACGAATATTGATGATAACGATTTGTATGCTCGTGGATTATGGATTTTTGACTGTACAAATAAACCCAGAATTGTGGAACGACTCGATTTTTCTTCACCTGATACAATTAATCGGAGCAGTGACGGTTGAGGTTTTCAAGGGGTTTCCCTCGCCCAAGTGCGAATGCAGTCACCAAAAAACCACATTCCCCTAATAAATAGTAGAAAAAATGAAAATCATAGTTCTCCTATTAATGTTCATGTAATTTTAGATCACATAGATATTAAATTTACTTAAATAGTAAAACTTTGTTTTTTTTTCTATAAAAGACTTAATAAACGATCTTCAGCTCTCGATAATCAGTTGTTTCATTTCGTAGCCATGTAGTTCAAATCCACTTAACCCCATCCGAGTGTCGGACTTTTACTTGAGCATCTCCAGTCTGACACTCTTGAGAATGAAGAGTCTAGAACAGTGCCAGAAGTGATAGGGTCTTTGCTTTTGAAGATTATTCTGATCAGTTTCCGCCATATTGCTTACAAGACAAACAAATATTCTAAACTGTCAAGGTGGCGATGAGATCAAAATAAAAAAATATAATTTCAGGCAAAGTAATACATTTTTTTTTATTTTCTATTTTGTACTATCAAAACAACTCCCTTTGATTTCTATAAACTGGATAATATTATCCTCTTCTACCATACTCTACCTATTTTGTCGAACTATTAAATTAATTATTACAAAATTAATAACTATAAACTATTAAACATTCATTTTAAAGCTAACACAGTTCAATTATTTTCGTAGCATTTATTGACCGTTCTTATGGTTTTTGCATGTCCATTGTTCAAAAAAACCTTCAGAGAAGATGTAAGCAATATGGCGAATTGTGATACATCGTTAGAAAAGGAATTTTGTATAGAGTACGATTATGGAAGAAACATTTTCTTTGTCACTCGTACACGTCTTTTCACGGTTTTTGTGGATAGAGACAAAAGACAAGAATTAAAAAGAAGTATATTCATTTCTTATTCGCAATTCAAATCGCAGAGCATCGTTAAATCTTTAGTTGCCATTTGTTATGGATAAAATAATCAGTCAGGGCCAGCACCATAGTGGCCATATTCTAGGCTTTTTCGATTTGCCATTAATTACCAGAAATACTACGGAGTACTACTACTAATACTGTGTAGTAGAAGTCAGTAATTTATCTCGGAGTTGTGGCAACACTGGTAATAAATGTGCATGTAGTGGTATGCAGGCTGGACTATCCGATAACAAAAGAGAGCGTGAACCAGTTACGAAGTCAAATAGCGCAAAGTAAACGGACTCCCGGGAGACTGAAAAATGGGAAGCATTTTTAATAAAAGATCCGACTGGTGACGCCTCGGAACATCGTTTGCAGTCGCTCTCGGATGTCCGCCGGCGTGTCTGCAATTTAAATAATACCCGTATTTATCGGAGATAGAAAGGGAAATAAATGGAATTCTTTTTTTTTGTTTCCGTATGCTGGCAACCCAGTGAACACGATGAGGTCATTATTTGGTCACTTTTGGTCGGAAACGTCATTGACTTTATATTGACGATATTCATATGACGACAAATAGACGTCCTTTAAAAGGCTGTCATTTTGATGTCTTTTTTAGGATAATCAGTACTGAAAAATCAACACTTACCTACAATGAAAATATAGACTTTTAATGAATAGATATTCAAATACTAAAAAACATGTTTTATTGCCGTAAATAACAAATTTATTAGAAACTGCTCTGTATAACGATAAAGAACTTTTACTAGAATATTTGAAGAGTACAGGCGAAAAAAGATGAATGTCACAAATTTGGTGATTTGTAGTCAGAACCGACAACATGTAGTCTTAACGCAGTACAATCCGATGAGGTGGAAACACGCAAAAACATCCGTAGCTATACCCAATTGAAAATTTGTCAGGAAAAAAGAGATTAATGTTCCCGACTGACCCATTTTGTGCCTTTTTGGTAACAATACCCCTATACATGGTAATTATATGTTAAAATGCTTTAAATGCGGTTCAAATGGCCTTTATTCGACGTATTTTGGGATGCCAATACTGAATTCGAGGTCGTTTTACATGTGTGTGATTCCGTTTATCATGTAGATCTAATTATTCAGCGAAAAATTGCAAAACTATGCGTTTTTTGCGACTTTAAGGTGCTAAAAATCCATTTTTACTAGCGATGGCTACATGAGAGCGAAACTTTGCACAATGAGGTAATTTGGCGCGCTGAATATGAATATCACAGTGAATAAATTCTCAAGTGTTATCAGACTGGATTTAGGGTGAAAAGTTGACAAGAAACTACTTTTCCGGGATAGCCGTAAATTCTAGCAACGTATCGACTATCGACATCGAATTTGGAATCTACACACCCGATTTACCCTGAAAACAAACTTCCATCTCGATCATAGTTTTTAGAAATTTTTTATTAGTCGTTTTTTGACAAAGTTGAATTCTTGCCAGTATCTTGAAAACGAGGCATTTGCGGGCGGAGTGGGCCATGGATTCGGTTTCAGCGACCCAAAAAGCATAGATATTTAAAGCATTTTAATATGTGGTTACCATGTGTCGTTACAAAAAAAAGGTAAAAAATGGATCAGTTGAAAACGTGAGTCCCACAATTTTTATACTTAGTTGTTTTGGGTCTCTAAAACCGAATCCGGAGCTCATTCAGTCCAGAAATGCATTATTTTCAAGATACTCGCAAGAATTCTACTTTGACAAAAAATGGTTAACAAAAAAATCCAAAAACTGTTGCGCGTCTATGATCTTTATAGAAGCTTACTTTTTAAAACCAAGGGCGTGTTCTAGAAACAATACCTTCTGTTTTGCACCGTGCAAATTCCAACTTAGCTTTAAAATCTCCTGTAAGAGCCGTTTTACACACAAGAGAATTACTCCGAAAATTATGGTCATAATTATGCCGAAAATTTGCATGGAAAAAATATTGAAGATTTTCTCTACAACCTGTATGACACAAGCAAACAAAATTTCGGAGTAATTCATATGATACGCCTGCGCATTAGAGTAATATTTTCGAATGGACATAACCTTAACGGGTATGACGTCCAATATAATCGGAAAGACAACAGACGTCGTTGATTTAAATTTATTTTTGAAATCGAGATCTTGGTTAATATTATAAAACTTCTCAATGCTTGGACTATCGCATCCAACGCCTGACGCGGCAAATTTCTGTTTTTGTAATTGGGTGACTTCACCTTGTACAGGTTTGGCCATTTTTGGTACTCCTCCAACAACAGTGTAACTTCTTCCCGATTCCACGACATTATGAATGTATGAATAAACAATAACCATAAACGCTTCTTCGTACGACTCGAACAGGACCACACCCACAAATGTTAAGTGAGGTTATGTTGTTGATGTTGACATTTGATAATGACATGCACGGAAATAACCCTCTGCGCCGATTCTCGCGCATATTCTATAGAACGGGTTTTATATTTTTACCATGAAAATTTTCACAAGAATTCTTTAACGTGTAATACGACAGCCAAAATTTTCGGCATAATTATGACCATAATTTTCGGAGTAATTCTCTTGCGTGTAAAACGGCTCTAAAAGTAATTTATTCAACACAGGGTTTTTTGACAGCGCTTTAAATAGAATTATACATGTTATATTATTGTTTTACTCTCTTGAATTTGAACACACTAAGTAGTATTGCTTTTTATTGTTTTGCCAAATTTCATTCCTTATCCCGTGAATGGAATTAATAAAATCCGTTGTGCAATGAATGCTATTATCATTATATTAATTCGTCCGAGGCGTTTCCTTTGTCTCCCAGGTTATACAAGCTGTGGAACGTCATGTTTGGTTAACGTCTTCTCGGTTTCTGGGTGATTGTTCCCTCGGCCTGGCGAACACCTCGAATACAAAGCAACTACCAAATAATGCAAGACTCGTTTCTCGCCCTTCGTCCTGTGTACTAATGAACTTTGGGTCACACTGTCACCGTACGGGTTCTATTTTTGCGAAATTTTATCTAGACTTATCGACAGCTTTACATCCGCTCCGCAAATTCTGATTCGGTTACCAAATACAGGGTGATTCACAAGCCGTGACCAAAATTGAAACATCATACACACGAGCGCATTTTAAGGGGGGTCTTCCATGTAACTTTTTTCTCGGGGGCTTCGTTAAAAAGATACGGGGTGTTGAAGTTTAAAAATAAAAAACAATTTGTTTTATTATGTTCAAAACCGTCAAGTGGAATGAACTAAAATTTGGTATGTGGATTTACCCAAGTATACTAAGTGACATATAAATCCGAACACCCAGTTTAAATGGTTTTATTTTAATAAAATTTTGTATAAGTACTTAATGAAGCATAATAAGTAAATGATAAAAATTTCAAAATGATTGCACTGCTTTGAAGCCTTTTGACCTTTAATAATGTGTGGATGCACCCTGATGTGTTACGCATTCTCCAACGCGCCTAGGCATGCTTCTGATCAGGTGGTCAATGTCCTCCTGTGGTATCTCATTCCAGGCAACCACCAACTCCTCTCGAAGTGCTTCTAGAGTCTGAGGAGGACGTTGCAAATTGAGCAATCTCCTACCCATCATATCCCACACGTGCTCAATTGGGGATAAGTCGGGAGATCTTGGTGGCCATGGTAACAATGTGACATCATTATGTTGAAAGAAGTCTATTGTGACTCTTGCAACATGTGGTCGGGCATTATCTTGTTGGAAAGTTGGATCTGCCAGGGTGTCAAGATAGGGTAAAAGATGGGGTTCTAGAACTACGTGGATATAACGCTGCGCGTTCATGTTACCTCTGATGAAGATTAAAGGTGACCTGGAACCATAAGCTATAGCACCCCAAACCATAACTCCAACAGTGTGATGAACATGTCTTTCAACAAAAAACTGTGGATTCCTCCTTTCACCACGTCGCCTTCTAACCCTGGCACGACCATCGTGCATGCCTAAACAAAATCGAGACTCGTCACTAAAGACAATACTGTCCCATTCCTGATCCCAGAGTGACCGTTGTCTGCACCACTCAAGGCGATTACGTCGGTGTTCTCGAGTTAAAGGGAGGACCCAGTGTGGCCGGTATGAAAACAAGCCAAAACTTCTCATTCGTCGGTAAACACTTCGCATGCCAATAGGTCTTCCGTGTTCTGCAAACCATTCATTTGCAATGGACCTGGTAGTGGAGAAACGGTCCCTTAAGGCCAATAATCTTCTTTGCTCTCTAACTGCAATTGCCCGAAAAGAAAGTCCAGCTTCCCGAAGTCCCACTATACGGCCCCTATCAAACTCACTAAGTTGACGAAATCGTACAGGTCTCCGTACTCTAGGCATCGTAACCGATCGTAAAGGATGTCAAGAACCAAAATCCGCCAACGTTGATTCTTTACTGCGGCTGAAATATTCATTTTTAGAGCGTTAGTGAATTAAAAAAAAGCAGTATAAAAACCGGAATGTCCAACTGATAAGGCTGAAAATTTTTTCACTTGTTATTTACAGTAAGATAAATACATTCACCAACTTTTATTAAAATAAAACCATTTAAACTGGGTGTTCGGATTTATATGTCACTTAGTATATTTGTCCACAATCAATAGTCTTTACTTAAAATTAACGTGCACCAGTGGCGGAGACACAGGGGATTAGTGGCATTACTTTTTCAAATAAAAATAGTACGCCACTGTTTTTTTCGACACGTGCAATTTTTCGAAATTTACCTTCAATTCGTTACGAATAATTACTATTGTGGTTTTTTCCTAGAGTGCGCTGTTTTCGTAAAAATAAAAATCATGATTCATGAAGAGCCGAGATACATTTAGTTTCAAAACGAAATAGGA
Source organism: Acanthoscelides obtectus (assembly GCA_963669975.1). Lineage (NCBI taxonomy): Eukaryota > Metazoa > Arthropoda > Insecta > Coleoptera > Chrysomelidae > Acanthoscelides > Acanthoscelides obtectus. The sequence goes on from CAVLJG010000005.1 coordinate 3,562,099, forward strand.
GGCCTTGATACCAACTCGACGTTTCTTGGGAGATAGTTATGTGTTGTTATACGGTTCTTATCGTTACTACTACCATTTTTTTAAGCCAAGTCAAAAGTTTCTTTTTTCCATTTTTAAAACACATACGCAATACGTGCATAAAGACTTCTGAATGTGATTGATATTTAAAACTTTTATTCTTTTTAATGAAGCCCAGTATGATGTTTCATTTTTGGTCACGACTATAACGTGTTAACAGCAATAGAGCACTGCTGATCTTTTGCTCCTCGTTAATTCCGTTGTTTTTTGATGGAAATATATCGATTTCAAATTTCGTTTTTTGCGTAACATAGTTTGTTCTTGTTGATCAATCAAAAGTGATCAGTAAAACAGGCGAAAATTACGTCGACGGTGTGTTCGACCGTAATTTTCTGCATCTAGATAATTCTTAGAAACGCGCAAAAACAGTTAGGTGTTTTTTTGCGCTGGTCCAGTCGCCTGATATCTAGGAAAGGACAGGTCAGGATTTATTTATTTTACAATGAGTGCCTGTATGAATTATATATCAAGTAAAGTCTGATTTTATTGGTACAAGCCGTTCAAGGAGGTATATAAAACATGGTCGCATAAAATGGGTGGGAAAACTTTTTATTTGATAACAAAGAATGAGAAAACGTCTTTTTTGGGATTCAATCGGAAGTGTTAACAGAAACGAAAAATTTTTCATATAAGATTTTTAGGTATTTATGAGACCTACAAAATGAGTAGTGCCAGATTCCATTTAAGTTCTTCGTCAGCGGATTACGGCGGAAAATGTGAAGAATACGAGCCCCTTCCCACTTCAAATGGCCCACTTCAAGATTTGTACCAAAATATGCCTTTATAAACTAAACATGACGAAGCTATTTACTTCTAAAACAATTTATTTTTTCAAGAACTACAACCTATAACTAATAGATCATCTGAACAAATAATGTGCGAATAAATGCGCGAAGTTAACAAAGCAACAATTGAAAGATTACCATTGGGTAACATCACCTTTATTTTTTATTACGGCTGAAATTCTTTGGGGCATAGTGTTAACCAAGTTTTGGCAAAAATTTGGTGTAAAACAATCCCATATTTCTTGAAGCTTTTGTCTCAGTTCGGTGATTGTACGAGCAGGATGTTGTCGTAGAACCTTTTTCACCTCGTGTGCCACAAAGTTTCAATAGGTGACAGATCTGGACTGCTAGAAACCCATTTCAAAGCTGGTACATTATTTTCTTCCATCCAGTAACCGAATTTTCTCACCAATAACCTTTCTTCTACCGATTTTGAAACCCTTAACTACCTAAAACTATTTTAAATGTATTCTGACAGCTGTGATTAATAAAAACAATTGTCATGGCTTTTATTTTTCACAGCCACCTATGCGTTATAGACTTATTTTGCATTGAAATGAAAATAGGTTGTGATATGCTGTAATTGCAACATGTGTTATTTTTATGCTGCAAATTTGATTAGGATGTGATAAAGTTGGTGTTTTCTACTATATATTATCAAAATATTCATTGTTAATATTTTAAACCTATAACACCCTTCTACATTTTTATTATTTGTGTTTGATAAGAAAAAAACTAAGATTTCAATAGTTGTTAGTTGTTATCTTTATAAGCAAATTAATTTTTATTTTAAGTTTAATGTGCATGTAAACTGTAAGTTTTTTTTTTGTTAATACTCAGAGACTTGTTTTTTATTTTACAGTAAAGTCTTGTTACTATGAGAACTATATTGATTATTATTTTTACGATATAATCCCTCATTACCACAATTTCTAGAATATTATTATAAACTCAAATAGCTTTACAACGATTTTGGATAGGTATGCACTTTATTATACAAAAACGAGGGTTTTCGTTTAAAAATCTAAAGTGTAACGCAATATCTAATTTTTGGATCACCCTGTATTGTACGGCTATAGAAGAAAAGACATCCCCTAGAAATCAAAATTGACGTGTCCGAGGGTTTTTCCCAAAAAAATACCAGGAAAGTCACAAATATTGTGCGTACTTTTCGATGGGCCACCCTGTACACCATTTTGTTGGACGCAATTTGTTTCTTAAATTTCAAACACTATCCAAATATGCTTTTAAATCTAAATAAAATAATTCTTTAAAACTAGGTACAAACTCATTTTAATAATTCACTATCTTTAAATAAATTGGTGTAATCAATCTAAGTAAACGGTTTAACAAATGCAATCAAACGATTGCGTTTTGGTTGCATAGCTGCAAGTGAGCTATTTTAGAAATCGGAGGTTAAACAAACTAATTGAACTTGTTAGCCGTCACATAGTTAATTAAATTCTCCTAATTGGCCCATCTAAATTTTTTTTTCTCAGTGTAGTACGCTAATAATTTGTTAATAATGTTGACCTACATGGTTACTACGTTAAAAATCATCTCATCAATAAATACCAACACCTACCCCTGAATTCTACTTTCGCTATCTTTTCTCCCTTGCTCCTCGGTATCTGGAACTGCTTCAACTTTACGTCGATGGACATGTTGATGGATCCGCGAGCGATTCGCGCGGTTTGAGGCACGCGTCCACGCGCGAAGGGTTGGCGTCTGGAGCGTCGCGACGTCGAACTGGATTCCTGCTACTCTTTCCGGTGACCCGGAGCGGCGTCGTCGCCGTCGACCGTTCGCCGCAGAACGCTCGACTTGTTGAGCGTGCTCAACAGAAAACGAACCGGCAGGAAGAGGCTGTCCGCATTGCGGAGGGAAAAGGGGGTTCGGGAAAAGCGCAGCGGCGGACGTTACGACAGGTCGCCCGCACAATTCGTTATAATCACGCCAAGGGCGTACCCAGAGGGGTAGAAGTATCCGTGTGGAGTTTCGGTAAGCTCCGCCTGTAGTACGAGACGACGGAAAGAGTAACCCCGCAGGGCTCAGGTGCTGGGGCTCTGGGCCTAGAACTAGGCTATCACTGACTCTCGGTGGATACACCACTATTTTCCAGGCGGAAATCTGCCGACGAAAGGCAAGTATTTTTAGACTCCAGAGGGGATCCAAGCAGCATGTACCGCGGCTTCAATGCTTGGAAATCGCGCTGCATCGACGCAGAAGGAGCCTATTTTGAAAGTTTTTAAAGAATTGTAACGATTGGCTCAATAAATTTTTTAATCGACTCAGTCCTATTACTTTCCGGACAAACCTTGTAGGTCCAGAAATGCTTCATTTTCAAACTTTTCTTACATATATCTTGATAAACTTTCAGTCGATTTTGTTTAAATTTAGCAGTGGTATTAAGGGGAGTAAGGGGTTAATTCAGCCCCAATTAGATTGAAATTATTAAGTCCAGTGGCGTACCGTAAAACACCCTAAACAATATCTTTGAAAAAAAATGCGTCGCTGACTTTTTTCAATTTTTCTATTATTTAGTCGAATTAAGCTGCTAAAAATACAGCTTGTTTCTTTATCTGGCTTCGTTGAAGCACTTTATTGGATGTCCTGGGCAATAACATAATACAGGGTGGCCCATAAGTCCTTTGAGCTGAAAAAAAAAGGAATAAAACCAAACTAGCTACATTATGAAGAATTATTATATTTTGTTATCACCTTTATTGAATGGGAATTATGTTTTAAAAATCACATCGTCTAAATGCAATCCATTACGATCACGGCACTCATATAAACGACGTCTAAAATTGTCGATGACTGCGCGGCAAGTCAACACTGTAATGCTTGCCATTTCTCTTCGGAAATTTTCTTTCAGGACATCAACTGATCGCGGAGTGGTGTCGTACACTTTACTCTTGAGGTAGCCCCATAAAAAGAAGTCCATTGGGGTCAAGTCTGGACTACGTGGTGGCCAGGAAATGTCTCCTCTTCGAGAAATTACTTTGCTGGGAAAAAGTTGACAGACGACGGGCATAGAAGTGTTGGAGGTGTGGGCAGTTGCTCCGTCCTGTTGAAACCAGGTCTGCGTATTATAGCCTGGAAAATTCTGCAACGCTGGTGTCAAAAACTCTTCTATCATTGCTACATACCGCTCCGAAGTAACAGTTAATGCGCGACCTCTGTCGTCCTCAAAAAAATAAGAGCCTACGATGCCATGCGCTGACATAGCATCCCAAACTGTAACGTTAGGGCTGTGTAAGGGCTTCTGATGCTTACGCCTTGGATTTTCGGGGCTCCAATAACGGCAATTTTGTTTATTTACATGCCCGTTTAAATGGAAGTGAGCCTCGTCCGAGAACAACACATTATTGAGCGAAGAAAATCGATTCAACATTTCATTCGCAAAGTTTAGTCTCTGAATAGCGTCATTATCTTTTAATTCCTGCACTAACTGAATTTTGTAAGCGTGTAGACGTAAATCTTTCCTTAAAATCCACTATAAAGATGTTCTGGGTACGTTTAGTGCACTGGAACGCTTACTAGTAGACTGGGTAGGATTTTGACGAACAGACTGTGCCACAATGTTGATGTTTTCTTCAATACGAGTTGTCCTTGGTCGTCCCCACCGCTGTTTATCTAACGTCGAACCAGTCTCTTCGAACTTAGCAACCCAGTTCTTAATCGTTTGAGCTGTTGGACACTTTGTAAAATTGTGGTATTCTCAATATTTACGCCGCGCAATGGTTTCCGAATCATTATTTTGTTAAAACGCGCGCACACAAAAAGCACGATCCGCTCCAGTGAAACGCTCCATGGCGACTGAATTCCCAGTCACTGAAGATACTGCCCCCACCTCGCCCGCGCCGCTCACGCTCACCCGTTAAATTTTATTCAAATTTGAAATTTCAAAGGACTTATGGACCACCCTGTATAACATTAAAACCACAAAACTAATTAAGCAATATTCGTGCATATTTAAAACTATTTTCGATAAAACAAAATAATCGCATAACGTAATAATTTATATAAGCAATATTTTAAAAGTAACAAAAAAATAAAAGTGACATGAGAGGAAAAAGATTTGCTACTCAAACAAATCTAACTTTGCCAAGACTTACTTAAAGCAGTGCGTAAGTAGTGATCGTACTTATTTGGTGTGTTTTTAAGAGTCCTAAGCTATAAAATTACTAATATCGTAACCGAAAATTGGTGTTGGACATGGGTTTCGAATACGGTATAGTGATTTTCGTCTGCCCACAAATGATTATTGGGGAAATTCTGAATGGCATTTCGAGAAAAATTAGCTTCGTCCGTGAACACAATCATTAATTCAAATTGCGGATTTTGTGTAATTTTTTGAACAGATTTGAATAATCGAGACTTGTCAGATGTCAAAAGCCAGTGACATATTCCAGAGCAACTAGATATTTATTGCTAAATTGCATTCTTCAATTATTACATTAATTTTCTCGGACAATAGAACGGTTTTTATTTTTTTACTCAAAAATGGCGCATCGAAAAAGAATAATTTAAGAGAGATCATTTGTTTTAAATTGAACGGGGAATTCAAAAATAATTTTTATTTGACAAAGAACTATTGGCGTACCATTGTTTTCTTAAAAAATATCGGTCAATACCTGTACGCACGCCACTGTTAAAGTTAAAAACTATTTTTGCATTGAAAAATATGCAACTTTATTAACTTATACTACCTACTAAATCTCAGTTAAATATCTGAAGAGGTTCTGAAAATATTAGTAAATTTCCATTTTTTTTCCTAAAACTTCAACACCCCGAGTTTTTGTAAGGAAACATTTTTGGACCATAGTTTATAAGGCAAACTAACATTAATTTTTCATGAAGATTCACACCCTTAAATATTCGCATATCATTATATAGGGTGACTTCGAAGTTGAGTCATTTATTTTAAAAGTGAGTAGATCTGATCAAAAGAAACGTTTTTTTCCTTTACCATTTTTCTGGTAAAATTAAAGTAACAAAGTTATAGCCCTTTGGAAGTTTGAGTACCGCCCTGTCTCAATAATAATATTATATGCTTGTGTTTGGCAACAACGGATATAATCCGCCTTATCGGTTCATCGCATCGGAAACAAAAAAGCGAAAGAATTTGCAACGATGTTCTTACAATTATTTTATTCAGTTGTATATAGTCAGTGTCAGTCGGTAACGCGTGAGTGAAAGTGGTGTCTGTTGCGTGGCTCAAACGAAATCAAAAATGGCACATGTTTACGAAAATGCTGAACTTGTGGACATGATTCTTATTTACCGTGAATCAGGTGACTTAAGACCTCACAGGGGACCTCACGATCAAATACAGGTCCGCACTGAAATACTTGTCGGGAGGATACTTTATAAAACAAGGCAACATTTTTTTTTATTTTTTTTTTTATTTTTACACATATTTTGGTTTATCTTCCTTCTACAATCATTATCTGATAATTAATGACTCAACTTCAAAGTCACCTTGTAGAATCAAGCAAATATTTTTGATACTTTTTTTCATATTTTTTAACAAGGAATCACCCTCTAGAATATGTTCGTCTGTTTTTCGAACACCTTGTATGCCAAACATTTTGGAATGGATGGTACTTCAGCCTCTTACGCTGGACAGATTCAATAGCTGAAATTGCGTTTTGATAAATTGGCGACCAAATCAGTGCAGCATAATTCCAGTTTACTCCTATAATAAAAGGTGTACATATTATTTTAAGGCTGTTATGGTTATGTAATTAACCGGTTATTTTTGCCCATCCCTAGTTCTTTCCGAGCATATGTCATTTGTGACGGTGACGTGTGGCGATGACGTTTTGACGTTGCGTCATGCGTCGTCCGTATCGTCGTGGCGACCTCTGTGCTCGGTGAACGTGTGTCGTGGAGATTTCAATTTTCGTTCCATTTTTCATCCGTGCATGTATTTTGTGTTTTCCATCTGTAAATCCTCGAAAGATGACGACCCAGCCACCAACTACGCCTGTTCCAAAGCGAGGAATTGTTAAACAAGTAATATTTATTTTATTTATACTTTCACGGCGTTTTTCTGTACATATTTAACGGCGATAGGTATCGGGACGAAAATCTATAACACACTTTTGAATCTTGCTCTGCTGGCATGCTGGATTGGCATATGTAATTTACACTGTAGGTTCTACATGTGAACGTTCTAGATGTATCTCAGCTAGTTCGTAAGGACGTTTAATTCAGTATAGTCATCATTCGATGAATATTCCGCAACTTTAACATCTAGGTTATGGAAGTTGACTTGTGAGTTGGCATGTGTTGGTGACGACCTAAAGTACTATCTGCTTTCAGATTCTCTCAGGAGATTCTGTCATAATCAGGGCAACTGTGGGAGCTCCACCGCCCGAAAAACAAATCAATTTTTCGGGAATTACAGCTCCAAAACTTGTTCGAAGAGGTACAGATGGGTAAGTTATCCATGTTTATATAATTAGTTCATATTTGAGCTTTTTAAAAAACATGAAAGGCTAAACAATCAAGGACAGCTCATACTGAGTCTGTTTATTAGAGATATTTTTATCAGAAATACATACAAACTAGGTAAAAAAGAACAAGAAACTGATTTATTACTATAGACGGTTCTGCCACTCCTCATAGCAGTGTGAACTCCGATACTGGACGAGCCTTCAGCTGGGAAGAGAAAAAAGTCACAAGGACTTGAGTCAGACAAATGAGGAGGCTGAGGAGCCACAAAAACTGTTTTTACTTGTTTATTGACAGTGCTGTTTGACAAGGAGCATCATCGTGATGCAACACCCAGTCGTTCTTGATCTGACGAACGACGAAAATCGATCGAAGACGGCGGTTAAAGTCGAAAAAATGCTAATTTTTCGCGTAATGCCCGAACGATTTCCGCCACTGTTCCATTATTTCTCAAAATATCGCCTCGAGATCGGTCGCCTTAGATAGCTGAATGATAGGCGTTCCGTATTTTCCTGGTACGCTTTTGATCCGTATCTTATTTTTTTCTAGGAATTAAAAAAAAAACAGACATGACAAGTTTTCGTTAAAAAGCCGATAACTTCTCTATGGCAAACAGAAAAGTAATTTCGCATAGCGCATTTTGTACATCTGGACGAATACTATAAATTACTGAGAAAGAGTTTTTTCGTTTGGTGCACCAGTTTCGAATAAAAAGTTATCAAACATTGGAAAATTGGCCTTTTTTTGGGTCTCAAAGGTGCTTCTCGATATTCAATTTCTATCTCCTCCGAAGACAACGGAGCAGTGGACCTAGTGATTTTTGCGTGAGAAAGCCCAGACATTTAGAATGGCATCTTTTTCTATTTCTTTATTCAAAAGTTTCGTTTTTTTAAATTTTTTACAAAATGCTACTTTTCGAAACATGATCCTCTTTGCTTTCAATGTTATCATACTTTCGATTCAAGTTCTGCAAAGTGTTAGAGCGCGTTTTTATGCTCTTGCGACGCTCTTTCACATTTGCTATTCTAATGTTTGTTTTTTTTTTTTAGTTTTTGAGAGAAAATGCAAAATATCGTATTACTATAATTTCAGTTTAACATTACACCACCCCCCATTTCCCTTTTGCAAGGTTCACGACTTCTGTGAGGCGGGGCATTGTAGGTATGAAATTATTACAAAAGTAAACGCGTGTTAGCGGATCTTCTAAAACGTGCCATTTTTGGCTTCATGACGATCGTTTCATACCGAATAGCATCTTCCTTTTTTTGACACGAAAATAAACATGTTGATAATTATTAATGGCCTTTTTGCAGAAAAGAAGTGCATTTTGTAAAATACCATTCAATTTTCCATAAATTTTGTCTCTTAAGGACTTTTTGTCACTTGTTTTGGAGATATTTAGGTTGGAATATTTGAGGTAAATCCCAAAATATTCTTATGAAAAGGTTTAGCCTTCCCTGCCTAGATATTGGAAACACTATACAGGGTGTAAACATCATGATAGTCATTATTGAAATGGGTAATAGGTTAGGTCAAAACAAGTCAAAAAGTTCATATGACTCATGGTCCAAAAGTCAATAGATGTTTGTCTAAATGGATTTATAGTTTACAACTTTAAGTACTTTATATCGACCACAATCACCACAATCTTACAAATTTTTATAATCTTATCTAAAACGTTTTTAAATTGGGTAATTAACAAATAAATGGCATTAAGTTTTTTTCTAAGTTAAGCCAAAAGTTGCAGTCTTTAAATACAAAAAAAGTGCCGTGTGGGTTTTAAAAAAGAAAATCAATGTTTAGGGTTGTCCAATAGGGACGCAGGAAAGTAAACGTCAATTTGACATAGACCCCCTTTGTTTTCTGTCACCGACATGTCATTTTGTTAGTTGAATGTTTACTATTGATCGCTATGGAGTCGTATTCGATTGAAGACCGCATTAAGGTTATTCAAGAGCACTACAAAAATGGTGCAAAAATAAAAAACACGTTTCGCGCGCTTCGTGAACATTTCGGTCGCAACAACCGCCCAAACGAAACAACCATCGGTCGTCTGGTGCGTAAATTCGAGGCAACAGGTTCTGTGGCAAATCTGCCAGGCTCTGGCCGGCCAAGGAGCGTTCGCACACCGGAAAATATTGCTGTTGTGAAGGAGAGTGTGAGAGACGATCCGAAACAATCAACAACGCGTCGACCCCAAGAATTGGGCATTTCGAGAACCAGTTTGCTCCGCATTCTCCACAAGGATTTGAATGTACACGCCTACTCTTGACGCAAGAGCTGCGTCGGGCCGACCATTTTTCGCGCCGAACGTTCTCAGATTGGCTCCTTGAACACCGCCAAATTGATGCGAATTTTTCATCAAAAATCATGTTCAGCGACGAAGCGCATTTCACTTTGAATGGGACGGTAAACAAGCAAAACTGCCGCATCTGGGCGAACGAAAATCCCCGTGAGTATCAAGAGCAGCCGATGCATCCTCAAAAAGTGACTGTGTGGTGTGCATTGTGGTCAAAAGGCATCATCGGACCTTACTTTTTCGAAAATGCGGCCGGGGACGCCGTTACCGTCAATTCCGAGCGATATCACGTGATGATAGAGGACTATTTTTTGCCGCAACTTGAAGGAATGGATATGGACGATGTTTATTTCCAACAAGACGGTGCAACATGCCACACAACCAACGTCAATATCCATCGATTGCAGTCCTTCTTCGGTGATCGCGTGATTTCGCGCAGAGGAAATGTGCCATGGCCACCAAGATCGTGCGATTTGACTCCCTTTTACTTTTTTTTTATGGGGATATTTGAAAAGCAAAGTCTACGTCATCAAACCAGCCACCCTCCAAGAACTCAAAAACAACATCATTGCCGAGATAAATGCCATAGAACCGACCGTGTTGCAAAATGTCATTGAAAATTTCGACCATCGCGTGGACGTCTGTAAATCCAGTCGTGGTGAACTTTTGAGCGATATTATTTTTCATACATAAATGGTATAAATGAACCTTCAAAATAAAGTACCCAACTTGATTTGAATATCAATCTTTCTTGTTTTAATATGCGTTTACGTTCCTGCGTCCCCATATGTATTCAAAATTGTGTTCCCTATTTATAAGTGGATTTTTTTAATACATTCAATAAACTATCAGACACCAGGTGAAGAGCTGAGACAGTTAGTGGTCCATTTTTTTGTTTGCATTTTACGAGTACATTATCAAGTTATGAAATAATACCTAAGAGCCAAAAATAACAAACTCCATCTTTATTTACACTGCGTTCCGTCGTAATTTGCGTGTCTGTGATTGCGGCGTTGTCAGATTTTATTTTACTTTAAAGTCGCTTTTCTCTAAAAAAATGCCGTTTTGACCCCCATGTTATATGAAACTTTTTGCGCTTCTTTTAACCCCCTGTATCACCCATTTAGATAATGACTATCATAACGTTTGCACATGTGAAGAAAGCTACAGCACTTACATTTTTATTGTCCGAACGCTTTTCTTTGTACATTGAAATGGTCAATTTTGTGATCTTTTCTAGTGGAGATGCCACTAAGGATGAGCCATGGGCTTGGGAAGCTAGAGAATTCCTGCGTAAGAAGTTGATTGGAGAAGAGGTGTATTTTACTGCTGAGAAACCACCGAATGCTCAGCGAGAATATGGGACCGTTTTCTTGGGGAAAGGTATCTACTTGTAAACTAACAAATTAATTCTTACTTGTTATAGAATATGTCCCAAAAGAACACACTTTTTTTTACGTTCAAACCTCTGAGAGTGAACAGTGCAAATTCACAAAAACCCTGTGATCGGGACGAATTTGAACACGACTTACATTTTTCTGATAACTTTTATGGCTTGATGTCGACTTCTGGGACACCCGGTATCTAAATTTCTGTGTACCTCTAGATTTTGCTACGGCTGAAAACATCACTGAATCATTGGTATCCGAAGGATTGGTGAGCGTAAGACGCGAAGGCGTGCGACAAACTCCCGAACTGACCCACCTTTGCGAACTCGAAGACGCTGCTAAAGCCGCAGGAAAAGGAAAATGGGGACCAAACCCATTGGTAAGTGATGATAATAGTGAACATCTTTTATTGATTAATCATAAACTGTTCCCCGTATTCCTTGTGTGGTCCAAGGATACGCATTAAGTGGACTGGGTCTATTGCGCCCTATCCATCTATTCGGAAACTCGTTATTTAGATGTTCATCGTCTCGTCTAACATGTAGTGGAGCCCCATCATGTAGAACCACAAATTCTGTCTCACATTCAGAGGAACATCTTCTAATAACACTGATCAACAGCCAAAAAATATCCTAAATAAAATCAACAAAATATTACTATTTTTAATGTGCTAAAACCGGAATGAAACTTATTTTTTCAATATTAGTTCAAGTTTTGGAGATACGGTAATTATATGTGTTCCTTCTGTGACAGTGTTAATATACTGCAATTCACAAGAATGCACGTGCTACATTTTTATATTCGGCAAGGAAAGATGATGTAATCGGCATGATTGTGTTACGTTATACATACGTGTACATTATATTGTTTTATATTAGCCATTTTGACAGCGTTCATGCAAGATGTCTCGAAAGTGTGTAAACAATCCAGATCAGTTTTGTTACGTGTGTGGTGATGTGACTTTTGCGTCTCAGAGACGGTCTATTACTCCACTAATAACAAAGGCATATCGGCTTTATTTCGGTTGTAAACTAGGTGATCAAGACAAACAGTGGGCACCCCACATCTGCTGTAATACATGTGCTTCAAGTCTGAGGAGCTGGTTAAATGGCAAAAAACGGTCTATGCGCTTTGCTGTCCGAATGGTTTGGAGAGGGCCTACAAATCATATTAATGATTGTTACTTTTGCATGGTACCTTGTGTTGGACAAGCCACAGGTATGTCCAAGAAAAAAAAAATCGGTTATTAACTACCCAAACATACCATATGCGATGAGACCTGTGCCTCACAGTGACGAAAATCCTATTCCAAAACCGCCAGAATCCTACACTTGCGAATCGGAAAACGAATCAGATCATGGCGATCGAGTGATTCGTCATGAAGAAGATATGCCATCAACGTCAAGAGATCCTGATTTCATACCGAGCACGTCATGCCACCAACCGCACAAAATAACACAGAATTAAATGATCTTGTAAGAGATTTAGAACTTCCAAAATGTAAGGCAGAGTTACTTGGATCAAGACTGCAGCAGTGGAACTTGTTAGAAGACGATGTTTCGGTATGTGTTTTTCGTAAACGCCACAAAGACTTAGAACCATTTTTCAATATGGAGAATAACTTGGTTTTCTGCAGTAACATTAACGGCTTACTGGCGGCTTTAAATATAAACTATAACCCAGAAGAATGGAGATTGTTTATAGACAGTTCAACATTGAGTTTAAAGGCAGTGTTATTGCATATTGGAAATATTTTGCCATCTCTTCCTGTACCTATTGACATGCATAAAATACGATGAGCACCAATGGCATATTTGTGGCGATTTGAAAGTTGTTGCACTTTTACTTGGGCTGCAGCTAGGCTACACAAAGTTTTGCTGTTTTTTGTGTGAATGGGACAATCGGGCAAAGGCACTTCATTACACCAGACAAAACTGGCCTGTTCGTCAATTCCTAGAGCCAGGTCAAAAAAATGTACAGCATATGTCATTCGTAGATTCGAAAAAAAATTTATTACCACCACTGCATATCAAGTTGGGCCTAATGAAAAACTTTGTCAAGGCATTAGATAGAGATGGGTCAGCTTTTCAATACCTGCGTCAGAAATTTCCAAGACTAAGTGAGGCAAAGGTTAAAGACGGTATTTTTGTTGGGCCACAGATTCGAAATATTTTGAAAGATACACAGTTTGAAAACACTTTAACAGGTATTGAAAAAACTGCTTGGAATGATTTCCGTCTGGTGGTCACTAATTTCTTGGGAAATAGAAAAGCTGACAACTATAAAACCCTTGTCAAAAATATGCTGTCATCGTATCAAAAGATGGGCTGTAATATGTCTCTTAAGATACATTTCCTACACTCACACCTGGACTTTTTTCCTGACAATTGCGGAGCCGTAAGTGATGAGCACGGCGAACGTTTTCATCAGGATATTTCAACAATGGAAAAAAGGTACCAGCGAAAGTGGAATCCTTCCATGCTTGCAGACTACTGTTGGACTCTTGGTAGAGATGCTCCAGAAACGATCCATAAAAGAACAGCAAAAAGACAGCGCATATCGTGATTCTTATAAGTATATGAATCTTGTTACTTTTTTTAATATATCCTTAAAAATAAAAAGTTTTTTTTCTAAACCGCAACTAATTTTTTTATTTCATTGTCATTTTTGGATTCGGCGCCCCAAAATTAACAAAGAAGTGCACTTTTCCCACAAGATACAATTAAAAAACTAAAATTTGTTGTCCAGTGCAATTGTGGCAGATTGTGTCGAAGAAAATCTAAATAACTTTCACCGGTCAGTCGTGTTGGAAAAAAGTAGGGTCCAATAAGCATGCCATTTACCACGCCAGCCCAAAATGAGTTCTTTTTACAGCATGCGGATTTTCGTCTTCGACCATTTCTAGAATGTCTTCCTCAGTTTGTAACCTTCCAGCGTGACCTGTTCGTTGTTCTCTTAAATATCCTGCGTCACGAAGTCTAATAACTAAATTTACAAACATCCGTGCGGCCGGATGATTTCTTAGAGGAGGGTTTAGTACGAATTTTTTTGTTGCAGGAACATGTGCGTGATGTCAAGTGGACAGTGGACAACATGAAGGCGTTCGTGGACAAACACGAGTATCAACCCATAAAAGCAGTCATTGAACATGTACGAGACGGGTCTACCGTACGCGCTTTACTGCTGCCAGACTTCTACAGCATCACTCTAATGATTTCTGGTATACGGGTAAGTTTGGTTTGTCGCAAACCCTACCCTACAAAGGGTACTATGAAAGTTTTGCAATATGACCTAACAAACGGACGCAGGAGGTTGCATTGTTACTGTACGTTGAGACATGAGGATGGACGGTTTTAAAAAAATCATAGAATAGTTAATTTTTACTCGAAAACAAATTTATTGATGGAATCAGGTTCACAAGGAAATAGCATTTGAGACAGTCAAGTGTGGAAAATCACATCGGGCATGTGGTGGCCGAAATCGTTGATGCAGTGCTGGAGGCGCGTGGACTCTCTCCAACATCGCTCTCTCAACTTGGGCGACTTCCACGCGAATTTCGCCCTTCAGTTCGTCCAGAGTTCGGGGCTTGTTGGCGTATACTCTAGCCTTGATGTGTCCCCCTAAGAAAACATCGCATATGGATAAATCTGGGGACCGAGGAGGCCAATGAACATCGCCAAATCTGGAAGTAAGGCGACCGGGGAAGAGAGGGCGAATAACGTCCATGGATGCTCGGGCTGTGTGGGCGGTCGCCCCATCCTGCTGGATCCATATGCAAAATTTGCCTTACCGAACGATCAGTAAGGCGAAGTGCAACAGCATGTTTCCGGGCAGATCGAGTCGGACTGCGAAGAAAGACCTGTCGAACGCGTTCAACATTTTCAGGAGTTCGAACTGTTCGCGGCGCTCCTCTTGGTCTTCCGTTGATCAGTTCACCACGCCTGCGAAGTGATTCGACCCAACGAAGGACGGTGTTTCGAGAGGAAACAGCTCTATTCCGATGAACGTTGAAGTGGCGACGAAACTCACGCTCTACGACGATGACTGACTCATTATTTCGGACGGAACAATCATAGGCGAAAACGCGGTGCTTCACCGTCCAAGGTTCCATAACGACAACTGGTAAAATAATGCTAGGATCTCACAAGTCAACCCCCCCCCCCCCCGACCAATGCTTAGAAGAAATGACGCTTGCATTAAAGAATGATCGTCCTGATCGTACGACTATATTCAGGTGGTACAGAGGATTTCAAAGGGGCAATTTCACTCTGGAGGACGCTGAGAAAAATGCTTGACGAAGACTGGAGAGTGACATACCAACAGATTGCCCCGTGTATTGAATGTGGTGGAAATTACTTTGAACAAAGTCAATAAAAAAAGCTGTATTGCAAAACTTTTACAGTACCCTTTGTATTTTTGTAGAACTGTTGTAAAATTTCATGTAAATGTTACCTTTTTAACTTTTGATCTTGGAACGTGCCGTTTTGTGTATAGTGTCCAGGCTTCAAGTTGGATGACAAAGGAAGACCGGACCCGAACATCAAAGTGGAATATGCCGAGGAAGCGCGTTATTTTGTCGAAGTACGACTTTTACAAAGGGACGTCGAGATCGTCCTGGAATCTGTGAACAACAACAATTTCATCGGTACCATCGTCCACCCTAAAGGAAACATCGCTGAATTGCTGTTGAGAGAAGGATTTGCGAGGTGAATAATCGTGCACAATTATTTCAGCTAAAAACTAGAATCTGAAAAGGCTTCTTTTAAAGCTTAGCTACGACCATTTTACACCGAAGTACAGCCTGCCAAAATTCACCGTTGCTTCCTTAAGTTTTTCGAGCAGAGTATATGTCTGCCAAAGAATATTCATTCTTGATTTTTTTTTATTACATTTTAGATGCGTAGATTGGTCAATAAGGAATGTGCGGTCTGGCGCTGAAACTCTGCGAGCTGCGGAAAGACAAGCAAAAGAGGGCAGAAAACGTCTGTGGAAGGACTACGTGCCATCAACACCGAGGATCACCGGCAAGGAAAGGGAATTCAATGCGACGGTCATGGAAATCAACAACGGCGATGCACTTGTCGTGAAACTGCCTGACGGAAAACTGAAGAAGATCTTCCTTGCCAGCGTACGCCCTCCCAGGTAAATTATCAAACAAAAACTCTTAGGAATAAATGTGTATATGTAATTAGAGAAGAAAAAAGGATATTCTACGATAAACAAATCAAAGTGCGTCAGTGTAAAGATGTGGAAGACTTTAAAAAGACTGATCAATTCGAAGCCGCATGATTGTGTAAATCAAGTTCAATTCGAAAACGGTACCGAAACAAATTCTTTGGTGGTTGCAAACAAACTAAATGAATATTTTGTGGAAAGTATTGTTGATATTGTGGGTACTGCCAATGCTGCACCTGACTATATGAAAATCAGTTTCCAGGGGGAAATGTTGCATAACACTTTCAAAATTTCACAGCGTATCATTGAATTATCTAAGAAAAAAGTAAACAGTTTAAAATCAAATAACAACTGTGCCGAAATCACTACTAAAAACGTGCTGAAAAACTGTTTCGAAATTTCGGGATATCCTGTATTAAATTGGATCAATTGTTCACTGAGAAGCAGTTCTTTTCCTGAATATTTGAAATGCTCTACAATAACACCAGTTCCCAAAATAAAAAATTCTAAAAGATGCAGCGATATGAGACCAGTAAATGTGTTATCAGACATTGAAAAATTATTAGAGTCCATAGTGCATGACCAGTTAATGCAGTTTATAGAAGAAAACAAAATTTTAGTGGAGGCGCAAGCAGGCTTTCGAAAAAAATATTCCACAGAAACAGCTTTCCAGTTGGTAACTGAGAATTGGAGAAGAGCCATAGACTCAGAAGAAGTTGTCATATAGCAGTATTTTTGGATTTGAAGAGGGCATTTGAAACGATTGATAGAGATATTTTGTTAGGTAAATTAAAGGTATAACAGGAAGTGTTTTAGATTGGTTTAGAAATTATTTGTCGAAAAGGATGCAAGTTACAAAAGTTAATGACACTATTTCATCAAAAATTGAAAATACGTTGGGTGTTCCACAGGGCAGTATCCTGGGACCACTTCTTTTTATTTTATACATAAATGATTTACCTGCCATAGTCAGAAAATTCAGATTTTCGCCGATGACACTATGATTTATATAAGTACTAAAAATATTCAGTCTGGTATCTCTTATATAAATGAAGACTTGAAGCTTGTCTCAAAATGATTAGCATCTAACAGACTTAAATTAAATGCAAGTAAAACGAAAGCCGTGTTAATCGGAAAAAACAATGTACAAATGTTCAACTGAATATTGATGGTGAAGATATTGAATTCGTAGAAAATTTTAAATACCTGTGGGTTTTTGTTGACTCTCGATTAATTTTTGATATTCATTATGAAAAAGTTATAAATAAGATTAGTAGTAAAGTGGGATATTTATCGAGAGTTTCTGGATGTCTGAGTTCATATAGCAGAAAGATCTATAATACCATCATTCTTCCAAATTTCTTGTACTGTTCGACTATTCTATATTTAGCAAATAATTCCATTTTTGAAAGACTGCAAATTTTACAAAATAAGTGTATGAGAATAATACTAAATAAAGATAAATATACTCCAATTAGGCAAATGCTTAGCAAATTAAAATGGCTCAATGTAAAAAATTTTATCAAATATCTTGTAATGATATTCATTTATAAAGTAAAAAATAATATATTTCCATCAAGTCTAACTAATTTAACATCATCAAATGTCGACCATCATTTGCATAATACCAGAAGTAAAGATGACTTCCATTTAATGACCCAAAACACCATAACATATGCTACAAATCTGTATTCCATCAAGGGTTGATTGAATATAATAAATTATACTCGGAGATAAAAGACCAGAAAACTTTGACAAAATTTAAAGTAAAATTGAGAAATCACTTGTTAAATCTACAATTATAGGTTGCCCAGCATTTACATCATACACCATATGGCTTGAATTTACTAGTTCTAAGTTGTTTACAATTATTCTGTTTATGTAGCCAAATGTGCTAAATAAATCTTTCTACTACTACTACTACTAAATCTTTTTCGGGCATAATTTTATTCATTACTTTTGAATTTTTTTCCAGAATTGAACTAGGAATACATTGACCTCCTAAAGGAATCCAGACTTCTAATCCTGTAAATACATTATTTCTCTTAACTTCAGGGTTAGCATTAACTTGTGCTCATCATGGATTGATAGAGAATAATTTTAAACCAACCTTGAAAGGTTTAACTTTAACAGTCATATTAGGATTTTACTCTACTTTAACTATAAGCGTATACACATTTTGAAGCCTCATTTACTGTATCAGATTCTGTCGATGGGTCATATTTTTTTTTATGCATACGATTCCACGGTCTCGTGCATTGTCATGGCACCAAACCGTCATTTTTGGCGTGTGCGGCGGTCCTTCACGTAACTGTAACTTTTCATCACACAAACGAGTAATGTCAGCTTATATCTGTTTCAGGGAAGCCGGACGAGGTAATGACGACGATGGCAAGCCTTTACCTAGATCAAAGTCTTTTCGACCCCTTTATGACATTCCGTATATGTTCGAAGCGAGGGAGTATTTGAGGAAAAAGTTGATTGGAAAGAAAGTTCATGTCGTTGTCGATTACATTCAGGCTGCTAGAGATGGATATCCTGAAAAAACTTGCGCTACCGTCACCGTTAACTCAAAGTAAGTAACTCGTATCGGTAAAAAAACTTCTTATAGCGGTTGTTGTTGAAAATTTATTTAGCTTTAATGCTACAATGTCAATTTTGTATAATGATTCGGGTACATATTTTTCTTCAATCCATTTTCTGTAATTTTGATTATTCATAAAGTGATTTTTTAATTTCACCTTAAACATTTTTAAATTCGAACTGTGTTTAATATCATTATTCAATTTATTAAATTCAAATACTCCCTGTTGAAATATAGATTTACTAGTTATGCTACTATTACAATTTTGCAGATGAAAATCTATACTACCTCTAGTTTCGTAGTTATGATAATGACTATTTAATTTTGTCAAGTTCTCTAAATGTGGTGGTAATAAATGATTTTTTAATTTGAATATGAAAACGAGAACTAAATATACTAAGTGACATATAAATTCGAACACCCAGTTTAAATGGTTTTATTTTAATAAAATTTTGTATAAGTACTTAATGAAGCATAATAAGTAAATGATAAAAATTTCAAAATGATTGCACTGCTTTAAAGCCCTTTTACCTTTAATAATGTGTGGATGCACCCTGATGCTTCTGATCAGGTGGTCAATGTCCTCCTGTGCTATCTCATTCCAGGCAACCACTAACTCCTCTCGAAGTGTTTCTAGAGTCTGAGGAGGACGTTGCAAATTGAGCAATCTCCTACCCATCATATCCCATACGTGCTCAATTGGAGATAAGTCGGGAGATCTTGGTGGCCATGGTAACAATGTGACATCGTTATGTTGAAAGAAGTCTATTGTGACTCTTGCAACATGTGGTCGGGCATTATCTTGTTGGACAGTTAGATCTGCCAGGGTGTCAAGATAGGGTAAAAGATGGGGTTCTAGAACTTCGTGGATATAACGCTGCGCGTTCATGTTACCTCTGATGAAGATTAAAGGTGACCTGGAACCATAAGCTATAGCACCCCAAACCATAACTCCAACAGTGTGATGAACATGTCTTTCAACAAAAAACTGTGGATTCCCCCTTTCACCCCGTCGCTTTCTAACCCTGGCACGACCATCGTGCATGCCTAGACAAAATCGAGACTCGTCACTAAAGACAATACTGTTCCATTCCTGATCCCAGAGTGACCGTTGTCTGCACCACTCAAGGCGATTACGTCGGTGTTCTTGAGTTAAAGGGAGGACCCAGTGTGGCCGGTATGAAAACAAGCCAAAACTTCTCATTCGTCGGTAAACACTTCGCATGCCAATAGGTCTTCCGTGTTCTGCAAACCATTCATTTGCAATGGACCTGGTAGTGGAGAAACGGTCCCTTAAGGCCAA
This sequence comes from Acanthoscelides obtectus, assembly GCA_963669975.1. Lineage (NCBI taxonomy): Eukaryota > Metazoa > Arthropoda > Insecta > Coleoptera > Chrysomelidae > Acanthoscelides > Acanthoscelides obtectus. Next base: position 3,582,176 of record CAVLJG010000005.1, read on the forward strand.
TAATCATAGGCGGCGATCTTCACGGTCTGTTGTTCTACGGCGGCGTCCAGTGCCCCTTGCTCTTTGCGTACGGCCTTCTCGAAGCCATGCCTGATAACACCTAACCACAGTGTCTACACTTCTTTGCACTCTAACTGCAATTGCCCGAAAAGAAAGTCCAGCTTCCCGAAGTCCCACTATACGGCCCCTATCTACTGACCAAACATGAGTGTTGCGAAAGTTATTCACCCCATTACGCGTGAACGTAGATTCGTCTGTCACCAATATGCACTTCAAAAAGTCCGGATTATTGTCATGTTGATGCAACAACCACTCACAAAACCGCACTCTTGCTGGAAAATCGTCAGGTTGAAGGGCTTGTACACGTTGGACGTGAAACGGATACAGCCCCTCTTCACGCAGCGTTTGCCACGCTTTAGTTTTTGATACTTGCACTTCTCTAGCCACGTCTCTAGTGCTTGTTGTTTTTTGAAACGCAATCGATTATACCGGTTCGTTTACCTCTACTGACTGTAACGTCGGTTGAAGGTTGCATACTGACCTGACACACTGACCCCGACCCAGTTCTGTCGTCGGGTTGAGCTAGTGTCCTTTTACCACTCGGGCATGTCGCGGCTACAGGACGGTATTCAGATATTTTTGATGTTGCAGAGCCCTTTATCTCGGTTCCCTTAAGACATTGGTGTATATGGTACTAAGAAAAATTGCTTATGTTTTCAAGATCTACACGTCGTGTAAAGGAAAACCCTGTATTTCCCACTTCGAAATATATCCATGAGTGATCACTTATCTTTGGGGTATGCTTAACTTCAGTAATTAGATTTTGTTCATTAGTTATGAGCAAATCTATATTTGTTTTGGAAAAGTTCGTAATCCTTGTATAGTCATTTATTTTCTGCCATAATCCATTTAAGTTTAGTACTTGCTTAGATTTTGTAACAGAAATCTTTACTGTCAAAATTTATATTGAAGTCTCCTAAATGTACAATTTGTGCAATTCCTGTAATAATGCTTTTCGCAATTATACTTTCAAAAAATTCAATAAATCGATTGACGCTTCCACTTGGAGATTGGTAATAAATATACATTTTTTTGTATCCTTATTTCCAGATTGATGTACCACCACTGATATTCAACATCTTCAATGTTCTGTACTTTGACTTCAGTGCTATACAGGGTGTCCGCAAAGTTGGGGTTTTCCTTTACACGACGTGTAGATCTTGAAAACATAAGCGATTTTTCTTAGTAGCATATACACCAATGTCTTAAGGGAACCGAGATAAAGGGCTCTGCAACATCAAACATATCTGAATACCGTCCTGTAGCCGCGACATCAGAGACTGGTACAAGGTCACTGGCTCAACCCGACGACAGAACTGGGTCGGGGTCAGTGTGTGAGGTCAGTATGCAACCTTCAACCGACGGTTACGGTCACGCGTGTAGAGGTAATCGCGTAGACGAGAATCCCTCAACAAGCACTAGAGACGTGGCTAGAGAAGTGCAAGTATCAAAAACTAAAGTGTTGCAAACGCTGCGTGAAGATGGGCTGTATCCGTTTCACGTCCAACGTGTACAAGCCCTTCAACCTGACGATGTTCCAGCAAGAGTGCGGTTTTGTGAGTGGTTGTTGCATCAACATGACAATAATCCGGACTTTTTGAAGTGCATATTGGTGACAGACGAATCTACGTTCACGCATAATGGGGTGAATAACATTCGCAACACTCATGTTTGGTCAGTAGGAAATCCGCACGCTGTCCGTCGGGCATATTTTCAACAAACATTTTCGGTGAATGTTTGGGCTGGTATGCTCATTGGACCATTTATTCTCCCAAATCGATTGGACGGGATGCAATACCTAGACTTTTTACGCAACATTTTGCCTTCCTTGTTTGCCTGCGTCTGCTCGGTAGCGCATCAGCTGATTTCATTTTCTGTTGGAGCGGTATGATTTCGGGCAGAGACGTACTTAGCCCTTCTCGTCAACTGGAGAGTGAGTACTTTTTCCTTTATTTTTTTTTTTACTTGGTCGCCCTCGTTTCACTACACATTACCTTCGTTATTTCAAGGGTAGTTGTTTCTGAAAAGGAAAACCCCACCTTTGCGGACACCCTGTATAGCTTAGAGCGTGTTTTGTTTGCAATTGCTATGATCTGTCTCCATAGCAAGCTTTATTTTTTCAGGAATGTTGCCGAAGCGCTAGTTTCTAAAGGACTGGCGACCGTCGTGAAATATAGGCAGGATGACGATCAACGCAGCTCACGATACGACGATTTGTTAACCGCTGAAAATAAAGCGATGAAGTCTCTGCTGGGTCTTCACTCGAAGAAAGATGCTCCTCCTCTGCGCGTCACCGAAATCGTACGTTTTAAATATCCGTGTTCTCATCAGATGGAAAAACTGACTTATTTTTTTCTTAGGATTCATCGAGAGCAAAATTAGAATTACCCTCGTTACAAAGGGCGCAACGGATTGACGCTATTGTCGAGTTTGTGACCAGCGGATCGAGGTTGAGATTGTACATTCCTAAATCTAACAGCTTGTGCACTTTCCTTTTGGGTGAGTTATCGATTTTTTTTTGTTTCCAGCTTTTCCATCTTTCATCATCATAGTTACTATACAAACTAATTCAAAGCAATGGTGATATTTCTGCAGCAGAAATGTAAATGGGCCCATTTACGAAATGGTAACATCCGAAAATACAATCTCTATAGAGATCCGATTCATGGGGAACGAACGAACGCAGCATTTTCCTAATTTAACCTGAGCTATTGAGATCCCCATGAATAGGATCCTTACCCTGTATAAGTAAAATTCAATAATAAAATGTCTGTCAGAAATACATGTGTTTTCTGTAATTGAGTTAGCGAAATGTACAGCGCGTTTACTTTTTTTACGTTCGATATCGGCGTAGATCTGTTACACGTTTGTTTCTTATTTCAGGAGGAATAAACTGTCCGCGAGCTAGCCGCCAAGATACAGGGGCAGCTGGTGATCCTTTCGGCGACGAGGCGCTTGCATTTACAAAAGAAAAATGTATGCAACGCGAAGTTTCCATTCAGGTTGACACGCACGACAAAGCCGGCAACTTTATCGGCTGGTTGTGGGTCGATAACGTTAACATGTCGGTACGTATTATCGTTTCGAATTGAATGCCTTGTTATAAGTAAGTTGATTGGGTTGTGAATAAATCTGGAGCTTTTTGAGTACCTCGAACGTCAAGACTTTATTAGCAACAGGCAGTATGCTTCCGTAAATTCATCGAGTCTTATGGCGAGGCACACGCTGTGCCACGCTGCCCTCGTATGCAAACTTTTCTTCCCGTTTCCCAATTTCTTTATTATCTTCGTTGTATCCGAGAAAATGGTGGATTGCTTCAGTAACATTTATCGATTTCGTTAGGTCGCTTTAGTGAACGAGGGATTTGCTTCTGTGCACTTTACTGGGGAAAAATCGCAATATGCTCAACAACTGAAAAGTGCCGAAGAAAGCGCGAAATCTCAAAAATTGAGGATATGGAAGAACTGCGTGGAAGAAGAGAAGGTCGAGAAAAAGGAAGAAGAAAAAGTGGTGAGTTTATTTGACGTTTGAATTTTTACTATCTCCTTATTTTTTTAATAATTCATTGGGGTCCGCCTATCACTAACATTCATCAGACGGATTATAGAAATTATCTACTACAAAGGATACTATAAAAGTTTTGCAATATGACTCTTTGTACATGTATAAGATAATTCTTATCTCATCACATTTTTCCCGATGGTTCAATTGCAATTTAGACAGGGTGTTTCAGAAAGACGTGCCAATATTTCTATTGTAGAAAGTAAAGGGTTGTCCAATAGGGACGCAGGAAAGTAAACGTCAATTTGACATAGACGGCATCTTTGTTTTCTGTCACCGACATGTCATTTTGTTAGTTGAATGTTTACCATTGATCGCTATGGAGTCGTATTCGATTGAAGACCGCATTAAAGTTATTCAAGAGCACTACAAAAATGGTGCAAAAATAAAAAACACGTTTCGCGCGCTTCGTGAACATTTCGGTCGCAACAACCGCCCAAACGAAACAACCATCGGTCGTCTGGTGCGTAAATTCGAGGCAACAGGTTGTATGGTAAATCTGCCAGGCTCTGGCCGGCCAAGGAGCGTTCGCACACCGGAAAATATTGCTGTTGTGAAGGAGAGTGTGAGAGACGATCCGAAACAATCAACAACGCGTCGATCCCAAGAATTGGGCATTTCGAGAACCAGTTTGCTCCGCATTCTCCACAAGGATTTGAATGTACACGCCTACAAGATCCAATTGACGCAAGAGCTGCGTCGGGCCGACCATTTTTCGCGCCGAACGTTCTCAGATTGGCTCCTTGAACACCGCCAAATTGATGCCAATTTTTCATCAAAAATCATATTCAGCGACGAAGCGCATTTCACTTTGAATGCGACGGTAAACAAGAAAAACTGCCGCATCTGGGCGAACGAAAATCCAGCCGATGCATCCTCAAAGAGTGACTGTGTGGTGTGCATTGTGGTCAAAAGGCATCATCGGACCTTACTTTTTCGAAAATGCGGCCGGGGACGCCGTTACCGTCAATTCTGAGCGATATCACGTGATGATAGAGGACTATTTTTTGCCGCAACTTGAAGGAATGGATATGGACGATGTTTATTTCCAACAAGACGGCGCAACATGCCACACAACCAACGTCAATATCCATCGATTGCAGTCCTTCTTCGGTGATCGCGTGATCTCGCGCAGAGGAAATGTGCCATGGCCACCAAGATCGTGCGATTTGACTCCCTTGGACTTCTTTTTATGGGGATATTTGAAAAGCAAAGTCTACGTCAACAAACCAGCCACCCTCCAAGAACTCAAAATCAACATCATTGCCGAGATAAATGCTATAGAACCGACCATGTTGCAAAATGTCATTGAAAATTTCGACCATCGCGTGGACGTCTGTAAATCCAGTCGTGGTGAACATTTCAGCGATATTATTTTTCATACATAAATGGTATGAATGAACCTTCAAAATAAAGTACCCAACTTGATTTGAATATCAATATTTCTTGTTTTAATATACGTTTACTTTTCCAAAAATAACAAAAAAAGTTCCTATAAATATGGGTCGAACATTCAAACCTAAATATCTCCAAAACGAATGATCTGTCTCCTTTAGAAAAAATGATGTCTGGGTGAGTTTTTGATAACCCCTTCTACGGGTAGGACACTATTAACTGTGCAAACACTTTTTACCTCACCAAAAAAGCGATAGAAGAAAGTGAAGTCGATGTAAGATTACAATTAATTGTGTCTCCATTTAAATTAAGAAATGTGTGTTATTAAAAAAACTATACGGGTGTAAACGTTATGATAGTCGTTATTTAAATGGGTGATAGAGGGGGTATAACATGGGGGTCAAAACGGCATTTTTTCAGAGAAAAGCGACTTTAAAGTCTCTGGGTCCTCGAAGTTGTCCATTTATTATTTCAGCCGCATTAAATTTTTTTCGCGAAGTTGTGCTTCAGTTGTTATTGGACCAGCCCCATAAACCATCCCTTTAAGTTCTCCCCAATACCAGAAATCCATCGGATTGGGGTCAGGAGATCTTGCTGGCCATTTTCGAGGATCAGGAGCATTTCGACCGATCCAGCGATTTGGATAATGTTCATTCAAATACAGAATGACTCCGCGAAAAATGTGTGGTGGTGCCCCGTCATGAAGAAACCCGTTGTAATGACATGTTGTCTAAGGTCTGTTCCAAAATTTCTGGTAGGTTATTGGCTAGAAAGCTAAGGTATCCTTCTCCTGACAACTTTGTGGGTAACTAGAAAGGGCCAATTACCTGATCGTCAAGAATACCCGCACAAACATTTATTTTACATTTACATTCGTCCGTCGCTAGAATGTTTTTAAAAAAATCCGGATTTTCAATGTTTTTGTCCAAAAACCTCTGACAGAATGTTAGTTTACGAGGATAGTCTTCTGGTAACAAGACCTGCACTTGTTGTACATGGTATTTTTCCCGTAGGATTCTATGGACTATGGTATGCGATAGTCCTACGCGGCGGCCTAATTCCCGAGTGCTGATATCTGCATTGATTTCCACGATATTTAAAATTCGTTCCTCCTGCTCTACAGTAACCTGTCTTTCACGAGTGCGAATATTAGTGAACACGTCCTGTATCTCTAAGTCTTTGGTACACTTGCACAAATGTCCTTCTGCCTGGGTGTACACGTTGGCGAAATCTGCCGCGATAAATTTGAGCTACAAGATTTGAATTCTGACGAGCTTTACCGTAAACTAACATGTCGGCGAACTCTTGATTCGAGAACATTGTAAATAAACACGAAGACGTACGTGAACAAAAACAAAACAACATACTAACCGCTGTTACCGTTTGGGATCGATTGCCGGTTCGATAAGAGTGATGAAAGACCGACGCGCTGTTGCCATGTGTGTTTTAATTATTTAATTAATGAAACTTCCTGACTACAAATTTTGGCTTAACTTGAAAAAAGTTAATGCCATTTATTTGTTAATTACCCAAGTTAAAAACGTTTTAGATTAGATTATAAAAATTAGTAAGATTGTGGTCTATATAAAGTTGTAAACTATAAAGCGATTTAGACAAAAATCTACTGACTTTTGGACCGTGGGTCATATGAACCTTTTGACTTGTTCTGACCCCCCCTTTTACCCATTCCAATAATGACTCCCATAACGTTTACACCGTGTATATTTTCCTAGCCCACAGATCGACAGATCAACTACGAAGAGGTCGTCGTCACTGAAATAACGCCAGAAGCGCATTTCTATGCCCAACTTGTGCAAGACGGTGCCAAAGCGGAGGCTTTATCGGCTAAGCTGCGTCAAGAATTCGATGCAAACCCGCCTTTGCCGTGCTCGTATAACCCGAAAAAGGGAGACCTTTGCGCTGCCAAGTTCACCGTCGACGACGTATGGTACCGCGCTAAAGTCGAGAAAGTCCAAGGTAAGCTTATTAGTTATACGAAAATATATTCGCAAATGAAATAAATTTCAGCAACTATTCAAAATGAATTTCTTCGTATGTCTTTTAAATTCGTCATATGTTAGTAATTTTGTGTTACTGTCAAAAATAACTGCGTTGGAGGTGAAGTACTCACGAAAGAATGACGAAGTTTTTGGCCGATTCAATTACTTGTACATTAAGTGTATGTTAAAATTTCTTTCAGCATCGGTTCTAAACAGTTTCGGTGAAAAAAAATAATGACCTACGATTTTGAAGGACTCAACTGAAGGTTATGATACTTTGCATACAAACTAATAGATTTTATATCACCATTTACCTCAGATTCAGTACTTTTAACGTTGTGATTATGGAAATGAGTGTAGATCCGTGAATCGTCGGCGAAGAATTGGATTATGCGATATTTAATGGCTGCATGTAAGTCAGAAATATGCAAAATGATTGGATTGGACCCTTGGGGCGCTCCGGAAGGAATGAGGCACTTTGGAGACAAAACCGTGTCAATGCGTTATCTTTGATATCGATTTCCGAAGAAGCTCTGAATCATATCGGAGGAAGAATCAGAAAAACCAAAATACGAGGGATGTCTTTTAAGTTTTACATATAGAAACATAGTAGGCCGCGCGGATCGAACGTCAGTATCGAATCTTAACCTCACTCTTTAGTCAACTTAAATTCAAAGTTTCACAACAATACGTGTTCTCACTGCAGTGCATTTTTAAATGTCACCAAGTCATTAGAAAAATGGAACTCAACCGAGAACATTTTGGCGCCATAATTTATTACAACTTTCAAAGACAATTATCGCAAAGGAATGCCTTGCTGAGTTACTGTCTGTTTTCGGCGACGAATCGCCACATCAGTTGACAATTTCTCGTTGGTATGGAGAATTCAAACGTGAACGGGTGAGTCTTAGCGACGATCCCAGGGTGGGTGCACCTAAAACGGCAGTCACCCAGGAAAACGTCGATGCTGTGCGCAAACTCATCATTGAAGATAGACATGTGACATATCGCGAGATTGAGGCCTCCTTGAAGACCTCAAAGACCTCAATTCAAAAAAATTTACATGAAGAATTAGGAGTAAGAAAATTAGTTTCTCGTTGGATACCCCACCTGTTGACTGAAGAGCAGAAAGCAGCCAAGGTTAATTGGTGTGAAAAAACGCTTGACCGTTTCAACTCCGGAAACTCAAAAAACGTGTACAGCATTGTTAGTGGTGCTGAATCGTGGATTTACTGTTATGAACCAGAAAATAAACGTCAGTCGGCTGTTTGAGTGTTCCAAGGTGAAGAAAAGCCAACAAAAGTCATCCGTTCTCGAAGTGTTTCGAAAAAGATGGTCGCGACATTTGTGTCAAAAGCGGGTCATATTGCAACAATTCCTCTTAATGAGCAAAGAACTGTTACTGCGGATTGGGATACCACCATTTGTTTGCCAAAAGTCATCACCGAGCTTTGAAAAATCAACCCCGAAAAAAGAATCATCCTCCATCAAGACTTTGCAAACTCGCACACAGCCCAGAAAACAAGGCAGTATTTAACGGAAGAAAACGTGGAATTATTGGACCATCCTCCATATAGTCCCGATCTAAGTCCTAACGATTTCTTTACTTTCCCGAAAATTAAAAACAGACTGCGTGGTCAAAGGTTCCAGTCACCAGAAGAAGCAGTTGACGCATTCAAAAATGCCGTTTTGGATCTGCCAGCATAGGAGTGGAATAAGTGCTTCGAAAATTGGTTCGAGCGCATGCAGATGTGTATTAATCTTCTTGGAGAATACTTCGAAAAACAATAAAGTCATTTAAAACTACCTACCGTGTTGTTTTGATTCGATATGCAAAACTTAAAAGACATCCCTCGTACCTTTTTTAAATCGTATGCGACATTCCATTGTAGCTCGAAAGATTTTGTTTATTTTCAATGTCGCATACAACTGTGTATAATTTCATTTAAGTTGGTTAAATTGCTCACAGTTCATTCCAAAATTACACTGGACAACAAATTTTAGTTTTTTAATTGTATCTTGTGGGAAAAGTGCACTTCTTTGTTAATCTTGGGGCGCTGAATCCAAAAATGACAATGAAATAAAAAAAATAGTTGCGATTTAGAAAAAAAACTTTTTATTTTTGAGGATATATTAAAAAAAGTAACAAGATTCATATACTTATAAGAATCACTATATGCGCTGTCTTTTTGCTGTTCTTTTATGGATCGTTTCTGGAGCATCTCTACCAAGCGTCCAACAGTAGTCTGCAAGCATGGAAGGATTCCACTTTCCCTGGTACCTTTTTCCGTTGTTGAAATATCCCGATGAAAACGTTCGCCGTGCTCATCACTTACGGCTCCGCAATTGTCAGGAAAAAAGTCCAGGTGTGCGTGTAGGAAATGTATCTTAAGAGACATATTACAGCCCATCTTTTGATACGATGACAGCATATTTTTGACAAGGGTTTTATAGTTGTCAGCTTTTCTATTTCCCAAGAAATTAGTGACCACCAGACGGAAATCATTCCAAGCAGTTTTTTCAATACATGTTAAAGTGTTTTCAGACTGTGTATCTTTCAAAATATTTCGAATCTGTGGCCCAACAAAAATACCTTCTTTAACCTTTGCCTCACTTAGTCTTGGAAATTTCTAACGCAGGTATTGAAAAGCTGATCCATCTCTATCTAATGCCTTGACAAAGTTTTTCATTAGGCCCAACTTGATATGCAGTGGTGGTAATAAAAATTTTTTCGAATCTACTAATGGCATATGCTGTACATTTTTTTGACCTGGCTCTAGTGTAACACTTCCTTTCCGCAAAAAGTCCAGAAAAGATGGAATGCAATGAAGATTCCAACTTTTCTGCACAATCACAGAAAGGGGGTTACCATTAGCTTCCGGTAGCTCAGTCGGTGGCATGAAGACATCTACAGGCGTGTAGCTGTGTGTCGACCATGGCATGGCTAGAGGATAGAAGAACAAACAGAACACAAAAATTTAACAGATTTTATTTAACAAAAAAAAGCATTTTCATTACATTACAATTTTACAAAAATAACAAAAGTTTTACATCTTTGGCGCTGCTATAACGCTATCGACTTATCTTTCGCTGGTCCATTTTTACTCGACTGAAGCCAGGATGGCCAGGGGCTTGAAGGGAAGGTCCCAGTTATGAGGGGTGACCTCCATATAGTGGCTTCACAACCAGTTGTAGGCGAAGTTAAAGGCGATGGCGCTGCCAAGGTACATGCATGGGTGAAAATATTGGCCAAGGCTAGGCAAAGTGAAAGGGAAAGAGAAAGGGGGTGGCCCCAATCATTTTTGTCCTATACGGACACACATTCTAGAAAATTCTAGCACATGGTGCTATATAACCTTGTGCTACTGAGAAGAAATTTCTAGCCGTTGTTCGATCGGCGGCTCAGGTGAAAAAGAAGCGCGAGGAAGATCGCAGATCAGGAACTCCGCATCAAGCGCTCCAAGCGGAAAATTTTCCAAGCAAAAAAGCTAGAGATGGGATTAATGAAATGATAATCGAGAAGTGATTTAATAATTACGATCGGACGGTGAAACCGTTACACTAGGAATTGACGAACAGGCCAGTTTTGTCTGGTGTAATGAAGTGCCTTTGCTCGACTGTCCCATTCACACAAAAAACAGCAAAACTTTGTGTAGCCTAGCTGCAGCCCAAGTAAAAGTGCAACAACTTTCAAATCGCCACAAATATGCCATTGGTGCTCATCGTATTTTATGCATGTCAATAGGTACTTCATATTGTCATATGATTCTTTCATATGAACTGCATACCCTACAGGAAGAGATGGTAAAATATTTCCAATATGCAATAACACTGCCTTTAAACTCAATGTTGAACTGTCCATAAACAATCTCCATTCTTCTGGGTTATAGTTTATATTTAAAGCCGCCAGTAAGCCGTTAATGTTACTGCAAAAAATCAAGTTATTCTCCATATTGAAAAATGGTTCTAAGTCTTTGTGGCGTTTACGAAAAACACATACCGAAACATCGTCTTCTAACAAGTTCCACTGCTGCAGTCTTGATCCAAGTAACTCTGTCTTACATTTTGGAAGTTCTAAATCTCTTACAAGATCATTTAATTCTGACTGTGTTATTTTGTGCGGTTGGTGGCATGACGTGCTCGGTATAAAATCAGGATCTCTTGACGTTGATGGCATATCTTCTTCTTGACCAATCACTCGATCGCCATGATCTGATTTGTTTTCTGATTCGCAAGTGTAGGATTCTGGCGGTTTTGGAATAGGATTTTCGTCACTGTGAGGCACAGGTCTCATCGCAGATGGTATGTTTGGGTAGTTAATAACCGATTTTTTTTCTTGGTCATACCTGTGGCTTGTCCAACACAAGGTACCATGCAAAAGTAATAATCATTAATATGATTTGTAGGCTCTCTCCAAACCATTGGGACAGCAAAACGCATAGACCGTTTTTTGCCATTTAACCAGCTCTTCAGACTTGAAGCACATGTATTACAGCAGATGTGGGGTGCCCACTGTTTATCTTGATCACCTAGTTTACAACCGAAATAAAGCTGATATGCTTTTGTTATTAGTGGAGTAATGGACCGTCGCTGAGACGCAAAAGTTACATCACCACACACGTAACAAAACTGATCTGGATTGTTTACACACTTTCGAGACATCTTGCATGAACTTTGTCAGCCAACTGAGGAAAAAATGGCTAATATAAAACAATATAATGTACACGTATGTATAACGTAACACAATCATGCCGATTACATCATCTTTCCTTGCCGAATATAAAAATGTAGCACGTGCATTCTTGTCAATTACAGTATATTAACACTGTCGCAGCAGGAACACATATAATTACCGTATCTTTAAAACTTGAACTAATATTGAAAAAATAAGTTTCATTCCGGTTTTAGCACATTAAAAATAGTAATATTTTGTTGATTTTATTTAGGATATTTTTTGGCTGTTGATCAGTGTTATCAAAGTAGCTGAACTCACTGAAAAGGTTGGCGACCACTGATGTACACTATAGCTGGAAGGGAACGGCAGTGCCTAGTGAGGATTTGTGTGCTTATAATCTGTGTTAATGATAATTCCATTGGTTTCTTGGCCCAAAAACACTACCTTGAGACGTATGCAAAGCTAGAAATTAGTTGCGCATCCACTTTTCTTATGCAACATAGAAATTGATTGTCACCTTATTATCTACCAGGAGGTCAAGCTACAGTACACTACATCGACTACGGTAACAGAGAGACTCTTCCTTCGAGCCGTCTTGCCAGCCTACCTGCCGCTTACGCTTCGGACAAGCCGTTCGCGACCGAGTACATCCTGCCTTACGTGACCCTGCCCAAGGATGACGAATATGCGGCGATGGCGCTGAAATATTTGAAGGTATCACATCAGATTCGTTGTTACTAGCATAAAGCGATATCTTCTTTGGACGGACACCAACGGGACCGACCGAAAGTGTGCGTGTAAAAATAAATACAACAAACATTCTTGCAAGCACTCTGTCTTGTCATCCAAGCTTTCTTATTGCATTTCCAAGTTACACGATTGAGAAATGCAGCAGCGATACTCTCAACAGAAAATAAATAAGCGTTTCTTTTCATTTTTCTCGTGTTGGCGTCCGTTCAAAAAAATATCCGTCGAAGAGAGTCAGTCCAGTGCAAATTGTATGAGATTCGAGGTGTCCACGAATGGGAATTTCACTGTACAGTGGACCGCCGATAATCCGGCCGCTGTCTTTGAATATGTATTACATACATACGTATTTGACAATCTTCGCTAATGTAGATCACGCAGGTTTGAACAGGTTACAATTTGTACGCGGCACCGTTATCGTGCCCGACGCGTAAGCATTGTTTTACTTAGTTTGAATTTGACTACTTGTGGTAGCGGTACGGCCTAGCGTGCGTTCATTGTTTACTATTTATTCATTGTGTATTAAGTATAGTATCTAGTAATGTCATCACAAACTCAGAAGCGAAAGCACAAAACATTGACAATTAGAGAAAAATGTGATATTTTAGACCGCTTAAATCGCAATGAAACTTTCAGTAGTTTAGCAAGTGAATACGGCGTAGGCCGATCTACAATGTATGACATTAAAAGAAACCACGAGAAGATCAAGAAGTTCGTGTCGACTACTGACTGCGGGCCGCGCAAGAGACAGACACTCAAGAAAGTTGAACATCCAGAAGTGGAAGAAGCTTTGTACATGTGGTTTCTTCAGGAAAGAAATAGGCATGCACCAATTTCAGGACCCATGTTGGCCATGAAAGCTAAGTTTTCTTATATGGAAATAACAAAAAAAGATGATTATGTGGCCAGCAAAAGATGGCTAGAACGTTTTAAAAGTCGTCATGGCATACGTTTAATGACTATTACAGGAGAGAAACTTTCTAACGATGCCACCTGCATAGAGCTCTTTAAATTAATATATTTGCAAAAGGTGAACGATTTAAATCTTGACCCGTCACAGCTGTACAATGCAGACAAATCAGGGCTTTTTTGGCGTGTGATGCCTAACAAAACTTTCATTTCTTGTAACGAAACATCCGTACCTGGACGAAAATTAAGTAAAGAGCGTGTAACCATACTACCATGTGCTAACGGTGCGCTTAAGATGATGGTCATTGGGAAATCTAATAAACCACGGGCATTCAAAAACATTGATTTACCTGTACACTATTACGCACAAAAAAGTGCATGGATGACAAAAGACCTTTTCAAAAAGTGGTTTGATGAATGCTTCGTACCTGAATTTAGAAAATGGTTAAAAGATCATAACTTTCCTCAAAAAGCGTTGTTGCTTCTTGATAACGCTCCCGGTCATCCGTCTGAAGAAGAACTAACAACTGAGGATAAATGCATCACTGCGATGTTTCTTCCGCCAAATTGCACTGCACTGATTCAACCAATGGACCAGAATATCATTCAGTTTGTCAAGCAAGACTATAAGAAAAACCTACTTCAGAGAGCCGTATCAAAAGACCAACCAATAGAAAAAACTTTAAAAGAATTTAATATGAAAGACTTGGTTTTTGCTCTTTGTCAGTCGTGGAATGCGTTACCGTCATCAACTATTAAATCGTCTTGGAAAAAGTTATGGCCAGATACAGTCACCACTCCTAGCAACGTTCCACAAATCAGTGTTACTTCGGAAGTTATAGAACAAGTCGCTACTGAAACACAGATAAGTCCGGAAGATTTGGAAATCTGGTGCCGTGGAATGAATAAAGAGGAAAATGTTTTTCATGAAATGTCTGACGAAGAGATTATAAAAGAGGTTTCTAATTTTACAACAAACAATCAGGAAAATAACGACGACGTGATTGCAACTGCTCCACAAGTCACAGCACAAGACGCAATTAACGCCTTTGAGCTAGTTTTAAAATGGACTGAAGAGACTGGTACATCATACAACGAACTTTTACTTTTGAGAAGACTGAGGGACAAAGCTCTGATCTCGCGTTATAACAACCTTAAACAAAAAAAAAAAATGATAAATATTTCCAAGCTCCATAATTTGATAAATTCATTAATGATTTTGATTAATAATTCTTGATTATTTTGGTACATATGTATGTGCATCTATGCTTAATTTTATAATAAAACGTAAGCTCTCTATTGTTATATAATTTACTAAATTCGACGTACATAAACGATGTATGATTTGTACTTCAAAGTACATACATATACATAACATATAATCTTACCATTGGATATGTAATTTGTCGGATTACAAGGTACTTTTTTGTAAAAAATTCCGGACTATAGGGGGTCTTAGGCAGTGCTCTATAATCCTACAAATTCGATAGTCCGACACTGCCCTGCATAATGTTTGTCGGATTACCGGAGGTCCATTGGCAGCATATTCAGTAATTATTTTCTCACACAGCAAATATCACTGATTTTATACACATGCAGACCAATACACATAATCATCCAGATGAGATAGAAACTACAGATAAGGACCATTTGCCCTCACAAAACATATGCAACCAATAATGCGTGTAGTTTAGTTGAGTGATTCCTCATTAGATGGACGTTCACAACGATCCTAGTGAGCAAAGGTGGAATGACTGTTTGCGCCCTAAAAACTACCTAGTTTGCTAGATGACATCTTATAGGTTTTTTACATGATACCCCTACGGGCAAAAACAGCGTACTCGAAGCGTCCTTGATTCTATTTTTTTTTATTTTAAATATCTCATTAAAGTTTTTCTGTTATCAGGACGACACTGCGGTACCTATACTTCTGCTGAACGTCGAGTATCGCGTCCCCGGATCCCCTCCAGCTGCATCGCTGCACACCGACAAAATCACCGAGGCAGATCTCGTACGGAACCTTATCCAGGAGGGTCTGCTTATTGTTGAAAATGTCAAGGGCAGGCGGCAAAATAAACTGGTAAGTGGATTCTTATTACGTTCGTTATTGCGTTTGAGCGTATGCATAAAATACAAAATTGGGTAACTATTACACCGCGGAATTTACCAAAAAAGGTTTTTTGGATATTTTCAGCTGGAGAGTTATAAAGAAGCTCAAGAACAAGCTAAAAGGGAGCACGTGAACATCTGGGAGTATGGCGATATCACTGAAGACGATGCTAAAGAATTTGGGCTTGGTAACTGAGTGTAAGTACTTTTGCTTTATCAGTCACGTTTGTACAGCAAGGTGGACTTTATTCTGAATTTTTGTACTATAGTTAGGCCCGATTTTACTATACATTCGCGGTATGTTAGAACGTTAATCTCCTGTAAGTAAAATCGGGCCTTAATGTGTCGAAAAAAAAAAAACAAAGAGAGTTTGTTATTTGTCTGTTTTAGATTTATTTAGCATTAATGCTACAATGTCCATAATATCCATATCACACAGTATATCACAAAGTATTTTATGTCTTCAATTTCCCTTTGAACATTTCCAAACTGACACACATCTTGATATCATTACTTAATTTATTAAATTCGTACAATCCCTTTTGAAATACTGACTTTCTCGATATATTGCTACCGCAGTTTTGTAAATGAAAGTCTATACTTCCTCTAGTAGAATAATTTTGACACTCATCGTTCAATACAATAAAATTTATAAGTGATTTTGTAGAAGATGATTTTTTAACTTGAATATGAAAATGAAACCAAGTAGACTATGGAATTTTTGATATTTAGCCATTGTGTAGTTCTTTCAGCATAAAATTTATTCTAGCATATTTATTTTTATTTAAGATGATTCTCGTAGCTTTATTTTGTAATATTTGTAATTTTGAAAATACAGTTTCATTTGCAGTGAACAAAATAGTCAAACAATATAACAAATGAGGAAGAAAGTGTTGTACACAGTTTTTTTTAGAATAAGGCTATGCGAAATTCTATAAAAGTAATTTATTTTCTTGAAAATTTTTGAAATAATATATTCATAATGCCCTTCAAATTTTAATTTACTGTCTACGTATATACCCAAATATTTAAATGATTCGATTGACACAATTTTTTCATGATTAATTGTAAGATTTATCGTAATGGACCTAATTTGCCACCCTGTGGCACACCTACCGTAATGTTTTTAATGTTTGATAATGTATTGCCAATTTTAGTTCTTTGACTTCTATTGATTATACAGGGTGGTCCATAAGTCCTTTGAAATTTCAAATTTGAATAAAATTTAACGGGTGAGCGTGAGCGGCGCGGGCGAGGTGAGGGCAGTATCTTCAGTGTCTGGGAATTCAGTCGCCATGGAGTGTTTCACTGGAGCGGATCGTGCTTTTTGTGTGCGTGCGTTTTATCAAAATAATGATTCGGCAACCATTGCGCGGCGTGAATATCGAGAATACCACAATTTACACAATTTCACAAAGTGTCCAACAGCTCAAACGATTAAGAACTGGGTTGCTAAGTTCCAAGAGACTGGTTCGACGCTAGATAAACAGCGGTAGGGTCGACCAAGGACAACTCGTATTGAAGAAAACATCAACATTGTGGCACAGTCTGTTCGTCAAAATCCTACCTAGTCTACTCGTAAGCGTTCCAGTGCACTAAACGTACCCAGAACATCTTTACAGCGGATTTTAAGGAAAGATTTACGTCTGCACGCTTACAAAATTCAGTTAGTGCAGGAATTAAAAGATAATGACGCTATTCAGAGACTAAACTTTGCGAATGAAATGTTGAATCGATTTTCTTCGCTCAATAATGTGTTGTTCTTGGACGAGGCTCACTTCCATTTAAACGGGCATGTAAACAAAATTGCCGTTATTGGAGCCCCGAAAATTCAAGGCGTAAGCATCAGAAGCCCTTACACAGCCCTAAAGTTACAGTTTGGGCTGCTATGTCAGCGCATGGCATCGTAGGCCCTTATTTTTTTGAGGACGACAGAGGTCGCGCATTAACTGTTACTTCGGAGCGGTATGTAGCAATGATAGAAGAATTTGTGACACCAGCGTTGCAGAATTTTCCAGGCTATAATACGCAGACCTGGTTTCAACAGGACGGAGCAACTGCCCACACCTCCAACACTTCTATGCCCGTCGTCTGTCAACTTTTTCCCAGCAAAGTAATTTCTCGAAGAGGAGACATTTCCTGGCCACCACGTAGTCCAGATTTGACCCCAATGGACTTATTTTTATGGGGCTACCTCAAGAGTAAAGTGTACGACACCACTCCGCGATCAGTTGATGTCCTGAAAGAAAATATCCGAAGAGAAATGGCAAGCATTACAATGTTGACTTGCCGCGCAGTCATCGACAATTTTAGACGTTGTTTATATGAGTGCCGTGATCGTAATGGATTGCATTTAGACGATGTGATTTTTAAAACATAATTCCCATTCAATAAAGATGATAACAAAATATAATAATTCTTCATAATGTAACTAGTTTGGTTTTATTCCTTTTTTTCCAGCTCAAAGGATTTATGAGCCACCCTGTATAATTTTGTAATAAGTTGAGTACTGAACCTTGAAATCCATAGCAGTGCAATTTCGTTAACAATTCTTCCTGTCAATAGTCTCAAATGTTCTCTTGAAATCCAGGAACAATGTTTCTGTAAACTTTTTTCCATCCGTATTTCGCCTCCATTCTTCTACTACCATATGAATTGCTGTTTCAGTAGAAAACTTTTTTCTGAATCCTGCTTATAATTTAGTCAATATCTTATTTTCTTCAATATATTCACTGACTTGGTCATGTATGATTCCTTCTAAGAGCTTCTCGACATCTGGCAGTACATTAATTGGCCGCATGTTTGTATATAACTCAGAATTTTGCACTTTCGGAAAAGGAGTAATTGTAGAACATTTTAATTTTGAAGGAAATATCATGTAATTGGAAATGTATAAATCGGCGATTTATGTCGTTTCGATACGAATGTATCTATACCTTCTTCTGTTTGGTTACAGTGTAATAAATAATTTATTGTTTACAGGGCAAAATCGACCAGTTCATTAGGACAGTCAAAATATATACATGCATACAAGTCACGTTCATCCAGCTGGACTTCCATTATGGCGCTTTGGCATATAAATACCTTTGAAAATAAGATATATTTTTCTTAACACAATATCTAGGTGTATTCTTGTTTATATATATACAGGGCGTCCCAACATTCCGTGGACCTACGACTACGACGTATTTTTAGACTCAAAATAAGTCGATTTTTTAAAACATATTTTTTTCATATATTTTTGGAACCTAGTCCGATTTGAATGAAATTTGGAACACATAAGTTTTGTTATATGTTCTAAGATTTATGAAAAACCCCTACATAAATTATTGCAGAGTTTTTTGACAAATTTCCCGACGACACTGATTTTGTTTTATTCAGCAGATTTTTTTATTTACCTATTTTTTGTGCCCTATTACAATAGGCCACGTTTGATAGTTTTCGAGAAAAAAATTAGAGGCATCAGTAGATTCCCAAGCGTCTTATTATCTAAAAAATGTTTTAAAAATAAAACAAACTAGGCACTTTTGCTTAATCATGTCCAACCAACTGATTTTGAGTCAAAACATACGCGGTACTTCTATGTCTACGGAATATTGGTGGACATAGAATACAAGGTGTTCAGAAAGTGTAGGATAATACCGCAGCTACAAATAGACCTACCATATGGCAAAATTTCGTTTAATTCTTTCACATCGCTTCGGCGTATAAATAGCTATATGAATACGGTATATTTTTATTAACACCATATTTAGGTGTATTTGTTGTTTTTATGTGTAATTTATATATATAGATATCATTGGTGGCCTTGTCTTTGTATTTATCGCATCTTTTTTTGTCAATCGTATACATTCTTGTACAGAACATTTTATGTATATTTTGGAACTGAAAATCAGCCTGAATTGAATAAAACATCTAAGGAGGTACCGATATCACTATGTTTTATGTGTCTATTCCTTCCTAATCCTTATTCACCCTTTTTATTTTTATCACTAACCTTGTTAAGCACAGTTTCGTTGAGGTTTGGTGTGGCTTGACCTACCTGCCCTTCTCTTTTGGTCAGTTACGTACGGGGAAATGAGGAAAGAATTTGGATTGATCATATAAGAAAAGCGCTTGGTTGTTCAAAACATTGAAAATCATTTATTACATCCACACAATGTGGTATAACAAATACAAATACTTGAAAATTTCTTAATACCGATATTATACAACTCTAAATCTCTACAGACTATAGTCATCTTAAAACCTAAACATAAAATGCATCTTCCCAAAAACAAGCTTCAAACAAATAACAAAAAAAATTATAAATCGTGAACATGATAATACATTCTACAGGAATATGTACAAATCACAAAAATTTTATCACTCTTGTATTTCGCCTTCCTGTGCCTGAACAGTCGATTTCACCATACAAGACCTTGCAACTGATTCGAATAACCTACAGACAAAAAAGTATACAGTAAATTTAAGTGTGTAATATACTTTAATGGACAAATCGTGTCCCAGAAGTCGCCTTCAAGCCATCGTTTGCCAAATTGAAATGGCGGACAGGGGAGGTCTTTTTCTATCACCCCAGGTCCCTCAAACAGTTTTTAGCCCAACGGAATTAATTATGTAGATTTTTTTTTTTAGTGAAAACTCCGCAAAGTGAAATAAAAAAAAATAAAGAGTATGTCCACCTAATGATTCATTTATCTTAATGGGTGATGTACCAATCTTACAAAATCAACATTACTTGCCAGCAACATGTAGTTTTTTATTTATAAACTCACAAAGGGTTACAAAGAACAAAAAAATGTAAGTTTCAATTTTGAATTTCTCTAAAAAAACTAAAGGCGTTCACGTTCTTAGAATTCTCTTAAAAACTACCCTAGTTTATTCCGATTCTAACGGTATGCCACAAGTCACAAAAAAGTTGAAACAATTCCTGGAATTTGCAAATTTTGTGTACCCTATTATGACATTTCCTAACCCCGTGTGAACATCGCGCATTTGTTGTCGAGACGTATTTAAAAAATCACGACTCGGTGATCATTACACAGCGTCTATTTCGTACACATTTCAATGTCGGACGTCATGGTTCTGTTCCATGCCGTAACACAATTAAGTTGTGGGTCAAAAATTTTCGTCGATCTGCATCAGCAATGAAAGCTAAGCCACCAGGAATGCGTCGAACAGTTCGGACTCCAGCCAATATTGAGAGGGTGCGAACAGCGGTGCAGCAAAGTCCACGGCTACAAGCAATTAGTCTAAGGCTTTCAGAAACAACAGTGCGGCGTATTTTGCATAAGGATTTACATTATCACCCTTACAAATTAGCGATGGTTCAAGAACTGACAGCTAAAGACTTTGTTTGACTGCAAGCAACCAGCTTCTGGAACTTTTGGATGAAAACGCTTTAGGTGGCTTAATTATGTCTGATGAGGCGCATTTCGAGTTAACAGGCTATACGTAGCCTTTACGAATAAGCAGAATTTTCGCTACTGGTGTGCAGAAAACCCGAGAGAACTTCATCAGCGACCCCTTCATAGTCGCAAGGTCACTGTTTGGTGCGGAGTGTCGCGATTCGGCATAATTGGACCCTATTTTTTTGAGGACGATGCTGGAAATTCTGTCAAGGTCAATTCGCAACGTTATATGGAAATGTTAAACACAAAACGTAAACTCACTCCACTCTCGGAATGTCCGGGTGGAGGGTGGGCTCGAGGGAACAACATCGAAGATAAAATTTGTTTTTCGAACATCTGCGGGATCAACAGCAACATTGATGCTGTTCATCACTACCTGCAATCCAATCGTCCCGCCGTGCTTTTCTTGGCGGAGACAAAAATCTCAGAGACTGCACCGATTAACCATCTCAACTTCCCAAACTACGAGGTGCACTCCAATCTGAGAAAGAACGGGGGAGTTGTGGCTTTTGTCCGCAGCAGTCTTTCCTGCTCCAGGGATCTTTCTTTGGAATCAGACCGGAAGGACATTCTGTGGCTTCGCCTCAACTCCAAAACATAACCAAATTTATTTGCTGCCTTTATCGCTCTCCCTCGAACCATAACTGGGATGACCTACTCGAATACCTCGCCGTCCAGATCGACTTCCTGAACATCACCCCGCTTCAGAGGTAGTTCTTCTCGGTGATTTCAATGCCCATAATGAGCTTTGGTTGGGCTCAAATAAGACGGATGCAGCAGGTCGTGCAGTCGAAGCGTTCGCTCTTACTCAAGGGCTGACCCAGCTGGTGACGAGCCCTACTTTTTTCCCCCGCGTCTCGTCACACGCCAGTAGCTTGCTAGATCTCTTTCTGACCACGCATCCTGCCCCTTACAGCACTGCTGTCCTGTCCCCCCTGGGTAATTCAGATCACGGTGCTGTGGAGGTTAGGTTTCGGTCAGAAGCCGCTGTGGCAGCAGAAACTCGCACAGGCCGCAAAACTTGGCATTACGGACATGCCGACTGGGAGGGGCTCAGAGACTTCTTCTCTAGCTTTCCTTGGAGAGATGTCTGTTTCACTGACGCGGATGCGTCGACTGTCTGTTCTTCAATAACCGAAATTATCCACGTCGGAATGGAGGAATACATCCCTCACATAGTGAAAGTTCCTAAACCAGGGCCCAACGGCTGGTTCAACAAATCGTGTGACACTGCTCGCCAGCAGAAGATCAAGGCCCACAGAACCTACTTACAAAACCCCACTGTAGAGAACAGACAAGCCGACGTCGAGTCCAGAAACAAATATAACGAAGCGGTTCGCAATGCCAAAAACCAGCATGATATAAAAGTTAGGCACAGGGTAATGTCGCAGCACAATGGCAGTCGGTCTTTCTGGACGCTGGCCAAGCAGATTGAAAAGAACTTCTCACACAGTAGCCTTCCACCACTTACGTGTCAGGATGGAACTATTGTATTCGACTCAAAGGCCAAGGCGGAAGTGCTAGCCAAGATCTTTGCTGCCAACTCCACCATGGACGTCCCCACCAACGCCCAAGTGCCGTCAATTCAAAGGGTTCCCCACACTATGCGGGAAGTAACATTCAGGCATAAGACCGTAAGACGAGTGCTCTTGTCGCTCGACATCAACAAAGCTTCTGGTCCGGACTTGATTCCTGCCATTGTACTGAAGAGATGTGCAGCGGAGCTTGCTCCAGTTCTTTCGCGTCTCTTCCAGATATCTTATGAATCCGGCACCTTCCCAGAAAACTGGAAATTTGCTCATGTACAGCCCATCCCAAAAAAAGGATCTAAAACCGACCCTTACAACTACAGGCCTATAGCTCTACTTTCTGTTATAAGTAAAGTGATGGAGAGGTGCATAAATCGCGAGCTTCTGGACTACCTCGAACGTCACAGCTTGATTAGCGACAGGCAGTACGGTTTCCGGCACCAACGATCCACAGGGGACCTCCTAGCTTACGTCACGCAACTGTGGAGTAAACTCATCCAGTCTCATGGTGAGGCTCATGTCGTTGCTCTTGACATCACGAAAGCGTTCGATCAGCTGTGGCACGCTGCCCTCTTAAGCAAACTTCCATCCTACGGCCTCCCAGAAAAGCTTTGCAGATGGGTGGCTGACTTTATCTCTTGCCGCAAGATATCCGTCGTAATTGACGGATTCTCCTCTTCATCCCACAACGTCAACGCGGGTGTTCCCCAGGGATCGGTCTTGGCTCCAACACTGTTTCTCTTACATATCAACGACCTTCTTTCCTGCACGATCAACCCAATCCACAGCTTCGCTGATGACAGCACTCTACATGCAGGAATTCAGAGTGACAAGCCGATCTCTGCCGCTGAGCTGGAAAAAAGAAGACTAGCGACGACTTCTTCTCTGACAAGAGACCTGGAGGCTATCACTGCTTGGGGACGCAACAATCTTGTACAGTTCAATGCTACCAAAACACAGTACTGTACTTTGACGAACAAAAAGCGTCCTAGCGCTCATACAGTTTCGATGGACGGTCGAGTTCTACCAAAGAGCCATTCATTTCGGCTGGTCGGAGTCCAGATCACCGAGGACCTGATCTGGCACGAACACATCTCTTCAATAGCTGCAGCTGCTGGGAAAAAGCTAGGCTATTTGTTTAGGGCTAAGAAGTACTTTTCTCCGCATGACCTTCTCACTCTATACAAGGCCCAGATAAGGCCTAGCCTCGAGTATTGCTCACACATTTGGGGTGCTGCCGCCCCGACTACATTGTCCATGCTCGATGCTGTCCAGAGGAGGGCGGTCCGACTGATCGATGACTCTTCTCTAACAGACAGTCTCGGGACTCTTTCGCACCGGCGGGCCGTCGGCGATCTAGCTCTTTTCTATCGCTACACCAACGGGCTTTGCTCCTCAGAGCTCTCTTCCATGATGCCGCCGCGCGATGCGCCTGCCAGACAGACCCGCCTGACTTCGGCATCCCATCCTAACCGTGTCAAACTTCGTACATCCAGAACTGGCCGATACGACCGCTCCTTTGTCCCGAGGGTGTCTAGATTGTGGAACAATCTACGGGAGGAAGCTTTTCCCAGTTCTACTAACCTTAGGCAGTTCAAAAATCGTATTAACAAAATTTCTTTGGGATCATCATAGCAGCCGCGGTGTTCCGGCATTTAGGCTTCTGCCTGCGCGGCTGTTTCGGTATAAAAAAAAAAAAAAAACATTTTTGGATACCAGAGCTTCGTCGACGGAACATAGATTTAAATACTGTATGGTTTCAGCAAGATGGCGCCACAGCGCATACAGCACGAGCAACAATGGTTCGAGTGCGAAAAATGTTTCCAGGAAGAGTCATTTCGCAGAATGGAGATGTTCCTTGCCCGGCAAGGTCTCCCGATCTCACGGCTTGTGACTATTGGTTATGGGGTTATCTCAAAAGCAAGGTATATTTAACGAGCCCAAGGACCATTGAAGAATTGAAGGAAAACATTCGCAATGAAATTAGCGCGATTCCGATGAGTATGGTACAGCGCGTAATGGGGAATGTGCGAAACCGTTTGGAAGAGTGTGTCCGCAGTAAAGGACATCATTTGATCGAAGTTATTTTCCATACATAAAATGGCACTTTCGATTACTTATATATGAAAATAAATATCTTGAAAGATACATTTGTAGTTTCATATTGAAACTCATCAGGTTCCTTTGGCGGACCCTGTATGTAGAAGGCAAAGTTAGTATTTCCTGCCATTTGAAAGAAGCTCTACGGTTCGACGTACTGCTCTTCTTTGCATAGTGAATACTCCATTCAGTCTTAATGTCAATGAAAAATATCCTTTCATTTCCTTGTGCTTTTGCGTGATCAATTTTCGAAGAAAATACCATGAGAAAACTGGCTAAACCGGCACGCAAGCAACAGGTCAAAAAAATCCAAATTATTCGGTGTCTTTTGATAGGCTATATTTCAGTAAAAAATGGTCCTATTTAGACTTTAAAAAAATCATTTTGAAGCTTCAACATGCTAGTTATCAGGTTTTTTGAGCAGAACAGTTTTAGGAGCAACGGTTCTCATACAATTCTGACAGATAGCGCAAGAAAATGGTTTTGTAAAATTTTTGCCTTTTTCTTTTTAGTCCTCGGGCCTATTGGTCAAAATTTGAGAGAAAAAGGAGCAAAATATCCTGGCTGAAAATGGAAAATCATTTTTCTTCAATTAAAAAAAAACAATTGTAAAACTTTTATTCATGGAATATTCCAAAAAATAAAAATACTGGCCAGGGACTGATCTTGAAAATATTTTGACGAATAGCGAACTGCACGACCTGCTGCATCGGTCTTGTTTGAGTCCAACCAGAGCTCGTCATGGACTTTGAAATCACCGAGAACTACCTCTGACGGGTGATTGACGTTCAGGAAGGCGATATTAACAGCGAAGTATTCGAGTAGGTCATCGCAGTTATGGAGAGCGATAAAGGCAGCAAATAAATTTTGGGGGACGTTTTGGAGCTGAGACGGAGCCAAAGATCGTCCTTGTCTCAGATTGGAGTGCACGTCGTAATTTGTGAAGCTACGATGGTTAATCGGTACATAGTCTGAGATTTTGGTCTCGGTCAAGAGAAACATGGAAGACTAGATTGAAGGTAGTGGTGATCAACATCGATATTGCTGTTAATCCCGCGCAGATGATCGTGAAACAAATTTTAACTTCGATGTTGACATTCCGAAAGTGGCGTGAGTTTACGTCCGGAATTCTCAGTACTCGAGGGATCCATCATCATTAATTTCTTTGTTGTGGAAGATTCGAGGGATGTCTTTTAAGTTTTGCATGTAGAAACATAGTAGGCCGCGCGGATCGAACGTCAGTACTGAATCTTAACCTCACTCTTTAGTAAACTTAAATGCAAAGTTTCACAACAATACGTGCAGTGTTCTCACTACAGTGAATTTTTGAGTGTCACCAAGTCATTAGAAAAATGGAACTCAACCGAGAACATTTTCGCGCCGTAATTTATTACAACTTTCAGAGACAATTATCGCAACAAGAATGCCTTGCTGAGTTACTGTCTGTTTTCGGCAACAAAGCGCCACACCAGTCGACAATTTCCCGTTGGTATGGAGAATTGAAAGGTGGAAGGGTGAGTCTTGGCGACGATCCCAGGGTGGGTGCACCAAAAACGGCAGTCACCCAGGAAAACGTCGATTCTGTGCGCAAACTCATCATTGAAGATAGACATGTGACATATCGCGAGATTGAGGCCTCCTTGAAGATCTGAAAGACTTCAATTCAAAAAAATTTACATGAAGAATTAGGAGTAAGAATATTAGTTTCTCGTTGGATGCCCCACTTGTTGACTGAAGAGCAGAAAGCAGCCAGGGTTAATTGGTGTCAAGAAACGCTTGACCATTTCAATTCCGGAAACTCAAAAAATGTGTACAGCATTGTTAGTGGTGATGAATCGTGGATTTACTGTTATGAACCAGAAAATAAACGACAGTCGGCTATTTGGGTGTTCCAAGGTGAAGAAAAGCCAACAAAAGTCATCCATCCGTTCTAGGAGTGTTTCGAAAAAGATGGTCGCGACATTTGTGTCAAAAGCGGGTCATATTGCAACAATTCCTCTTAATGAGCAAAGAACTGTTACTGCGGATTGGTATACCACCATTTGTTTGCCAAAAGTCATCACAGAGCTTTGAAAAATCATCCCCCACCAAGACAATGCAAGCTCGCACACAGCACAATAAAGTCATTTAAAACTACCCACCGTGTTGTTTCATTTCCATATGCGAAACTTAAGACATCCCTCGTAACTGACTGCGTAGCTTAGACGATGAAACATGCTGACATTCTTAAGACTCTATATGTGGTACCGCCTTGGTCGACCGGTCCTTGTCTACCACTTTCTCTTTCCTTACGAATGATGCTAAACAGACGTAAAGCGCCCCCCCAAACAATACTGATCTAACATAACACGCGACACCACACAACATTCTAAAAGACAATAACACACGACTTTTTCCAACAGATATATTTCGCATAACAAATGTTTGACAGCACTTTCGAGATGATTTATCTGAGAACGAATTCAATGGACGGCATGCATGTAACACTTACTTTTCGATTTCTGGCGCGCAATGGACGAACTCGTGCTGCCAAAAGCGGTAGGTGGGATTCTTGATGAGCTCGATGAAGGTGATGAGCAGACCCCACGGATGAGGTCGGTTCACGATCAGTCGTTCCAGCAGGACGCGCGTTATTTGCTCCTGGATCGCCTCCGTATTCGCTTCAGCGAACAGATATAGTAGCGTGCACGAGAAGTAGTGGGTGTGACTGAAAAGAATATTGTTTGTGTCATTCAGTATTATACAGGGTGTTTCAGTTTATTATTGCATAACTTTAAGATTCGATAGAACTTTTAAAATTAATGCATAAAGTCTATATAAACATGGATCGAAAAATGTGTGGCTTCTGAAATACAGGGTGTTTAAATTTACTTTCAAAAATAGTTTTTTTTTAAATATTTCGAACAATATTTGATGTATAACAGTGAACATTGGTATAAAAGGGTTTTTTGGTACGACAAAACGAACCATGGGCATAGTTACTGTAGCCGCTAGAGGGCGCTCTCTACTGTACTTGTAGTGTATTAAAATGACCGCAAATTTTTTCTTAGTGCAATTTTTTGCTTTTTGAATAAAAAAACTGATTCTTCGCACTTTTCAATATAAAAAGCTCTCTTGTGAATTTTCGTTATAGTTAGCCGTTTTTGAGATATTTCGATTTTTAAGGTTCGATGCATTTTTAATTATTTATGATAAAATAACGTTAAAAAGTCAGTATCTCGATAATTTTTAGAAGAAGGCTGTGCCTGCAAGTATTTTTGAAATTGAAAGCAGAATAAGGTTAAATTTCAATTAGTTGACAGTTAGTTTTGTTGTCTGTTGAAACCTGAAACGTTTTTTTGCAATTGTGAATGTACGAAATTTAGTTTCTTTTACTTGTAAGTTTTATAAAAATGCCATTTTTATTCTCCAATCAAGAGTTAGCGGATATTCATTTTGTGTATGGCTTTGTAAATGGAAACGCAGCAGAAGCAGCCAGAGAATACGCACGAAGATTTCCAAACAGACGACATCCAACTCGCTCAGTATTTGTAATAGTGCATCGCCAAATAATTGAAAATGGTTTTGGAAATCTCCAAAGGGATCAAAACATAAATGTTCGTTAGCGCAGATTTACCCGTATGATTCTGCGTGAGTTTGATAGAGATCCGACCACAAGTGTTAGGAGAGTTTCTGGTGCCTTGGGAATTTCAGCAAGCCATGTTCACCGTGTTCTTAGAAATGACCATAGACGTCTTTACCATTTGCAACCTGTGCAAGGACTACAGCCAGGGGACAGAGAACGAAGAATCACATTTTGTCAGTGGATTCGTGATAGAACTGATAATAATAGGGAGTTTTTAAGTAACGTTTTATGGACCGATGAGTCATGCTTCACTAGACGTGGAGTGGTAAATTTTCATAATCAACATATTTGGTCGCATGAAAAACCGCATGCAGTTCGGGAAAGAAATTTTCAGCATGAATTTAGTGTGAAGGTGTGGATTGGTATCTACCATAATCGACTATTTGGACCCTACCTTTTGCCTGCAAGGTTAAATGCTGCGACCTTCTTGGAATTTTTAAAGGTTGAACATGCAAATATGTGGGATGATGTTATGTTAGGTTTAAGAAGATTGGCCTGGTTCCAGCTTGATGGTTGTCCAGCTCATTATTCGAGAATAGTTAGAAACTGGCTGAACGAAAATTATCCAGAAAGATGGATCGGCCGTGGAGAACCAGTCGCCTGGCCTCCACGATCCCCTGACCTAAATCCATTAGATTTCTTTGTGTGGGGATTTCTAAAAGAAAAAGTGTACCAGACTCCCGTAACCACAAGAGATATGCTAATAGACAGAATCAGGAATGCATGTGATGAAATAAGGCCTAATTTGAATAATGCTATACCACGTTCGATCATTCGTAGATGTGAATTGTGTATTGAACAATTGGGTTTACATTTCGAGCAACTACTTTAAATTTTGTATGTTTGTCCTAACTATCCAATAGCATTTTAGTTTAAATAATTAATTAAATTTGTTAAAAATAATATTCGAAAATTAAACAAATGTTTGTGTTTATTTGGAGTTAGGAATTATTGCTGTGTTTAAAAACACAGTCTAAACGATCATCTTAATTACTTGTAATGCCCAAATCGAAAATGTAAAAAAAATATTATTTTCCATAAATAATTAAAAATGCATCGACCTTAAAAATCGAAATATCTCAAAAACGGCTAACTATAACGAACACTCACAAGAGAGCTTTTTTATGTTGAAAAGTGCGAAGAATCAATTTTTTTATTCAAAAAGCAAAAAATTGCACTAAGAAAAATTTTTCGGTCATTTTAATACACTACAGGTACAGTAGAGAGCGCCCTCTGGCGGCTACAGTAAAACTATGCCCATGGTTCGTTTTATCGTACCAAAAAACCCTTGTATACCGATTTTCACTGTTATACATCAGATATTGTTCAAAATATTCAAAAAAAAAAAACTATTTTAAAAAGTAAATTTAAACGGAACCCACGCATTTTTCGACCCATGTTTATATAGACTTTATGCATTAATATTAAAAGCTCTATCGAATCTTAAAGTTATGCAACAATAAACTGAAACACCCTATATATACAGTAATGGACAAAAGTATATAGACAAATTAATATTGTGCTGTATTTCTTTTTTAACTTGTTTTATTAATACACCAATCGGTATATATAATTCGTTATAGCATAATACTCACTTATACATAATAAATTCATTAGACTCCCTTCAATAAAAAATTAATTGAAAAAAACTGGAACTATGAAGGACAAACATATATAGACAAAGCAAAACAATTATAGAAAAAAGAAGCAAAGTTCATTGAATTATAGAAAACCAACCACGTTTGTGTTTATATTTTGTAGCATAACTATTATTATCAATCACTGTCTGGCATCGTCTCGGCATAGATTGTAGAAGTTTCTTGATATAAGATTCATCAATCTGTCTCCACTTTTGCTCTAAAGCGGCAAAAATTGTATCCTAGTTTGAATAATTTTTATCTCGTATTTGCTTATCTAAGTATTCCCATAGATTTTCAATGGGGTTTATATCGGGAGACTGTGAAGGCCATTTGAGAACTGGTATTTTTTCATCCAGAAAGAATTTCTTTGCGAGATTTGAAGTGTGTGGGTCATTATCTTGCTGGAAGATTGATCTTAAGGGCATATTGTCTTCCATACAGCGTAACATGACATGCTTTAGTATGTCTGTGTATACAAAACTTATCCATAATTCCAACTATTCTATGTAAAGGTCCCATCCCAAACCCCGAAAAGCACTCCCAAACAAACTCAAAAAAAGAGGGGCAAACCCAACGAAAAAAAAGTGGGACAAACCCTAGTTTTGCGTGGCTTCTCAGAAGCTGGTGTTCATTCTAACTACCGTTCATTTGAACTAAAATAAAAGAAGTGACCAACCCAGCGAAAAGAAATTCGAATTCGAAGCTTGGAAATTCCCAGTACAGTGGAAGACAGACGTAAAGTCTTGCATGGTTTGTTAGCACAAGCCTTGCTGGGGCACAGTTTCTCAGAGGCTTCTGTTCTGCGACTGTACCTTTTGAAGATGATGAGACTGATTTAGCAAGCTCAATTTCGAAATTCTCTAGTGGATATCGCAGGATTCGTGCGCTTAGTACACCTACACCTGCGAAACGCTGCAATAATTTTCTTAGCGGAAACACAAAATGACAGAGGAAAACGCATTATAGAATACCAACAAGGAAAAGTGCATGAATGGTGAAACATTGTATAACAAAGGGGAATACGCTATAAGTCCTAGGTTACTCACCTATTTGGATACCTAAGCTGGTTGGCAATCGCATTGAGGAACAGGTATCGACCCTCCGTGTCCAAATCGACAGCTAAGTTTTGGAAGATGTCCATGTGCGCGCTATGAGCGATTGTCGACATGTTCGGTGTGTGTGATTTGTTGCGAATATATGCAATCGCTTGAGTACCGACGTACAGTACCAACGCGTTCATCAACGGGATGTTGTATCGGATTCCTGGCTCGTTGGAGACCTGCAAATAACATTTGGTATTAAATAGATAAATAGATATTCTCAATACCTGTTGTAGATACAGCTTAGCTTAACTTAGGAAAAGGCTTAGTTCTTTGGGGCGATTACATGCAGTTGAGAAACTTGGGCTTACTGAAGATATTTGGGAAAAACTAAAATTTGGTCAAAATGATTTTATTTTTTTCTGACTTTGAGTATCAAAAACTAATGGACCTTTTTCAGTGGCACTTTGATGCCATCAAAAATTCAATTTGCATTCCAACTATACTATAACTATCTAAAACTGTAATGACTCATCGATGTTCACGTGAACATCACTTAACTACCAGTAGTCGGCTGTTCATAGGCGGGGTATGAATGTTTAACATGGGTGAACTAGATTTGTCACATGCTTAATAAAGAGTGGTTTGAAACATGTTGTAAGTCAAAAATTTGGGAATTACCTTTATTCATCGTCGCTTCCACTTACATCTGACAGTAATAAACTGTCGCTATCGCTTTCCTCGTTGAAATTGACTATAACTGGCTCTATGATGGTGTCGATGTGGTGGTCAAACTGCCACATTTTTGTTTCTTCCTTCACAACATGACGGATAGCATTCTGCCAAGCTTCGGGCGTTACTAGCTGTATGGAAGTCTCAAGTAAAACCTTAACGTCTGGTAATTTGAAGGTTGTGTTATGGCGCGCAATATAACCCTTCACTTGAGCCCAGATGAGCTCTATTGGGTTCAGTTCACAGTGGTAGGGCGGTAACCGCAGCACAGTGACACCACATTGACGGGCCATCTCATCAGTCACGTAACTAATGTTCGCAGGTTTGTGCTGTTTAATTTTTTCATACAATTCCGCTTTCACACATGAATCGTCAAACGGGATTCCTTTTTCGCGCAACCATTGCTGCATGTCACTTTTTCGAGATCCCATAGTCGGTAGACGTTCGGCTCGACGACTATGGTAGGAAGCATTATCCATGACGATCACAGAGTTGGGCTCAACTCGCTGAAGCACCCCTTGAAACCAGCTCTCGAAGCAGCTGGCATTCATTTCGTCATGGTAATCACCTCCTTTCTTAGAGACGAAAATCAATTCACACTCTTCTAAAAAGCCACTATCGCTACCAATATGAGTTACGATCAATCTTTGACCTTTCCCTGACAGTCCACGAAGACCTGTTGACAAACCTTCAATGCTTGCTTGTCGGTTACTCACTACGTTTTTGTCTATCCAGGTTTTTTTAACTGTGTGACCTCCATTTACCCATGTCTCGTCCAAATAATAGATTTTTCTGCTTTGTCGCCTATATTCAATCATTTCGCGTAGGTATTTTCGACGCCAGGCGACTATTTCAGGTCTCTCTATCAATACTGACTTCCGATTACGCGTTTCGTAACGAAAATTAATTTCGTGCAGGGATTTCCTCATTACCTCGACGCTCATTTGGGGTATAATTTCATTTTCCTTGATCGCTGCATGTACAGCCTTGAGGGTTGGTATCTCATTCCTAAAGAAGAATGAATGTACGGTTCGCCTTAACGCCATTTTGCTATCGTCATCCAATTTAACGGCCTTTCGTCCCTTCAAATTAAACTTTGGATCAGTAGTAGCTCCAGTTTTCTTCTTTTCATGCACCACTCTGCGAATGGTCCACTCTGGAACGCCAGTCATACTTTCACAACGCGCGACATAGTTCTGTTCAGATAATTGAACACGTTGAGCACGATTTCTTTCGCGTCCCTCTTCAGTGCTTTACGAAGCCGTCTACTTGTTCCCTGGCTTTCAGTACTTCCACTCGTGCCATTTGTACTCTCCATGGTTAAGTATAACCAAAACAGTAACCACAGAAACCACAACAATAACAATCACACAACAATTCTTATAAAAACACACAATATGCGATCGCTCAACGAAACACGTTCCAATGCGTTGCCGACGCCTATGAGTCTGCCGGTCGAGGCGCGTCTTTGATTTCATTGGTTCTACCGGCGGAGAACAATGAGCCATTATTTCCATCTCTGTCTATGCTGTTGACCACCGCAAATCCACAGAAACGACATATGTCGTACGCTATACGGCTGTACTGGAAGGAAGCCGGGATCGAGCTCTGATCACGTGTTGATCACGCGTATGAGTCATTACAGTTTTAAATAGTTGTGGTATTAGTTATCCAATACAAAGAAACTCACCTGTAGATTACTTCTCAGCTCTGACAGGAACGTGACGGGAGCGCGCGTCTTCAGGTAGGTGTCCAGGTCCTTTTTGAACTGCGCCGGTTGTATCATCATCGCGAAGTTGGTGAAGATGCGCGGGCTGTACGAGATCTCGGTGAGCATGTCCACTTTCAAGTTGGGCGTGAACGGATCGGGCAGGCGCATGTTGCGCGGAAACGCGGACAGGATCAAGTTGCGCATCTGGATGCAATTCGGCGGGATCACGTCGCAGAAGCCGTAATGGTAGTCGCACAAGAACTCGGGGAAGTCGTGGAGCAGGATTAACAGCACTCTGCAATATAATAATAGAATCGACACAAATATCTTTAGCGCCAATGTCACCAACATTAATATACTAAGTGACGTATAAATCCGAACACCCAGTTTAAATGGTTTTATTTTAATAAAAGTTGGTGAATGTATTTATCTTACTGTAAATAACAAGTGAAAAAATTTTCAGCCTTATCAGTTGGACATTCCGGTTTTTATACTGCTTTTTTTAATTCACCAACGCTCTAAAAATGAATATTTCAGCCGCAGTAAAGAATCAACGTTGGCGGATTTTGGTTCTTGACATCCTTTATGATCGGTTACGACGCCTAGAGTACGGAGACCTGTACGATTTCGTCAACTTAGTGAGTTTGATAGGGGCCGTATAGTGGGACTTCGGGAAGCTGGACTTTCTTTTCGGGCAATTGCAGTTAGAATGCAAAGAAGTGTAGACACTGTGGTTAGGTGTTGTCAGGCATGGCTTCGAGAAGGCCGTACGCAAAGAGCAAGGGGCACTGGACGCCGCCGTAGAACAACAGACCGTGAAGATCGCCGCCTAAGGGACCGTTTCTCCACTACCAGGTCCATTGCAAATGAATGGTTTGCAGAACACGGAAGACCTATTGGCATGCGAAGTGTTTACCGACGAATGAGAAGTTTCGGCTTGTTTTCATACCGGCCACACTGGGTCCTCCCTTTAGCTCGAGAACACCGACGTAATCGCCTTGAGTGGTGCAGACAACGGTCACTCTGGGATCAGGAATGGAACAGTATTGTCTTTAGTGACGAGTCTCGATTTAGTTTAGGCATGCACGATGGTCGTGCCAGGGTTAGAAGGCGACGTGGTGAAAGGAGGAATCCACAGTTTTTTGTTGAAAGACATTTTCATCACACTGTTGGAGTTATGGTTTGGGGTGCTATAGCTTATGGTTCCAGGTCACCTTTAATCTTCATCAGAGGTAACATGAACGCGCAACGTTATATCCACGAAGTTCTAGAACCCCATCTTTTACCCTATCTTGACACCCTGGCAGATACAACTTTTCAACAAGATAATGCCCGACCACATGTTGCAAGAGTCACAATAGACTTCTTTCAACATAATGATGTCACATTGTTACCATGGCCACCAAGATCTCCCGACTTATCCCCAATTGAGCACGTGTGGGATGTGATGGGTAGGAGATTGCTCAATTTGCAACGTCCTCCTCAGACTCTAGAAGCACTTCGAGAGGAGTTGGTGGTTGCCTGGAATGAGATACCACAGGAGGACATTGACCACCTGATCAGAAGCATGCCTAGGCGCGTTGGAGAATGCGTAGCATATCAGGGTGCATCCACACATTATTAAAGGTCAAAGGGCTTTAAAGCAGTGCAATCATTTTGAAATTTTTATTATTTACTTATTATGCTTCATTAAGTACTTATACAAAATTTTATTAAAATAAAACCATTTAAACTGGGTGTTCGGATTTATATGTCACTTAGTATATTTAGTTCTCGTTTTCATATTCAAATTAAAAAATCATTCATTACCACCACATTTAGAGAACTTGACAAAATTAAATAGTCATTATCATAACTACGAAGCTAGAGGTAGTATAGATTTTCATCTGCAAAATTGTAATAGTAGCATAACTAGTAAATCTATATATAAATTTTTGCCAATTTATGATCTAGAAATCCACACCAATGTAAACAAACAGCACATTCTGCATTTCTGGGTCCTAAAACATCGATATTTGTAAAAGTATCAGCATCCACCTATTATTCATCGTCTAGATATTATTTCCGAATCAAAAATACCTATTTATGAAAATATATCTCCAAACATTGTTATATTTTCTTGTTATTTCTATTATTATTATAACACGTCTGGGATATCAATTGCTTTCAAAGTGATCTGCACATCTGCAGTGTTGCCGAATCGGGGAAAAAAACGGAATCAGTAAATAGTGTCCTTGAATTCGGTATAAGGAAAATGCCGCCCCAAGAGCAGTGGTAGATCAAGGAGCTTTGAGTCATGAAAAACGTCTGTTATTGTATTGGGCGCGTACAGTATTTTACGGCGTCATGGAAATAATTTTAAATTTTCATTTGCATTTTTTCAAGTGTTGTGCAACGATTTTGGGAAAAAGTATAGTATATTTCAACAGTTGGCGGAGCTTTCTCCACTGGGGCCAAGGGTTGACGCTGACGGATCCCACACATGTGTCACTCGTTGGGGAGTTTTGAAATGTAATAATCAGCTGTTATTCAAATAATGTCTAATATAAATATAACCTAGAACGTGTACTCAGTGAAACAAGAAAGTTATTGCAAATTCTATTTTTTTGCAGGTTTTAAGTTTGCCGGTAGCTTTACGACATATATTAGAGTATTTCTTAATCGCTGTAAATATAGTGTGGATGTTTGTTCAGTTCCTGAACAACCAACAAATATTTGACTATGGATGTATGGATATCAAAAATCCTGAATGGTTTTGTGGGAATATCAATCGACGGTGCTCTAATGGTACTGATGAACGGCAAGTAAATGAATGAATGTTTGGAAACGAGCAATATCTATGAAATTTTTGGTAGAGCATGTCATCAAGTAGGTGCTTAATGGCTATCTGCAAGAGGTTTATAGGAAAAGAACACACGGTAGGTGTCAGGAATCAGTAAAATCGTATATCAGGATTGTAACCCTATAGGTGGAGGATAACGGACTGTTGATTTGACAATCCTGGTGGAATCCACCCTTAGACAAGTACGAGGATTGTCTCAAAAATAACGTTCCCAATAGCGTCGTGTTACTCGGCTTCCCCACCTTCGATCCCAACAAGAAGCGCCTATTGGCGATGCTCTTCATCGCCGTCACCGCTAGGTGTGAAATTCGTGCGGTCATCCGATCTTTGCAAGCGAAAACGTTACCACCCATAGAAATTTATCGCCACTCGAGTGAAGTATATAAGAACGAAGTAGGAGGCCGTCGATCTCCGAGGAAGACTGAGCAAATCTTGCTCGAAGATCGGCGAATCACGATCCGGGAACAGGCGGTTGAAATTCCTGAGGATTCTGAAAAATCGTCGTAGAGAAAAACTCTTGCAAAGCGTACGACTGCACCACCACAGTGCGCGTCCTCATGTCTCACAACAAACGGAGGATTTGGCAGCCAAGTTTCTAAACGGGCTGGCAAGTGCAAACGTGGAGTCAAAAAAAACCGCGTAGAAAGATATGGCGAAAAATAGCTTAAAGATCAACGTTTCCAATGGTGAATTCGTAAAAAAAATTCCGTATGCCTGAAAAAAAAAATTGGAAACCTTAATCTTGAAACTACCCTTGTAACTTCGCATATGCTCCGAAAAATATCTGATTCGTTTTTTTTGCATAATATTATCCAAAAAGGATATCTTTCAATGAATATTACATTCTATATATTATAGAACCAACCACCTTAAATGGGCTACAAAATATTCATCACCATTTTTTGACCAGTTAATTGGGGATGAGGAAAAACTGGTTCCAAAATAACATTAAGCAAGACCATACATGGTCCTCTGGTTGAAAGTTAACTTCTGGTGAGCAGACAAGTTGCATGCACTTTCAAAATTTCACAGTGTATCATTGAATTATCTAAGAAAAAAAGTAAACAGTTTAAAATGAAATAACAACTGTGCCGAAATGACTACTAAAAACGTGCTGAAAAACTGTTTCGAAATTTTGGGATATCCTGTATTAAATTGGATCAATTGTTCACTGAGAAGCAGTTCTTTCCCTGAAAATTTGAAATGCTCTACAATAACACGAGTTCCCGGAATAAAAAATTCTAAAAGATGCCGCGATATGAGACCAGTAAATGTGTTACCAGACATTGAAAAATTATTAGAGTCCATAGTGCATGACCAATTAATGCAGTTTATAGAAGAAAACAAAATTTTAGTGGAGGCGCAAGCAGGCTTTCGAAAAAAATATTCCACAGAAACAGCTTTCCAGTTGGTAACTGAGAATTGAAGAAGAGCCATAGACTCAGAAGAAGTTGTCATAGCAGTATTTTTGGATTTGAAGAGGGCATTTGAAACGATTGATAGAGATATTTTGTTAGGTAAATTGAAGGCATATGGTTTAACAGGAAGTGTTTTAGATTGGTTTAGAAATTATTTGTCTAAAAGGATGCGAGTTACAAAAGTTAATGACACTATTTCATCAAAAATTGAAAATACGTTGGGTGTTCCACAGGGCAGTATCCTGGGACCACTTCTTTTTATTTTATACATAAATGATTTACCTGCCATAGTCAAAAAATGCAAAATTCAGATTTTCGCCGATGACACTATGATTTATATAAGTACTAAAAATATTCAGTCGCGTATCTCTCATATAAATGAAGACTTGAAGCTTGTCTCAAAATGATTAGCATCTAACAGACTAAAATTAAATGCAAGTAAAACGAAAGCCTTGTTAATCGGAAAAAAACAATGTACAAATGTTCAACTGAATATTGATGGTGAAGATATTGAATTCGTAGAAAATTTTAAATACCTGGGAGTTTTTGTTGACTCTCGATTAATTTTTGATATTCATTATGAAAATGTTATAAATAAGATTAGTAGTAAAGTGGGATATTTTACGAGAGTTTCTGGATGTCTGAGTTCAAATAGCAGAAAAAGTATCTATAATACCATCATTCTTCCAAATTTCTTGTACTGTTCGACTATTCTATATTCAGCAAATAATTCCATTTTTGAAAGACTGCAAATTTTACAAAATAAGTGCATGAGAATAATACTAAATAAAGATAAATATACTCCAATTAGGCAAATGCTTAGCAAATTAAAATGGCTCAATGTAAAAAATTTTATCAAATATCTTGTAATGATATTCATTTATAAAGTAAAAAATAATATATTTCCATCAAGTCTAACTAATTTAACATCATCAAATGTCGACCATCATTTACATAATACCAGAAATAAAGATGACTTCCATTTAATGACCAAAAAGTATAACATATGCTACAAATCTGTATTCCATCAAGGGTTGATTGAATATAATAAATTATACTCGGAGATAAAAGACCAGAAAACTTTGACAAAATTTAAAGTAAAATTAAGAAATCACTTGTTAAATCTACAATTATAGGTTGCCCAGCATTTACATCATACACCATATGGCTTGAATTTACTAGTTCTAAGTTGTTTACAATTGTTCTGTTTATGTAGCCAAATGTGCTAAATAAATCTTTCTACTACTACTACTACTACTACTAGTTAAGTTACGATTGAAAAACCGGGCTACTTAAAGCAACAAAATTGAAACATATATTCGTTTCAATGTATAAACTAATATATATAAAAAAATATAGTTAAACGTACCTGAGCGTGCCCCTATACAAGATGGTGACCGGTTTCGCGAGTTCGGCGTTCCTAAGGAACGGCGCCAGATACTTGAACAGATCGATGAGAAGCTGCGCGTACAACGGCCAGCACTTCTGCTGTGGACTGCTGGCCAACATCCTACCGACGAACGCCCTGTGAGATACCAGTTCCAGCCACGCGTAACAGAACGCTGCCGCTTTGCAGGGACGCAAGATGTGCAGCGTGTGGCAGTAGGCGGTCAGCACATGGTAGTTTATGCCCTACACAATAGAAAAATTAGCTTTACTGTCTACGATCATTCTTAATGACAAAGCAAACTAACTAAACTATAACATAATTGCATATCGTCGCTGTTATGATGAAACCTTCTATGTAACAATTTTTCCACAGAAACGGTAATCCAAATGGTGGTGGAAGATTGTAACAATATTTTCAGACTTCAGGGCATTTGAGACTATAGATAGGGAAAAATTGTTAATGAAATCCGGTCACTATGGCTTTGAAGGATCGGTATTACACAATTTACAAAATTATTTAGTAAATAGAAGTCAAATAACTAAAGTTGGAAATATTATGTCAAGTGTTCAGTAGGGGTGCCACAGGGGAGTAAATTAGGGCCGTTACTATTTGTTATTTATATAAATGATATCTCTGACATTTTAGAACTCAGCAAAATTCAAATATTTGCGAACGATACACTTATAAATATATCCAAAGTGTCATAGTCTACCCCAAAACGCACATCGAATGAATCATATCAACATTGCAACGATAAACTCACCTCGAGCACCGGTTCTGGAGCATTGAGTTCCATGAACAGCATAGTAAAAATTCGTTGGTACGGTAGTTGATGGAATTCCGTCAGACGAGTGTCGTGATCTTGTAGCAAACAGCCGGCGACGATTCCCAATACTTTGTTGAGCAAGTGGATCTTCGTTTGTGTATTACTAGCATCGCCTGAATGTTTTACTAGTAAAGCGACTAATCTGTAAAGAGGACATGAAAAATGTGATGATTTCAGTGCAAATTGCGTTATCACAGCGTTTTACGTACAAGGTTGCATGCAATATCTCGGGTATTACAAATTCGATGACCTCGGAAACAGTATGAGATACGAAATCGGTTGCACATGGTAACTAGAAAACGACACTTAGAAAGTCCTTAAACAATTCGGAGTATTTCCTGAGAATTTTTCCAAAATCGTTTCTATGTTTTCCTGACTTGCCGAAATCTTTAACAATGGAGTAATTCCCCCTTTTCGAATTCCCTAGGTATGAATAAAAGTTACAGCAGACGCTCGATAACGTAAACACGGGTTAATGAAGACTTGCGCTAATGTAAACACACACTTCGTTCTATAGGATCGAACGGAACGCGCGATAACGTAAACAACGTGTACGCTCGATAACGTAAACAACTCTCGGCGCACGGAAACAGCGCGACGGTAAAATGCTGAAGCTTCGATGATTTATTTCGGGCGTCGGGGAGTCCCCGATTTATGATGTAGAGTGTAGGGGATTCACCTCTGCGATAAAATACGACAAACTCGGTCAGTCGTATGATCGTTTAGGATACGTTTATACGTACGTATGTATTTCATTTTTGAACTTTTTGCACTAGTTAATATATTTTACGACTATGGCATCCACATCCTATAAAAGAAAGTGTTTAAAGTTGAGTGAGAAAGTGAAAATCATAGACGAAGTTGCACTAGGTGCGGGAGTGACACAGTTAGCAAAAAAATATGGAGTATCGAAAGCAACAATCTGTAAAATTAAGCGTATGAAAACTCAAATTTTACAAAGAACGTGCAATACATTTGGAGGTCCGGGAAAAAGAAAAACTTTAAAAAATGCGAAGGCACCTAAAATGGAAAATTCTCTGTATAAGTAGTTTTTAAAACAACAGGAAAATCATGTCCCAGTTAGTGGCGAAGTACTTAAACAGAGAGCGAAACTGTTAAATGAAAAACTGAAAGAAACTGAAAATTTCGAAGCTAGTGATGGCTGGCTACAGCGATTCAAAACCAGATATGGAATTCGACTGCTGTCTATATCTGGTGAAAAATTATCAGCACAACCACAATTAGTGCAACCATTCAAAGAAAAATTGATGAAAACAATTACCGAGCTAGATTTAAGAATGGAACAAATTTACAACGCAGATGAAAGTGGCCTTTATTGGAAAATGATACCAGAGAAAACCTATGCTGCATCATTTGAAAAATCTGCCCCGGGAAGAAAGCCGGAGAAACAACGAATAACGTTTCTAGCCTGCACTAATGCTAATGGTTCACACAAAATAAAGCCACTGGTAATTGGGAAAGCAAAAAATCCGCGCTCATTTAAAAATGTTAATATCCCTGTTGATTATGACTGTTCAAAAACGGCTTGGATGACTAGCAGTATATTCCTGAAATGGTTCCACAGGTGCTTTGTCCCTCAGATATGACAATCAATTATCACAAATGCTCTATTCATAATTTGAAGATGTGTTTCCAATTTGTAGGTAAAAGGTTTCCTAAAACAACAGAAGCTTCCAATGAAAGCGTTGTTACTATTGGATAATGCACCAAGTCATCCTCCCGAGCAACAACTGAGGAGCAGGGATGGGTCAATTTTCGTCATGTACATGCCGCCCAACGTAACACCGTTAATTCAACCGATGGACCAAAATATAATAAGACTCACCAAACTATACTATAGGAAGTTTCCACTTTCGTCTGTCTTATCAAAGAATCCTGAAAACTTATCTGAGGCTTTAAAAAAAGTAACATTACGAGAAGCTGTTTTAGATTTACATATGGCCTGGAATGAACTTAACCAGCAAACTATTCAAAAATGTTGGAACAATTTCTTTTGTACCAATAATGAAGATGATGAAGAAGACGATGTCCCCTTAAGCGTAATTAGAGAATGTTTGCGATCCGATAATGATAATGTTATTAGTGTGTCATTGGATGTTGTTGATTTATTGAAAACAGTGAATCCCAACATTGTTTGTACTCCTGCTGATATTAATTTATGGAACGAAGATAAGCAGACGAATGATGCTGATAAGGAGGATATGGACAGTGAGGATGATGAGAACGATCCCATCGAAGTCAGAAGTGTAGTGACTGACGCGCAAGCTGTACAAGTTTTTAACCAAGCTTTAGATTGGGCTGAAAGAAAAGAAGTTTCATACACGGATATTTTAGTTCTTTGTAAATTAAGGGCGCAGGCATTGGAAGCGCAAATTTACGCAGACAAAAATTGTGAATTATTTTTCTTCTAATTAAAAAAATACTTATCGCTGTTAGAATATTTGTTTATTTTGTTATAAATAGTATGTATTAAACGCTTCTTTTAATAAATCAAATATTATATAAATCACGTTCGCTAATGTAAACATTTCGATAATGTGAACCACACTTGGATTAAATTAGTTTACATTATCGAGCGTCTGCTGTATTATCTATTTGATTATGTAGAAAACTGAAATCGTTTTTTATTTACTCTGTTTAATACAAAACACTTACCTGACGAACGCATCTAGCGTATGATAGCACTTCTGCCTCTGCAAAGTCATATTCGGATTCGATTTGTCGGCGAGTATCCTATAGACGGTTTCGACGCACAGTTGCGTCGACAGCCTGAAGAATCTCGTAATCAGATCGTCGGTTTTCAAGATACCGTAAACGTTCATTTGATGCACAAACATGCTGAACGCTTTCGTCGAGTCTCGACCGTGATTCGAATGGTAGATCGTGATCCAATCACGCAGAAGCTGATCGGTTTTCTCCACTAAGCCCGGCGGATCTTCGTAGTTGGAAACTCTCACCTGCAACATCATTTGATGAGTCACAGTTTATACAGCCCAATTTTGTTAGTTGAATTTTTTTGGAGCAATTTTCTGTAAGTTTACATTCTTGTCGACAGCCTTAATGTTTTCATCATTATTCTCGCGAAATAAAAGAAAAATAATTGTCTGTCACTTGTACTAACTTGCAAAATTCCATTGTGAATCTGGAGGTTAAGTCCCATGGGCGCTTTATCTACAAAGAAAGATGATTCGTGGTTTTGTCTCAAAATATCGATTATACTGCCAAGTCCTTCAGGTGGTTGGCGAGTGTGGGTTTGTATTTTTGCTAGCATGTCTATTGTGTTGCACAAATCGCTTTCAGTAACAAACTGTCCTGATCTGTAAGAAAAAAAAAATGTTAGGGACATATGGTAATAAAATGTCTTTGCGGTAAGATTTCGATAGCTCCCCTACTAATCAAAATAACTACTGAAATAAAAAAATATATATACATTAATGGATACAAGTATATAGACAAATCAATATTGTACTGTATTTCTTTTTTAACTTGTTTTATTAATACACCAACCTGTATATATAGGGTTGTCCAATAGGGACGCAAGAAAGTAAACGTCAATTTGACATAGACGCCATCTTTGTTTTCTGTCACCGACATGTCATTTTGTTGGTTGAATGTTTACCATTGATCGCTATGGAGTCGTATTCGATTGAAGACCGCATTAAAGTTATTCAAGAGCACTACAAAAATGGTGCAAAAATAAAAAACACGTTTCGCGCGCTTCGTGAACATTTCGGTCGCAACAACCGCCCAAACGAAACAACCATCGGTCGTCTGGTGCGTAAATTCGAGGCAACAGGTTCTGTGGCAAATCTGCCAGGCTCTGGCCGGCCAAGGAGCGTTCGCACACCGGAAAAAAATGCTGTTGTGAAGGAGAGTGTGAAAGACGATCCGAAACAATCAACTACGCGTCGATCCCTATAAGTGGGTATTTCGAGAACCAGTTTGCTCCGCATTCTCCACAAGGATTTGAATGTACACGCCTACAAGATCCAATTGACGCAAGAGCTGCGTCGGGCCGACCATTTTTCGCGCCGAACGTTCTCAGATTGGCTCCTTGAACACCGCCAAATTGATGCCAATTTTTCATCAAAAATCATGTTCAGCGACGAAGCGCATTTCACTTTGAATGGGACGGTAAACAAGCAAAACTGCCGCATCTGGGCGAACGAAAATCCCCGTGAGTATCAAGAGCAGCCGATGCATCCTCAAAAAGTGACTGTGTGGTGTGCATTTTAGTCAAAAGGCATCATCGGACCTTACTTTTTCGAAAATGCGGCCGGGGACGCCGTTACCGTCAATTCTGAGCGATATCACGTGATGATAGAGGACTATTTTTTGCTGCAACTTGAAGGAATGGATATGGACGATGTTTATTTCCAACAAGACGGTACAACATGCCACACAACCAACGTCAATATCCATCGATTGCAGTCCTTCTTCGGTGATCGCGTGATTTCGCGCATAGGAAATGTGCCATGGCCACCAAGATCGTGCGATTTGACTACCTTGGACTTCTTTTTATGGGGATATTTGAAAAGCAAAGTCTACGTCAACAAACCAGCCACCCTCCAAGAACTCAAAAACAACA
The DNA here is from genome assembly GCA_963669975.1 of Acanthoscelides obtectus. Classification (NCBI taxonomy): domain Eukaryota; kingdom Metazoa; phylum Arthropoda; class Insecta; order Coleoptera; family Chrysomelidae; genus Acanthoscelides; species Acanthoscelides obtectus. The sequence goes on from CAVLJG010000005.1 coordinate 3,626,505, forward strand.
TCGTTGCCGAGATAACTGCCATAGAACCGACCATGTTGCAAAATGTCATTGAAAATTTCGACCATCGCGTGGACGTCTGTAAATCCAGTCGTGGTGAACATTTGAGCGATATTATTTTTCATACATAAATGGTATAAATGAACCTTCAAAATAAAGTACCCAACTTGATTTGAATATCAATCTTTCTTGTTTTAATATGCGTTTACTTTCCTGCGTCCGTTTTGGACAACCCTTTATAATTCGTTATACCATAATACTCACTTATACAGAAATACATTCATTAGACTCCCTTTTGCTCTAAAGCGGCAAAAAGTTAATCCTTGTTTGAATGATTTTTATCTCGTATTTGCTTATCTAAGTATTCCCATAGATTTTCATGGGGTTTATATCGGGAGACTGTAAAGGCCATTTGAGAACTGGTATTTTTCATCCAGAAAGAATTTCTTTGCGAGATTTGAGGTGTTGCTGGAAGATTGATCTCAAGGGCATATTGTCTTACATGCTTTAGTATGTCTGTGTATACAAACCTATCCATAATGCCAACTATTCTATGTAAAGGTCCCATCTCAAACCTCGAAAAGCACCCCCAAACCATAACAGACCCGCCTCCATGTTTGACAGTGGGCAAAGTGTACTTGGGGTTCAATCTAGGACGTCTAACGTAATGAGCACCATCTGATCCAAACATATTGAACTTGGATTCGTCACTGAAACATACCCTCTTCCAGTCACAAATGCTCCAATCAAGATGCAACCGTGTAAATTGTAATAGGTCCAAATAACTTCAAATCTTTCAATCTTCTACTTATAGTTTTCGTAGAAACACTGACAATTCCTTTTGTCTCGATTTCGGTTTTTATTTGTCTTGGGGTTTTAAACGGATCTTTAGACGAAATTACTTTTATTCTAACTGATCTAGCATTTAGTTTTCTAGGCCAACCACTTCTCTTTGAGGCTTCCAAGATACCTTTTTCTTTATATTTGTTCAGTATTGCCCAAACTGTTTTACGCTTCAGCTTCAAATTTTTGGCAATGTCGACTTGACGTTGACCATCTTTGTATAACTCAATGATCTTCACATCGAAAGAAATTTCTGGACCACGCGGCATGGTCTTAAAATCACTCAACTTATTCCACGATACTTGATGAACACAGACTAATCCTCTTCTGACACGAAACTGTACTAAACTAATGCTGAAAAGAATTTGTCTACATAAAAAAAGTGCTTATATTCAGACTTGCATTGCAGATAATGTAAAAACAAGGAATTTACTTTTTCTACTAATAACGCATTTGTTTAAGGAGCAATGAAGTATGAATTCGTTTTCTAAAGGTATTTAGGTAAATATTCATATTTGTCTATATACTTTTGTCCATTACTGTATATCTACTTAACTATGATTGATACTTCCATTTAAAGGATGGGCCATCCGTTGGTTTCTTTTTTAAATTGGTATTAAAACTACACTCTTCAATAGAGTTATTCGCAAAAAAATGAAGCCTCCAAAAAGAACTTTGAACTCATTTATTTTGGATAAAGTCGAGCAATGTGAAGTATACACCACTGTTATGTCCTTAAAAAATCGGAAAAGTCCTGGGTTCGATGGTATTAAAAGCGAGCATTTGAAAATTATAGCCGAGGACATAACAGAACCACTCACTTACCTAAAAACAAATGCTTTGAATCTGGCATATATCCCTCAATTTTAAAAAAAGGTAATATAATACCGATACATAAATCAGGAACAAAAACAGATGTTAACAACTATAGACCAATATCAATCATATCCAGTGTAGTAAAGGTTTTTGAAAAAGTTTTATCTACTAGAATGATTCGATACCTCACAAAATTCAAAATTTTAAGTGAAAATCAATATGGATTTACAGAAGGGAAGGCTACATCGGACGCAATAACTAAAATTGTAAATCAAATACATCAAAATATTGATAACAGAATCCCTTCAATCTGCATTTTTGTTGATTTAAAGAAAGCTTTCGACACAGTTAATCACAAATTATTATTAGAAGCATTGGAGAGAATTGGTTTCAGAGGAAACGCGTACTCACTGATTGAAAGTTATTTGTCAAATCGCCCACAATTCTGATACAAAAATTAAGAAAATCGTAAATACTATTAAGTACGAAAAACTTGAACGAGAACTTGCTGGCTGCTATTGGAATTTTGGTGAGAATATGGAAAAAATATATGACAACATAATAGGAAATATAAAAACTTGTTTAGATCTTGCAACTGATAAAAAACTGATTTGCACGACAAAAAATACACCCTGGTATAACAAGAATATTAAGGCAGTTCAAAATTTGAGAGACAAACAATACAATAAATGTATATTCACAAAATCAAATGATGATTGGGAGGTATATAAAACTCTTAGGAATAAATGTGTATATGTAATTAGAGAAGAAAAAAGAAAATTCTACGATAAACAAATCGATAATAACAAGTACGACAGTGTAAAGATGTGGAAGACTTTAAAAAGACTGATCAATTCGAAGCCGGATGATTGTGTAAATCAAGTTCAATTCGAAAACGGTACCGAAACAAATTCTTTGGTGATTGCAAACAAACTAAATGAATATTTTGTGGAAAGTATTGTTGATATTGTAGGTACTGCCAATGCTGCACCTGACTATATGAAAATCAGTTTCCAGGGGGAAATGTTGCATACACTTTCAAAATTTCACAGCGTATCATTGAATCATCTAAGAAAAAAAGTAAACAGTTTAAAATCAAATAACAACTGTGCCGAAATGACTACTAAAAACGTGCTGAAAAACTGTTTCGAAATTTTGGGATATCCTGTATTAAATTGGATCAATTGTTCACTGAGAAGCAGTTCTTTCCCTGAAAATTTGAAATGCTCTACAATAACACCAGTTCCCAAAATAAAAAATTCTAAAAGATGCAGCGATATGAGACCAGTAAATGTGTTACCAGACATTGAAAAATTATTAGAATCCATAGTGCATGACCAATTTATAGAAGAAAAAAAGACTTAAAAGATTTACGTTTCGGAAATTGTTTCAAAAGAAATTTAAAAAAGTGGCTACATTCTATATCTGGGACTGAAATTCATAAACTCATAAATACGAACATCAACTAAATACATAATCTACTGTAACTAATTTTTGTCCTTTTTTGTCATTTGCATTCTACAGTTTCAACTTAAATTATTGGTCCATGTACAGGCGATGCCTTCTATTGGGCCTGTTTTGATTTTATATTTATTTACTCATATTGTTTGTTATCTTTGTACATTGAGTGAATAAATATTATTATTATTATGTTGACTGTCTGAAGAGAAAAGTGAAATTTCCAGCATCCATTATGGTCTGGGGCAGTACGTCATCAAAAGGAGTAGGAAAACTTTAATTTAATGGTGGAAATGTGGATACAAACAAATATTTGGCAATTTTAGAAGAATCGCTTTTACCAGTGATGTTTGACATCCGGCCAAGATTTTGTGTTTCAGCAAGATGGTGCAGCGTGCCATACCTCAAAAAAGGCTATAAAATGGATTGAAGAAAATAATGTACCACTTTTGAAATGGGGTTCTAGCAGTCCAGATCTGCCACCTATTGAAACTTTGTGGCACGAGATGAAAAAGGTTCTACGACAACATCCTGCTCGTACAATCACCGAACTGAGACAAAAGCTTCGAAAAATAAGGAATTGTTTTACACCAAATTTTTGCCAAAACTTGGTTAACACTATACCCCAAAGAATTTCAGCCGTAATAAAAAATAAAGGTGATGTTACCCAATGGTAATCTTTCAATTGTTGCTTTGTTAACTTCGCGCATTTATTCGCACATTGTTTATTTGTTCAGATGTTCTATCAGTTATAGGTCTAAGTGATTTCAAATATGTATTTTTTATCTAAAATGTTTTTGAGAAAATAAATTGTTTTAGAAGTAAATAGCTTCGTCATGTTTAATTTATAAAGGCATATTTTGGTACAAATCTTAAAGTGGGCCAACTGGAGTGGGAAGGGTCTCGTAGTGCACGAATTTCCATTTTTGTAATAAACCGTAACACAGAACGCACGCTACTCGCCCCCCCTTTTCCACTTACCTATCATCGATCAGATACAGCTGCATCAACTGCATAACGAAACTGACGCCCATATAGTTCAAGCCGTTCTCCATGCATTGCGCCAACGCCATATCGTACTGCGGCACGTTGACCAGGCCCGATTTGATAAGCGTATCGACGGCGTCGATGTTGTACCGTTGCTGTTCCTCTCTGCATTCGGTCAGGCAGCGCGTCACCAGCTTGTTCGTCCACTGCTGGCCGTACACGCGCGGGTCCTGCATCGTCTTCAAGATGCGCGTGATCAGATCCTTGAAGCGCAACGTAACCGGATCGGCGTCGCTCAGAGCTGGCACCAAGCAGTCTTGAAGGCTCTCGACGCACTTCAATCAAATTGTAATAGTCGTAAGTCAAACGTTATAGTGAATTTTTCACTTGATACGCTCACAAAACTTATACGATCCCTAACACGAAAATGTTAGCAAAGATTTCCTTTATTATAAGAAAAATAAGTTACAACGTAGGGAAAACCTTAAGCAGTTACTGTGCCTTATTTGAATATAGATTGATCAAAATTGTTTAAAAAGATACTTATTCTACAAAAACGAACTATTAAATATATATCTACAGTATATTCAGATAAGAGATAGACCGGATGTAAACAAAAGGTTCGGGTGATTTTCACGCTAACGCCGCCGTCTCGACGTAAAACAGGAGCCCTCATTGATCAATTCGCAATTAAATGCCTATGCCGAGCGGCAGAGCAGTCGTATCAAGGCAGAGTCACATTCAGGTTCAGACGTGTTACGTATGTCGTGTGCATCATTGCAATTTGATATTTCTTTGGACGTTTTCGTTTGTTATCTTATTAAGTTGTTGAGTTTGTCGTTGTTATTGTTATACCTTGTTATTGATTGTTATTGTTATCAACTGCTTGCGCAAAATGCCCAGTAGTACAGATACTGCCGATGAAGTTGTAAACTCCTGTAGTCCACCTAGGAAACGCTCTAAAAAAATACACCTGAGTGCAGAAATGAAAGAGGTCATTTTGAATATATATAAGATCGAGCGCGAGGAGAACGAGGCATCAACCATCAAAGAAATTGTTGTGAAGGTTTCTCACAAAGTTGGGGTGTGTCGCGCATCAGTGTTTAACGTGTTAAGACAATACAAATAAAACCACACCTTTTCTGAGCCAATGACCAGTAAACATCGCAAAAGTATTGTTAAATCATTGGATGAAGCTGATAAGCATGCGATTAGGAGGAAAGTGCATGAATTCTTCTTTAGGAATGAAATACCTACTATAGATAAAGTACTGCAGGAGGTAAATGGAGATACAACGTTGCCAAATTTCAAACGATCAACTTTCCATGCGTTACTGAAGCATTTAAATTTCAAATGGAAAAAACGGGGTCGTAATAGTTTACTATTGGATAGAGAAGAAATTGTGCTATGGAGGAGGGATTATTTAACAAAAATTGGGAAATATAGAAATCAAAACAGGAAGATTTATTACCTTGATGAAACGTGGGTAAACGCAGGACACACTACAAGTAAAGTATGGGTTGATGATTCTGTAACTTCATCCAGGAGGGCCTTTCTAGATGGACTGTCCACCGGATTAAAAAATCCAGCAGGTAAATACGAGTAATAGACAAGAATCGGATGTTCTTCAAACCTTGGGAACAAGGTTCTAAACATTAATTCCAGGGGGCAGATAAAACATATTGCAAGTAACAAAACTTTTATAACTTTCGATAAAATGCGTGGATGTTTTATTGTCATTTTCATTTGTTAGAACTTTTTTAAGCCATGTTTTTATGTGTTTTCGATATTTCAATAATTTTTTAATATATCCTTAAAATATGTCGAATATTATAAACTTAAAAAAAGTTACTAAGTTTTATATTGTGTACCGTTCCTAATATTTCTAATCATTTTAATTCATACTTTAAGCTTTATAAAGTTATAATTTGTTAATATTAATATTTGCGCGTATTTCCGGTTCCTGATCATTCATTTTTTAAAGGTTTATAACTTTAAATTAAATTGTGAAAAATATCAACTTTGAAGAAGCAATGCTGAAAGTACAATTATTAAGAATTGTCAAGGATCACAAGGCGGAATATCAAAAATACGCCATTGACGAAATGGCGGCAAGTCCTGTGCTCCGTTTACCTCCATACCATTGCGAGCTCAATCCCATTGAGCTCATATGGGCAGAGGTTAAAAATTATATAGCTAAGCACAATACAACTTTTAAATTTTGTGACCTCAAAGGACGTTTCAAAGAAGCACTAGAATTAATAACAGCGCAAAAATGGGAAAACTGTATTAAGCACGTGAAAGACAAAGTTGAAAAGAGAATGTGGGAACTGGACAATATTTTAGAGGAACAAGTTGAGCCATTCATTATTGACGTTGGTGCTTCAGGCAGTAGCGATGATGAAAGCTCATCAAGCTCATCTTTCCAATAAAAGATGTCGTTCATCAAATTCGGTAAGTTATAAGTAATTATAAAGCTACTGTATTTTTTAATTAATTATTGACATTTTTGAACCCATTTTGGCAAAACCTATTCAAGAATCTACTTTCTGACAATGTTCAACCATGCACAGTTTTTTACGTTTTGAACGTTTTAAATTGGTTACATATTTACCTAGAAATCAAAAAATATACTAATCAATATTATAAAAGCAATTTTAAGAGATATACGATTATTTTTAATTTAGGCCAATTTAAACGCCATTTTGAGATTATATTTGACTGTATTTCACCAAACATCAGGCGGCATCCGAAGCTGGAAATCGAAGCGAAAATTTTGAAACCCTTATGTATATTTACATCATTATATATTTCTTACCCAACCCCCACATGATCCTATATCCATCACCAATCGTATACACATCGAATTGTGCTAATTTACTACAAAGTTACGCAAAGCAGCATCTACTATCTAAAATATGTACTGCGTGACTCTTAATACGTCCCTGCCGAATGTTACAGCGTTCGATGATCACGTGGTCTTGTTTATGTCCGGTCTATCTCTTATCTGAATATACTGTAGAAGCAATCCTACAGGACTGAAAAACAATATGAATAATAGATATTTTTGAAAATTATATTGTAATTTGTCATCCTGAAAAATCATATTGACTATGTGCATTATGAACTCACCTTTTGTACGATGGCTTGAGGTGGAGCCAAATCTCTGTTTCTCAATGTATACATGAGGTTATCTCTTATTACAAGCATATTTGCATTCATGTGGTTGTATTGTCCTTGACCGGCGGTCAACTGCACGAATTGTTCAATCTGAAAGAAAATATTTATCATCACCACATTCCGATGACCAGCTACTTTCTGTCCAATCTATCCCTCATATCAGAATAGGATAAATTTTGATGCTTATGTTTTCTTTGAAATATGAGGCCTAAGTGATGAAACTGGCAACGTAGCGTTCGACCTGGCAACACTGGAGGCGCTGGGCTTGGGGGGCAGACAGGAGAACATCTGATTCGCCTTCAGTGCAAGTTTGAAGTCGCTCGAGTCGTTTGGTTATCCGTAGAGATTTTTTCTGTTGTGTTCGGACTTCGAGACCCCAAGTTTTTCGGTGGTTTATGACATTTTCAGAAGGGAGAGAGTCGATTGAAGATGAACCACTAAGCGGGGGGCCTTCATCTTCAAGAACCGATGAAAATATGGACAGAATCTGGTGTCTTGTAGGTTCAGATCGTCGGTGACTAGTCAGAATGATCGAAGGAGAGCTAAATTTGACCCGCACCGTTCATCACTTTGAAAATAACTGTTTGGTGTTGCAGCACGATAATGCTCCTTGTCACAGAATTTTTGGCCAGTAATAACATTTTTGTGACTATTCAGCCTCTTTATTCGCCCGACTTGAATTCTTGTGACTTTTTCTCATTTTGGGGATCATTCAAACGGCGGTCTTAGATCTTTTTTTTGGGATGAGTTGGATACGAGCGCTGTCATTAGTAAAATCGGGCCTAAATCCATATACTCACCTCAACGATCAGCTTTTCGTAGAGCAGCGACAACGCCAAATCGTCGGGCGGCTGTTGCGGTTGCGCCTGCGCGATCTGAAACGGCGTCGCCGCGTGAGGCGGCTGTTGTGGCGGCGGGTGCTGTTGCTGCTGCTGTTGTTGCTGCTGCTGCTGCGCAAGCGCGACCGCCGCGTCGAGCTGTCCGCCGGCGCCACCTATCGGCTGTTTCTGTCCCAGCACGACCGCGGCCGCCGCCGCTGCTGCGGCTGCGGCGTCTCGCTCGGAAGGCAGGAAACCGGGGATGTTGCGCGCGAATTCTTCGTAGACGGCCATCTGATTCGGCGCCACGCCGCCGACTTTCAAGCGGATTTGTTCGGGCATGCGCTCGGCTTGGTACGTCAGGGCGATAGCGTCGCAATAACGTCTGCAATCGAATATTCTTTGCGGGATTACCAATCAACAGCCACCTGAACACCCTATACAAGGTGTCCAAGATAAGGATCGTATGCATGGGGATCTCGACACCTGTCGGAGATACAGCTTAGGTTAAGGAGAATGTTGCGCTCCTCGGGGCGTATTTATATGCGTTGAGAAACTAAAAATCCTGCAGAAATGTAGCTTGCCCTGTTCGTACAGCTGTCACCAACCTGGCAGCGATCGTGTCCAAGGTCCCGCCACACAAATTCCGTTCATTCGCTATTTAGACAAAATTCACACGGCCGGATCCCAGACACTGTCGCCAACAAGTTACCGAAAAGGCGTGGCAATTTATTTACCACAACTCATTAACTGCAGAACGGTGCCTCCAATTGTTGCAACATCATCTAAAAGTTAAACTATAGCTCTCACAGGTATCGAGATCGCCGTGCATAGGATCCTTATCTTGGACACCCCGTATGTTCAAACATACTGTGGATATCTATTTTGGAGATGTTCTCCGTCTCCAAATAAATAAACAAACACAACTTACCTCCCTTCCTGCCGCGCCATCTTCCTCAACTCGTACTCGCTCATCAGCCGTTTGTCGATTTCGGGTATCGCCTTTTCTACCGCCGTCTTTTGCACGAATGCGCACGCCAGCTCCATGTTGTCGTTCGCTATCACGCTGGCGGCCTGTTCGATCATGTCCTTCTGTTGCGCGGTGGGAGAGACCAGCTGTGCCAGCAAAGCCTGTTTCAGGTGCGTGTTGATTGCGGACAGCAATTGCTCCCTAAAATATATCAGGCTAGCCCCATTAGTCGAATGGCAAGTAGACCACGTATACGATACAGCCAGAATCGTCAGCCGCCTAGCGGTCATGCGGTGACTGGGCTATTCTCAACAAACATTCTATCAGAATGCTATTTCAGCAGCGGAATCGGTCCAGCGTAAAAGCTGGTAGAGATTTTTCTCATGCCGCGCTCCTTCAAAGGATGAATTTTTAAAGTCTTGTTTACCGTCGTCATACTAAGAATATTACAACTCTGTATAATATAGTCAATAATGGTCAAAATTAATTTTGAAGTATCCTCAAAAATGACACGCTCCAACTCTACTTTTTACACTCCAACCGGTACGACAAATATATCATACATGTCTCCAATAAATAGTATGTGTAATAGTTTTGATTAGTATTGTCAAGGATGAGATATTAAATTTGATTATTTAAAGGTGGTCTTAGGCAGTTTTAAAAGAAATTACATGATAATGAACGGAATGCAACCCATCTTCAACCTTTTTAGTACATTTTTAACCTTAATGGAATACCTTATATGTATATTTTAATTACAACTATTTTATTGTTCTAGTAGGAAAGCTGTTAATGTGATTCAATTTTGACTTTCGATGCACAGAAGCGCTTTAAAAAATTAAGGAGTACCACTATTTGATTCCTTTTCTTGGTTGATCTGAGAAAATGCACATAATGTGCTCATTCTACTTTCTGACTCTGATAAAAATACTTACCGGCACGTAATCATTGCCATGCCCGCTGTCAAGTTTCTAACCATGTAATGGGCAGCTAGTCGAATCCTGTTTTCGTCTGGATCGAGGGAGAAGTCTTTCCTTACAATTTGCTCACAGGTTTGCAATGCTATTTTGATCGACCTAAATAAAATAATACTATTTATTCACTCCATTGTATTGGGTTGTCCAAAACGAACGCAGGAAAGTAAACGCATATTACAACAAGAAAGATTCATATTCAAATCAAGTTGGGTACTTTATTTTGAAGGTTCATTTATACCATTTATGTATGAAAAATAATATCGCTGAAATGTTCACCACGACTGGATTTACAGACGTCCACGCGATGGTCGAAATTTTCAATGACATTTTGCAACATGGTCGGTTCTATGGCATTTATCTCGGCAATGATGTTGTTTTTGAGTTCTTGGAGGGTGGCTGGTTTGTTGACGTAGACTTTGCTTTTCAAATATCCCCATAAATAGAAGTCCAAGGGAGTCAAATCGCACGATCTTGGTGGCCATGGCACATTTCCTCTGCGCGAAATCACGCGATCACCGAAGAAGGACTGCAATCGATGGATATTGACGTTGGCTGTGTGGCATGTTGCACCGTCTTGTTGGAAATAAACATCGTCCATATCCATTCCTTCAAGTTGCGGCAAAAAATAGTCCTCTATCATCACGTGATATCGCTCAGAATTGACGGTAACGGCGTCCCCGGCCGCATTTTCGAAAAAGTAAGGTCCGATGATGCCTTTTGACCACAATGCACACCGCACAGTCACTTTTTGAGGATGCATCGGCTGCTCTTGATACTCACGGGGATTTTCGTTCGTCCAGATGCGGCAGTTTTGCTTGTTTACCGTCGCATTCAAAGTGAAATGCGCTTCGTCGCTGAACATGATTTTTGATGAAAAATTGGCATCAATTTGGCGGTGTTCAAGGAGCCAATCTGAGAACGTTTGGCGCGAAAAATGGTCGGCCCGACGCAGCTCTTGCGTCAATTGGATCTTATAGGCGTGTACATTCAAATCCTTGTGGAGAATGCGGAGCAAACTGGTTCTCGAAATGGCCAATTCTTGGGATCGACGCGTTGTTGATTGTTTCGGATCGTCTCTCACACTCACCTTCACAACAGCAATATTTTCCGGTGTGCGAACGCTCCTTGGCCGGCCAGAGCCTGGCAGATTTGCCACAGAACCTGTTGCCTCGAATTTACGCACCAGACGACCGATGGTTGTTTCGTTTGGGCGGTTGTTGCGACCGAAATGTTCACGAAGCGTGCGAAACGTGTTTTTTATTTTTGCACCATTTTTGTAGTGTTCTTGAATAACTTTAATGCGGTCTTCAATCGAATACGACTCCATAGCGATCAACGGTAAACGTTCAACTAACAAAATGACATGTCGGTGACAGAAAACAAAGATGGCGTCTATGTCAAATTGACGTTTACTTTCCTGCGTCTCTATTGGACAACCCTTTACAATGATACCAAACAAAATGAGTAAATAGATAATCACAATCAAAACAGGCAATATTTTCAAGTTGTAACTGTAGAATGCAAATGACAAAAAAGGACTTATTGCTCATAAGCAAAAAGCTTATTATTATATAACGGTAACTGGAGCCATGTTTTTGGAATATTCACAACTATACAAGGTGTCCCAACTTTGAGCCACATATCTAAGTTGATTTTTTCAAATGGAAGAAGGAGATTGATATAACTTTTTATACATTTTATTTAACAAAAACACCTTCACCGACCTGTCAACTACGGGCGCGATCCACTCCTGCACGGCCCTTTCGATGGACGCTCTCACCAGCGCCTTCAGCTGTGGCTGAGTCTGGAAAAGCAAGATGGACGGCGAGACGACGGTGTGCGTTTGGAAAGCTTGCATGCCGGCTATCTGGATATCGGAATACCCGAAGCGGGGCTCCGGCGGCGCTGCCATTGAAGACGTCGGTGTGCTGCTGCTGTTCTGGATCACCGGAGAACTTATCTGTTGCCCTAAAAACAAAACAAAAATAGAGCATAATAGAGCAGAATAAACTCCTGTATACGTCTAGGCATCGACAAAATGCTGCATATGCTGTGGCGGATGGTACAAAGTGGACAGTCTCCTCAGATATCACACGTGTTCGATGGGATTTAAATCCGGTGAACGGGGTGACCACGGCAACACAATAACGCTGCTTCTTGAAGAAAGTTCGCAGTACGACGAGCAATATGGAGACGTGCATTGCCTTGCTGAAAAAGGACGTGTGGACGGCCCTCTAGATACGGCAGTAAAGTGGTTTGTAAGACATCATCAACATAACGCGCAGCCTTGAACAAAAAGGACAAACCATTACTCCAACAGTCCTGTGTACGTGCAAATCCAATATCACGGCGTACTCCACGGCGGCGTCTTACCCTTCTACGACCATCGTGCGTACCTAGACAGAATCGCGATTCGTCGCTGAAGATGACATTATGCCTCACAATGTTACCTCTCTGCTCTAGTTCAAACGTTGGCGACAGTGGTCCGCAGTCAGAGGAAGCACTAAACAAAAGTCCAAAGGCGATAGAGTCTACGCATAGTAACAGGTCTACCTTGTTCTCCGAAACAAAATGTATGTAATACATGGTGCATCGTTTGCCAAATTGAAATGGCGGTTAGATGACGTCTTTTTCTAGGTCCAGGTCCATCAAACAGTTTTTAGCCCAACGGAATTAATTATGTAGATTTTTTAAATTTTTTTAGTAAAAACTACAAATTGTAATACACAAAGTGAAATAAAAAAAAATAAAGAGTACCTAATGATTCATTTATCTTAATGGGTGTTGTAAAAATCTTACAAAATGAACATTACTTGCCAACAGCATGTAGTTTTTTATTTATAAACTCACAAAGGGTTACAAAGAAGAACAAAGAAAATGTAAGTCACAATTTTGAATTTCTGTGAAAAAAAACTAAAAGCGTTCACGTACTTTTAAAAACTACTCTAGTTTATCCGGATTCTAACGGTATGCCACAAGTCACAAAAAAATTTAACTAACTTACTGAATTTGCAAATTTTGTGTACAGGGGAAGGAAAATAAAAAAGGGGAAGGAAAATAAAAAAACGTGATAAATCAAATTTCAATCATTCATTATTTTTTGGGTCTTTGTAACCCTTTGTGAGTTTATAAATAAAAAACTACATGCTGCTGGTAAGTAATGTTGATTTTGTAAGATTGGTACAACATCACCCATTAAGATACATTAATCGTTGAGTGGACATACTCTTAATTCTTTTTAATTTCATTTTGTGTATTACTTTTTGGAGTTTTTACTAAAAGAAATTAAAAAATCTACATAACACTGATCAACAGCCAAAATATATCCTAAATAAAATCAACAAAATATTACTATTTTTAATGTGCTAAAACCGGAATGAAACTTATTTTTTCAATATTAGTTCAAGTTTTAGAGATACGGTAATTATATTTGTTCCTGCTGTGACAGTGTTAATATACTGTAATTCACAAGAATGCACGTGCTATATTTTTATATTCGGCAAGGAAAGATGATGTAATCGGCATGATTGTGTTACGTTATACATACGTGTACATTATATTGTTTTATATTAGCCATTTTTTCCTCAGTTGGCTGACAGCGTTCATGCAAGATGTCTCGAAAGTGTGTAAACAATCCAGATCAGTTTTGTTACGTGTGTGGTGATGTGACTTTTGCGTCTCAGAGACGGTCTATTACTATACCAATAACAAAGGCATATCAGCTTTATTTCGGTTGTAAACTAGGTGATCAAGACAAACAGTGGGCACCCCACATCTGCTGTAATACATGTGCTTCAAGTCTGAGGAGCTGGTTAAATGGCAAAAAACGGTCTATGCGCTTTGCTGTCCCAATGGTTTGGAGAGAGCCTACAAATCATATTAATGATTCTTACTTTTGCATGGTACCTTGTGTTGGACAAGCCACAGGTATGTCCAAGAAAAAAAAATCAGTTATTAACTACCCAAACATACCATCTGCGATCAGACCTGTGCCTCACAGTGACGAAAATCCTATTCCAAAACCCCCAGAATCCTACACTTGCGAATCAGATCATGGCGATCGAGTGATTCGTCAGGAAGAAGATATGCCATCAACGTCAAGAGATCCTGATTTTATACCGAGCACGTCATGCCACCAACCGCACAAAATAACAGTCAGAATTAAATGATCTTGTAAGAGATTTAGAACTTCCAAAATGTAAGGCAGAGTTACTTGGATCAAGACTGCAGCAGTGGAACTTGTTAGAAGACGATGTTTCGGTATGTGTTTTTCGTAAACGCCACAAAGACTTAGAACCATTTTTCAATATGGAGAATAACTTGGTTTTCTGCAGTAACATTAAACGGCTTACTGGCGGCTTTAAATATAAACTATAACCCAGAAGAATGGAGATTGTTTATAGACAGTTCAACATTGAGTTTAAAGGTAGTGTTATTGCATATTGGAAATATTTTACCATCTCTTCCTGTAGGGTATGCAGTTCACATGAAAGAATCATATGACAATATAAAGTACCTATTGACATGCATAAAATACGATGAGCACCAATGGCATATTTATGGCGATTTGAAAGTTGTTGCACTTTTACTTGGGCTGCAGCTACGCTACATAAAGTTTTGCTGTTTTTTGTGTGAATGGGACAGTCGAGCAAAGGCACTTCATTACACCAGACAAAACTGGCCTGTTCGTCAATTCCTAGAGCCAGGTCAAAAAAATGTACAGCATATGCCATTAGTAGATTCGAAAAAAAAATTTATTACCACCACTGCATATCAAGTTGGGCCTAATGAAAAACTTTGTCAAGGCATTAGATAGAGATGGGTCAGCTTTTCAATACCTGCGTCAGAAATTTCCAAGACTAAGTGAGGCAAAGGTTAAAGAAGGTATTTTTGTTGGGCCACAGATTCGAAATATTTTGAAAGATACACAATTTGAAAACAATTTAACAGGTATTGAAAAAACTGCTAGGAATGATTTCCGTCTGGTGGTCACTAATTTCTTGGGAAATAGAAAAGCTGACAACTATAAAACCCTTGTCAAAAATATGCTGTCATCGTATCAAAAGATGGGCTGTAATATGTCTCTTAAGATACATTTCCTACACTCACACCTGAACTTTTTTCCTGACAATTGCGGAGCCGTAAGTGATGAGCACGGCGAACGTTTTCATCAGGATATTTCAACAATGGAAAAAAGGTACCAGGGAAAGTGGAATCCTTCCATGCTTGCAGACTACTGTTGGACTCTTGGTAGAGATGCTTCAGAAACGATCCATAAAAGAACAGCAAAATGACAGCGCATATAGTGATTCTTATAAGTATATGAATCTTGTTACTTTTTTTAATATATCCTTAAAAATAAAAAGTTTTTTTTCTAAACCGCAACTAATTTTTTTATTTCATTGTCATTTTTGGATTCAGCGCCCCAAAATTAACAAAGTGCACTTTTCCCACAAGATACAATTAAAAAACTAAAATTTGTTGTCCAGTGTAATTAATGCCGTTGGCCTAAAAACTGTTCGAGGGACCTGGGGTGATAGAAAAAGACCTCCCCTGTCCGCCATTTCAATTTGGCAAACGATGCACCAAACACCCTGTATATTCAGCAAACGAACAAACTTACCTGGGATGATGTTAACCAATTCTGGATCGTTCATTCCTTGGTTTGCGGCCTGCTGTGTGATCTCCTTCTTGACGGGCTGCGACAGTTGAAATTCGATTTTTTGTATTCGTTCAGGATCTTTCAGATACACGGACGGTTTCAGCTGAGTCACGTCGATGTCGAGGTGCTTGCACAAAACTTCGATTTCGAACTTGAGCGTCAGTTTCAGATCGGTTTCAGAATGCAGTTCGGCCAATACGTTCATCAGAGCTATCGTCCAAGGGTTGGGCGCTTTGAAGACCTTGCTTTTCGCGCACGATTCCAATACTTTCGCTACGAAAGGTACGACGTACAGCAGTTCCTGTTGCCCTTTGTGGTAAGCTTCGACCAGGAGCGATTTCAGATCGAGGTCTATCTGCAAAATCGGCTTGTTCCGGGCTAGCGTCAGCATGCCCAGCCAGTGACCCAGGTTTTTCAACAGCGATCTATCGGAGAAGTTAGCTATCGCTTTGTCGGATCGTAAAAGCACCCTGATGTTCCTGAACGTCTCCTTCGTGACGAGCTTCAGCAGCCCCAGGTTGCCTAGCGTATCGAGAAAGTTCGAGTAGAGCACGTGAAAGTTGACCTCGATGGAAGCCCGTTTCATCACCAAGTACTGCGACAGCCACGGATAGTACTCATCGGAGACTATGTCTCTCAATTCGTCGCACTTTGGTTTCAAGTTCAATTGACTCAAGTTGTTGAATATGAACGCAACTTTATCTTGCATCGCGTCCGGTGGCGCGACCGCTTTCTCCTCCTTTTCGGTGGCTACGAGGAGCGTGTCGATGTTGGTCGCATTCGCGATCGAAGGTCTACTACCGAGAGTACTCGCAGGGGTGGTAGTGACTTTCGCCGGAGCCACCGTGCTCGTCGTGCTGCTCGTTTTGTAGACGTTAGAAGATGTGGTGGGTGGCGTTAGCATGGCCGAAAGACTCGGCGGAAGAACTGGACCGTCAGGGTTGTGAGGTGGTTCCATTCTTTGGAGACCGTATTCCACGTATTCCTGAAATGAACGATTTCTTTTTTCATAGTTATTATCCACAGTCGATGTCAAGCCGGAAATAGTTATCGGAAAAATATATAAAAATCTAAGTCTTGTACTTTTCAAATTACGACTTCTGGGACTACCTGTATATATTTCAAAACGGGTAATCGCATTAAGGGTGTTCGGAAGTTTGACATCAACATTTTAAGGTATGATAGCAACCACTTCAGTTGGCCCAACTATTGAAATCTTAGTTTTTTCTTATCAAACACAAATAATCAAAATGTGGCAGGGTGTTATAGGCTTAAAGTATAAACAAAGAATATTTTGATAATATATAGTAGAAAACACCAACTTTATCACTCCCTAATCAAATTTGCAGCATAAAAATAACACATGTTGCAATTACAGCATATCAACCTATTTTCATTTCAATGTAAAATAAGTCTATGACGCATAGGTGACTGTGAAAAATAAATAGTTTTGGGTAGTTAAGGTTTTCAAAATGAAAATTCGGTTGCTGATAATTAAATTTTTTAATTCTGGAAAATCAAACTCAAAAATTGCAACTTTGTTAGACTTATCGCGGTACAGTGTGAGAAATATTGTTAGAAGATATAACGTAACTGGTTCAGTTAATATTAAGCCACGATATGTGAAAAAAGTAATATCACAAATGCCGACCGAAGAGCATTAAGTAGAATAATCGTGAAAAACAGGCGTGCCAATTATTTAAAATCAAGTGATCTGTGGAGTGACGCTGTTGGAAGGAGAATTTCGAGGCCCACAACTCGGGATTTAGCACTTGCAAGGTAAGTTTTCTTATAAAAAAAGTGAAGTAAAAACCCTAAAGTTGCACAACTTGTTATAGGCCAAAGAAAAGCCACTATTAACTCCACTGCAAAAGAAAAATCTGCTTAGATGTGATAAAGAACATAGACAATGGACACCTCAACAATGGTGTGCAATACAATGGAGTGATGAGGCCCGATTCGAAGTTTGTGTTGGTAACAGTCGCAGTAGAGTTATTCGCAAAAAAAAATGAAGCATTCCATGATGACTGTCTGAAGAGAAAAGTGAAATTTCCAGCATCCATTATTGTCTGAGGCAGTATGTCATCAAAAGGAGTAGGAAAACTTCATTTTATTGATGGAAATGTGGATACAAACAAATATTTGGCAATTTTAGAATCATTATACAAAATTGACATTGTAGCATTAATGCTAAATAAATCTTCAACAACAACAAAAAAATATACGTCTAATTTCGAAATATCGTACGATTAAAGCGACTGCGAGTTCAAAATCTTGGAAAATAAACTCGAGAAAAGAAAAAAACAGTAGAAAAATATCAACTAACCGTAGTGACTGAAAAATTAGGAAAAATGCTCGGTATTAGTCCCTAATACATTATATAATGTCTCAGCGTTGTATCTTGATTTTTATTGATATTTACCTGCAAATGTTGCGGAAACTCGCTGAAGTGCGGTATGGCTCTGACATGTTCGCAATACTTGTGATACTCCTTCAGGCGACTCTTGAATCTGTCTAGCGCAGCGATACCGAAATAGTACATTTTCGAGCCTTCGGCTTTCTTCAACGCCTCCAAGACGAACCGGAGCGCCAAGCCGAGAACGAGGTACGACGGTACGATGCCTCGATCGATTATTCCGCCAAACAGCTGGGCAGTAATGTGCAGTTCCTTGTCCGGGTATTGCGGGAAAAACTTGTATTCCTCGAAAAGGCTCCTCAACATACAGTTGAACACCTGCAACAGATCATTTGAATAACAGACAGTCCTAAAACATGACCAAATCTAGACAGATTCAGGTAATTTCGCTAAAAAACTAGATTCGCATGTTCTGTTGGTCGCCGAAAACGAATCTACTATAATGATAGTTATAATAAAATTAAATAAATAATAAAAAAGAAATTGAGAAAGTTTTAGTAGTACCGAAAAGTATTGTTGATATTGTGGGTACTGCCAATACTGCACCTGACTATATGAAAACCAGTTTCCAGGGGGAAATGTTGCATACACTTTCACACAAATTTCTCAGTGTATCATTGAATTAACTAAGAAAACAAGTAAACAGTTTAAAATCAAATAATAGCTGTGCCGAAATCACTACTAAAAACGTGCTGAAAAACTGTTTCGAAATTTTGGGATATCCTGTATTAAATTGGATCAATTGTTCACTGAGAAGCAGTTCTTTTCCTGAAAATTTGAAATGCTCTACAATAACACCAGTTCCCAAAATAAAAAATTCTAAAAGATGCAGCGATATGAGACCAGTAAATGTGTTACCAGACATTGAAAAATCATTAGATTCCATAGTGCATGACCAATTAATAGAAGAAAACAAAATTTTAGTGGAGGCGCAAGCAGGCTTTCGAAAAAAATATTCCACAGAAACAGCTTTCAAGTTGGTAACTGAGAATTGGAGAAGAGCCATAGACTCAGAAGAAGTTGTCATAGCAGTATTTTTGGATTTGAAGAGGGCATTTGAAACGTTTGATAGAGATATTTTGTTAGGTAAATTGAAGGCATATGGTATAACAGGAAGAGTTTTAGATTGGTTTAGAAATATTTGTCTAAAAGGATGCAAGTTACAAAAGCTAATGACACTATTTCATCAAAAATTGAAAATACGTTGGGTGTTCCACAGGGCAGTATCCGGGGATCACTTCTTTTTATTTTATATATAAATGATCTACCTGCCTTAGTCAGAAAATGCAAAATTCAGATTTTCGCCGATGACACTATGATTTATATAAGTACTAAAAATATTCAGTCTGGTATCTCTTATATAAATGAAGACTTGAAACTTGTCTCAAAATGGATAATTCCCTGTATAAGTGGTTTTTAAAACAACGGGAAAACCATGTCCCAGTTAGTGGCGAAGTACTTAAACAGAGAGCGAGACTGTTAAATGAAAAACTGAAAGAAGCTGAAAATTTCGAAGCTAGTGATGGCTGGCTACAACGATTCAAAACAAGATATGGAATTCGACTGCTGTCTATATCTGGTGAAAAATTATCAGCACAACCACAATTAGTGCAACCATTCAAAGAAAAATTGATGAAAACAATTACCGAGCTAGATTTAAGAATGGAACAAATTTACAACGCAGATGAAAGTGGCCTTTATTGGAAAATGTTACCAGAGAAAACCTATGCTGCATCATTTGAAAAATCTGCCCCGGGAAGAAAGCCGGAGAAACAACGAATAACGTTTCTAGCCTGCACTAATGCTAATGGTTCACACAAAATAAAGCCACTGGTAATTGGGAAAGCAAAAAATCCGCGCTCATTTAAAAATGTTAATATCCCTGTTGATTATGACTGTTCAAAAACCGCTTGGATGACTAGCAGTATATTCCTGAAATGGTTCCACAGGTGCTTTGTCCCTCAGGTATGACAATCAATTATCACAAATGCTCTATTCATAATTTGAAGATGTGTTTTCAATTTGTAGGTTTCCTAAAACAACAGAAGCTTCCAATAAAAGCGTTGTTACTATTGGATAATGCACCAAGTCATCCTCCCGATCAACAACTGAGGAGCAGGGATGGGTCAATTTTCGTCATGTACATGCCGCCCAACGTAACACCGTTAATTCAACCGATGGACCAGAATATAATAAGACTCACCAAACTATACTATAGGAAGTTTCTACTTTCGTCTGTCTTATCAAAGAATCCTGAAAACTTATCTGAGGCTTTAAAAAAAGTAACATTACGAGAAACTGTTTTAGATTTACATATGGCCTGGAATGAACTTAACCAGCAAACTATTCAAAAATGTTGGAACAATCTCTTTTGTACCAATAATGAAGATGATGAAGAAGACGATGTCCCCTTAAGCGTAATTAGAGAACGTTTGCGATCCAATAATGATAATGTTATTAGTGTGTCACTGGATGTTGTTGATTTATTGAAAACAGTGAATCCCAACATTGTTTGTACTCCTGCTGATATTAATTTATGGAACGAAGATAAGCAGACGAATGATGCTGATAAGGAGGAGGATATGGACAGTGAGGATGATGAAAAAGATCCCATTGAAGTCAGAAGTGTAGTGACTGACGCGCAAGCTATACAAGTTTTTAACTAAGCTTTAGATTGGGCTGAAAGAAAAGAAGTTTCATACACGGATATTTTAGTTCTTCGTAAATTACGGGCGCAGGCATTGGAAGACAATGCTAAGCGCAAATTTACGCAGACAAAAATTAATTATTTTTCTTCTAATTAAAAAAATACTTATGCTGTTAGTATATTTGTTTATTTTGTTATAAATAGTATGTATTAAACGTTTCTTTTAATAAATCAAATATTATATAAATCACGTTCGCTAATGTAAATATTTCGATAATGTGAACCACACTTGGATTAAATTAGTTTACATTATCGAGCGTCTGCTGTATTTATCATTGTGTTTTATTAATTAACCAAAAAAAGGCGTGGCAATGGTTCAACCAAAAATAACAATCTAAAGACTTAAAACTGTGTTTTCTATTCAATTCAAAACTTAGGTTAATTTTGGTATGAATGTCCTATTTTCTATTACAGCACGATGGTGAAAATAAGGATATGGCCAGATCGGCATCGCCCAGTGCCAATAACAGAACAAACAAAACAATCCCCAAACCATGAAAAAACTAACCTCTTTTTCCTTCTTAACGTGCGAATCCTTGAACCGCTTCAGCATGTTGAGCACCTCGTCGATCGTAAGCGTCGGATTCGGCGGATGATTGTAAATCCTCTGGAAGTAGTTGTTCGCCTCGTCTTCGATCTCCTTGGAAACGTGCGGCGATATGTCCGGGAAGAGGTTGTATTCGGGCAGGCGCGCCTTATCGATAGCCGACGGGTCCGGCAGCATCCGGCCGGCGACGTTCATCTGGTTGACGCCGAGAACGAGCGACGAGGCTGTGGCGGCGCTTGCGGCGACCGCTGGAGCGCCACCGGCACCGCCGCCCCCGGTCGCAAGCTGGCCGGCGCCGCCCGCGTGCGTGTTCATCGGCGGTAGGATCGGGAACGGGCTGTTCGACGAGCCGGCGGTGCCGAGGATGCGGGACGGCGAGCCCGGAGACGGCACTAGAGGACCCAGACCGGCACCTAACAAAATATGTTCATTCATTTATTTATTTCCAACAGGTGAAACCCAATTACAGGAAACGCTCAAAAAATAACAATTAAAGAGACATGGTTCTTGGACTTAAATCTATAGTATCACACATTCTAAATAAGATTGGATGATCTATAGCAGTTAATAATCGATGCACAACTGTCACTGTAAATATCACACGATTCAGTAACATTGTTCATCACGCAGCACATGAGATTAATTGGCGATTTTGTCATAACATTTGTACGGCCAGCTTGACAATGGAATGCCGTTTGTTGTCGACTCCCTAGCCTTGGAACGCGGAAACATATTTTTTCAAGTAAATTTTGACAGTCAATTTTATTGTGAATGAGGCCATACAAAAACGACAATGCAAAAATGTTTCGTCTTGTTGACAGTGAATCCAAATTGAAAAACTCTAATAGGGCACTATGGTCACAACCTCTTTCTGGATAAGAACCTGTGCATTTAAGGTGAAAATACTTTAAAGCTTTACGTTGAATCGCCTCAAGGATCACGACAGAATTTTGGTATATAGGAGACCAGATCAGAGTCGCATACTCCAACTTGCTCCTGACAAAAGTAAAAAATAAAGTCATTAATGTATCAACATTGGAGAACCCCTCCAGTTTCTGATACAGAAACCAAGTAGTCGAGTGGCAGCCGACGAGATATTGAGTATATGCTCAGTAAACGTTAGCTTGGTATCAAAAATGACTCCAAGGTCTCTATAAAAGGTGCATCTGTCTATAACCTGACCGTTGATGTTATGAACACCATGACGAAATTAGAGCTAAGTCATCTTGCAACATGACGCAATCCTCGACTGTCTTGACTGACGTGCAGATTTTAACGTCATCAGCGAAAAACAAATGGAAACACTTCAGTTCAAAAGACAAGTCATTAATAAATATCAAAACAATAATGGACCTAGATTTCACGTGGCCCGATAGTAACTCGACATATGACCACCATATTCGACAAATAACCTTCTATCCCTCAAATATGAATTCATGGACGACATCATTGCATCAGACATACCGACTGTTTTAAGCTTATCCAGAAGTGCTTAATGATCAACTTGATCAAACGCCTTCTGAATATCTGTGTAGATGACATCAACTTGTCCCTGACCGTCCAGTACTTCAGAAATGTACTGAGTAATTAGAGCCAAGTTGGTGACTGCACCCCTGACCGAGCAGTAAACCGTTTCATAAGCGATGATCTCAAACAACTTGCTGAAATTGCACAGGATTGCTATTTGGCGATAGTTGGAAATATCAGAGATATCTCCACTTTTGTGAATAGGACATATTTTAGAGGTCTTCCAGATATTTGGATATGTCTCTGATTTTAAAATTATTTTGAATATGGAAGCCAGCGGTTTCGCTAGTATATGAATGCAATCTTTAACGAAAAAACTTGGAATACCATCACATCCAGACGTCATTTTGTTCTTTAATCTTTTCGAAGCCCTAATTACATTTTCTAAAAAAAAAATGATATCGGTAGAATTATTTGTTGGAGGAGATGACCCTAGTAGACCAGACTGGATAAAAACTGTTGAAAAGAAGGTTTGCAAAACTGTCCACTATATCCTGAGGCGTATCGCAGACATTGCCGTTAAGCGTCATCCTTGGGGGGATTCTAGATTGCTGTTTTTTGATCTGGGCAAATGACCAGAATTTGCTAGGATCATTGACAATGGCATCCTCAACCGACTGGACGTAAGCGGAGTAGGCAACACTGATCTGGTTCTTAATGAGCTTCCTAAAATTACTGAATTGATCATAATAAAACTTAGTACCGTCACGTTTCCAGTTCCTTCTTGATATTAAGAATAATTTCACATGTGAACCATGGGGGATACGAAAACATTTTATTTTTACATTTAGGGACATGGACCTCAAAGATGTTATTGATAACTGAATACAAGGTGGTACAAGCGACATCAATTCATTTGAATACTTCGCAACACGAAGACACGTCAAAAGATTTGTCAACTTTTCAACCAAAAACTACTTCATCTTCTGCACCCCAGGGTCGTCCCCTTAAACATTTTAAATGACAAAGGAGGAGGAGACCTTACACCTTCATGCACCAGCAATTCATTCAATTCTGCATGACCATTTACACGTGAGGAAACTTTGTTCTCTTCGGGTACCGCATTGTCTGACGAAAGAACAGAAGATTCGTCGTACGACTTGGTGCCGAAAGTTTACGATGTGCCGACCAATGCTCAAAACAAAGTTTGGGTCTTTGATGATGAAGACACACTCGAAGCTGTCACAAAATCCCAATCTGTTAAGAACAAAATGATAGCTCTATTTCTCAAATAGGGCGTGATTGTGGAGCGTGTCGTTTTGGAGACACGGAAGACAGTCACAGCTAAGTGGTGGGTACACGGAACAGTGCCTGCCTAAAGTCTTAGAGTCTATGAAGAACCTGTGGCCAAAGTTAAAAATGGGACCTCCACCATGACAACGCTCCAGCTCGCCGCGCCAGAACCTGTACCGAGTATTTGATCACTGCTGGACTGAAACTTACTGAGCATCCTCCTTACAGTCCAAATCATGGTCCCTGCGACTTTGCGCAGTTTCCGCGAGTGAAAATGAAGCTAAAAGAAAAACGGTAGCGATGAAGCCCTTCCGAGTGTGCCGCACTTTCAGGTGAAACTTGGCAGAGCTGGTTTAAGCACTGGTTCATCAATCAATAAATAAAGATGTATTCCAAAATTGTTATAGTACCCTTTTCAATTACTTTGTCGTGTACGCACACCATGCACATCACGGACACTTCTCAGCTTATTAATATTTTTAAAAACGTACACACACATTTCTAAAACGAATAGGCTGAAAGGGTTAGAATATTAAAATTTTTAAACCTACCAGACACCTAACTGCCCTCTTCTGAGTTACTTGTGAATTGGTGCTCATACCCCAAAAACACACACCATAACATGGGCATAGAAGAGTACTAGCAATTGATCGCGTCTCAGCGCTGACCTTAATCTGCGATACTCACCTTGCAAATTGAACGCCGAACTAGCGGATCCTGTCAAATTGAGTCCCGCCAGATTCGAATTTAGTCCGGGTATGGTATCGATGGCGCTGTGGTTGTACAGCTGGCCGGCAAACACGGACGGATTGATGGCGCCCGTTTCGACGCCCCTGCCTCTCATCAAGTTAGGTGGTTGCTGTTGCTGTCTCGATTTCAATATCAACGAGCAGTGGGTAACAATGTTCACCACCGCCTCTTGGCATTCCGGGCTTACGCTAGTCATGCACCTGAAAAAATCATTTTACTATGAACCGGAGGCTAGATTCGATCAATCAGGAGTCCACGGAACTAAATTTGACCCGCGGAAAGGAAGAGTTAAATTCCTGTGGCTCCTCAGCCTCCTCATTCGCATGACTTACAGTATATTCAGATAAGAGATAGACCGGACATAAACAAGACCACGTGATCATCGAACGCTGTAACATTCGGCAGGGACGTATTAAGAGTCACGCAGTACATATTTTAGATAGTAGATGCTGCTTTGGGTAACTTTGTAGTAAATTAGCACAATTCGATGTGTATACGATTAGTGATGGATATAGGATCATGTGGGGGTGGGGTAAGAAATATATAATGATGTAAATATACATAAGGGTTTCAAAATTTTCGCTTCGATTTCCAGCTTCGGATGCCGCCTGATGTTTGGTGAAATACAGTCGAATACAGTCTCAAAATGGCGTTTAAATTAGCCTAAATTAAAAATAATCGTATATCTCTTAAAATTGCTTTTAGAATATTGATTAGTATATTTTTTGATTTCTAGGTAAATATGTAACCAAATTAAAACGTTGAAAACGTAAAAAAATGTGCATGGTTGAACATTGTCAGAAAGTAGATTCTTGAATAGGTTTTGCCAAAATGGGTTCAAAAATGTCAATAATTAATTAAAAAATACAGTAGCTTTATAATTACTTATAACTTACCGAATTTGATGAACGACATCTTTTGTTGGAAAGATGAGCTTGATGAGCTTTCATCATCGCTACTGCCTGAAGCACCAACGTCAATAATGAATGGCTCGACTTGTTCCTCTAAAATATTGTCCAGTTCCCACATTCTCTTTTCAACCTTGTCTTTCACGTGCTTAATACAGTTTTCCCATTTTTGCGCTGTTATTAATTCTAGTGCTTCTTTGAAAAGTCCTTTGAGGTCACAAAATTTAAAAGTTGTATTGTGCTTAGCTATATAATTTTTAACCTCTGCCCATATGAGCTCAATGGGATTGAGCTCGCAATGGTATGGAGGTAAACGGAGCACAGTTTTATTTTGACTTGCTGCTTGAAAGAAAGAATATTGAACGTCGTATGATTACTCAGCGCTTCACAATTTAATTTAAAGTTATAAACCTTTAAAAAATGAATGATCAGGAACCTGAAATACGCGCAAATATTAATATTAACAAATTATAACTTTATAAAGCTTAAAGTATGAATTAAAATGATTAGAAATATTAGAAACGGTACACAATATAAAACTTAGTAACTTTTTTTAAGTTTATAATATTCGACATATTTTAAGATTATATTAAAAAATTATTGAAATATCGAAAACACATAAAAACATGGCTTAAAAAAGTTCTAACAAATGAAAATGACAATAAAACATCCACGCATTTTATCGAAAGTTATAAAAGTTTTGTTACTTGTAATATGTTATATCTGCCCCCTGGAATTAATGTTTAGAACCTTGTACCCAAGGTTTGAAAAACATCCGATTGTTGTCTATTACTCGTATTTACCTGCTGGATTTTTTAATCCGGTGAACAGTCCATCTAGAAAGGCCCTCCTGGATGAAGTTACAGAATCATCAACCCATACTTTACTTGTAGTGTGTCCTGCATTTACCCACGTTTCATCAAGGTAATAAATATTCCTGTTTTGATTTCTGTATTTCCTAATTTTTGTTAAATAATCCCTCCTCCATAGCACAATTTCATCTCTATCCAGTAGTAAACTATTACGACCCTGTTTTTTCCATTTGAAATTTAAATGCTTCAGTAACGCATGGAAAGTTGATCGTTTGAAATTTGGCAACGTTGTATCTCCATTTACCTCCTGCAGTACTTTATCTATAGTAGGTATTTCATTCCTAAAGAAGAATTCATGCACTTTCATCCTAATCGCATGCTTATCAGCTTCATCCAATGATTTAACAATACTTTTGCGATGTTTACTGGTCATTGGCTCAGAAAAGGTGTGATTTTTTTTGTATTGTCTTAACACATTAAACACTGATGCGCGACACACCCCAACTTTGTGAGAAACCTTCACAATTTCTTTGATGGTTGATGCCTCGTTCTCCTCGCGCTCGATCTTATATATATTCAAAATGACCTCTTTCATTTCTGCACTCAGGTGTCTTCTTTTAGAGCGTTTCCTAGGTGGACTACAGGAGTTTACAACTTCATCGGCAGTATCTGTTCTACTGGGCATTTTGCGCAAGCAGTTGATAACAATAACAATCAATAACAAGGTATAACAATAACAACGACAAACTCAACAACTTAATAAGATAACAAACGAAAACGTCCAAAGAAATATCAAATTGCAATGATGCACACGACATACGTAACACGTCTGAACCTGAATGTGACTCTGCCTTGATACGACTGCTCTGCCGCTCGGCATAGGCATTTAATTGCGAATTGACCAATGAGGGCTCCTATTTTACGTCGAGACGGCGGCGTTAGCGTGAAAATCACCCGAACCTTTTGTTTACATCCGGTCTATCTCTTATCTGAATATACTGTAGTCTTTGTGACTTTTTTCTTTTCCCCGAAGTTGAAAAATCACCTCAAGGGAACCCATTCTGGGACAATCGAAAACATTCAAACGGCTGTAACCGACCAGCTGAAGCGGTGCTGGAACTCCGATACTGGGGTTCCAGCACTGCTATGAGGAGTGGGCGAACGTCTCCATCACTGTGTGGCTTCACAAGGAAGCTATTTTGAGGGTGACAATATAAAATTGCAATTATATTTGAATGAAAACAGTAAAAAGAATCACTTATTTACCTTTGTAGACAAACCATCATGGTGGTGAGGGTCTCGGTGGGCAGCGGGACGAGTTTGTTGAGCGTGTCCTCTTTGGAGCTGATCTGCGGACACCTGCGATGCAGGAACTTGACGCAGGCCATCACGAACGCTTCGCCGTGTTCGGTGATCTTGTCGGAGAGCCACTTCTCTAGCTTCAGATATTCTCTGCGTGACGCTAGACACGCCAGGTCGATTATGAACGGGTAGGATTGCGCCGATTGAGCGTTCAGCAGCATCGAAAGCGCTTTCAGGTCTTGAGCGACGTCGAGGATACGCGATAACCGGGTTTGGTCGCAGTCGCCTCTCACGTACCTGCGGAAGTTGATGAACATGTGTTAGGGTTTTTCATTTTTTTTTTCAAGAAGATGTAAATACGTCACCAAGTATATTGTTATTATTATGTATTTTCGCAAAACAAATGGCAAGATAAATATCTCAGGATTCTACTGAAACTGCAATTCAAATGGTAGTAGAAGAATGGGGGTCAAATATGGATGAAAATGTTCATCGTTTATAATTCGTTCTCTCATATGTTCACAAAATTGTAATCGCCGATCAAAATCGTCTTATTAAGTTCTTGTACCAGGTGATTTTTATACGGATGAAAACTATGGGTATTTAGAATCCGTTGGACAGTACGTCGACTAACACCACACACAGTCTCCAATTTGCGGGTACTTAACGTAGGATCTACATAAACTTGCCCTAAAACCCCCACTTCTATTGCTTCGTTCCTTATGGGATTTTCAATGTTGCGTTTTTTATTGGCGACTGATCCAGTTTCCCGAAATAAAGCTACAAGTTCTGGAACATATTTTCGATGCACGTTACTGTTCTCATGTCGCTCATAAAATATTTCTGATGTTCTATTAGCGCACTGATTATTTCCGAAAAATATTTCGATAATTTCAACTCTTTGTGCTGTGGAATATACCATGGTTAAGTTATTTTAGCAACAAAGTTTGGTGTGGTGTACTGTGTAATATGAACATTGTAGCATTAATGCTAAATAAATCTGAAACAAACAAACACTCGCTATATTATTTTTCTTAAAAAAATGTCCGAATAATGTCACTGTTCGACTATTCTATATTTAGCAAATAATTCCATTTTTGAAAGACTGCAAATTTTACAAAATAAGTGCATGAGAATAATACTAAATAAAGATAAATATACTCCAATTAGGCTAATGCTTAGCAAATTAAAATGCTCAATGTAACAAATTTTATCAAATATCTTGTAATGATATTCATTTATAAAGTAAAAAATAATATATTTCCATCAAGTCTAACTAATTTAACATCATCAAATGTCGACCATCATTTACATAATACCAGAACTAAAGATGATTTCCAGTTAATGACCAAAAAGTATAACATATGCTACAAATCTGTATTCCATCAAGGGTTGATTGAATATAATAAATTATACTCGGAGATAAAAGATCAGAAAACTTTGACAAAATTTAAAGTAAAATTGAGAAATCACTTGTTAAATCTACAATTATAGGTTGCCCAACATTTACATCATACACTATATGGCTTGAATTTACTAGTTCTAAGTTGTTTACAATTGTTCTGTTTATGTAGCCAAATGTGCTAAATAAATCTGTCGTGTGACAGCAGAACCTAGTAAGTCTACTTACTAGGTTTTACATTTTTACGTCATTTTTGAAAAGCCCGTAAAAAGTTCTACTAGTTGAATTTTTTTCTCTCGCTCAGACGCACTCTAAATCGTATATCTGTGTCTCATGTTTCCTAGTAAGTCATCAGAACAGCATTTAAAAAATCAACAAATGATGGCATGTCTACATGCTACGTTTTGAAGATTTTTTTTTGTAGGAAATTTGGCGGGAGACTCCGTCGTAAACGCACTTGCTAGTTTTTGCTAAATTTTCATGCCATGATTTCAAGCCGATTGAGTGTAGGCACGGATGCATGCTACAGCGTTTCCGCAGTCATGTTCCAACTGGCATAGAGTGTGGATCGGTGAGGACAGTCGCGAATTAGTTTAACGTTAGTACTGTAGTTAATATCCAGAATATGTCGAGAGGAAAATTCATAACGAGTTTATGCATTACAGAGAGGTGAGTGCAAGCATCATACATTACATATAAGCCAAATGAAATATTAACTCAGGAGTAACATTGCAGTTTGATGTTTTTTTTTTCAGTAAAATAAAAGATTATAATTACTACAAACAAAAAGCTAATTCTTGCAATACGGTTTTCGTATTTGAAATATATATTCAAACCGCTGACCTCTATTTATTTTATCTTTCAGAAATGAACCTCTCGAAGAGCGTCAGCAACATGATGAAGAACCTATATCAGATTATGACGATTCTGATGCAGACCCAAATTATGAGCCGTCAGTATCCCCTAGAAGGAAAAAAATTAAATTTTCGGACTTTGATGACGTATCGCTTGCGCCCCTCAAAAGCAGGCAGCCTTTGAAAAAAGTCAACGAGAATGTGAATGCAAACTGCAGAGTTTCCCAAGAAAGGGCAGACAAGCAAGAAAAGCACCCCCTACTGCTATCATGCCATAATAATTGCAGGCAGAAATGTAGCTCAAAAATCAATGATGAGAACTTTAGAGAATTGATAAGAACGAAATTCTGGAGACTCAGCTTTGGCGAGCGTAGACTTTTTTTGGATGCTCATATCAAACAA
The DNA here is from genome assembly GCA_963669975.1 of Acanthoscelides obtectus. Classification (NCBI taxonomy): domain Eukaryota; kingdom Metazoa; phylum Arthropoda; class Insecta; order Coleoptera; family Chrysomelidae; genus Acanthoscelides; species Acanthoscelides obtectus. The sequence goes on from CAVLJG010000005.1 coordinate 3,657,073, forward strand.
TTTGAAATCAAAGTAAGGCGGCAAGAGGCTCAGCGCTCTTCCAGGAATGTTTCTCTGAAATATTTTCTACCCCTTCCAGTGGAAACTGAAGCTAAATTTGAAAAAATACAAGTGTGCAAAACAATGTTTTTGCATACTTTAGGACTTAAAACAGATGGTATGATAACTTGCCATATACATTCCAAAAAGCGAAGTGTAGAAGGAATTGCACAAACAGTGGATGAAAGGGGGTTAGTTATTAGAGGCATGCTAGAAGAACAAAAAATGAGAACAGAGGAAATTGTCATAAAGCATATAAACTCATTCAATCCGGTAGTATCTCACTATAATTTAAAGCACACCCCGATTAGACGATTCTTGCCACCTGACTTGACCATTAAATACATGTGGCAAGACTTCTGTAATCTACAGAAAATTCCATATGATCTATACAGAAGAATTTTTGAAAAACAGAATATTGGGTTTAAAAAGCCATCCCAAGACGAATGCGCTCAGTGTCTAAAACATAAAGTTCACATTATTCGCCAATGCGACGCAAGTAGTTGCAAGATTTGTTGTCAATTCGAAAACCACAAAAAAAGTTATACGGAAGCAAGACAGCACTATGAAAATGACTCCAATCAAGAGGTAATGCAAGATGAGAAGGTCTATGCTGTAGATATGCAGAAAGTCTTACTCTTGCCCAAAATGTCAACCAAGGAATCTTTTTTGTTTCAAGGTACTTCGTTTATAATTATATATAATTGTATTAAACTTTTATATACTTCTATATTTGTTGTTGCAGGTTGGTCGTATTCAATGAGACGTTTGCGTCACTTCATAAGGACGGAAATATTTGCGTGATGTGGCATGAGGCTATAAGAGGCAGGTCCGCGACGGATGTTGCATCGGCATACTACAACGTAATAAAAAATTCAGACAATGTTACCAAAAAATTTACATTCTGGGTAGACAACTGTTCTGCTCAGAACAAGAATTGGACACTATATTCTGCTTTTGCGACTTTTGTAAATTGTGAATGGGGTCCAGAAGAGATCACCCTAAAATATTTTGAACCAGGCCATTCATTTATGGCTGCGGATTCGGTTCATGGCCGAATCAGCACAGAAATGAAAAAACACCCAAACATTTATGATTTTGAACAGCTTCTGAAAATAATTGAGCAGACCTCAAAAAAAACTAAATGTTTGCCTATAAATAATTTTGATTTTTTCCTCTTTGAAGATGGAAGCAAACAAAGAAAAAGCAATAATATACCTCTTCTTGAAAAAATTAAGCTCGCTCAGTTTCGCAAAGGTTGCAGACACTTGTTTTATAAAGAATGCCATAATGAAACTGTCTTTCAGGAAGTCGAGTTTTTGAAAAAAAAAGTTGATCTCAAATTCCCTATACATCCTTTTGTCGAGCCACTGGGATTGAACTCAGATAAAAGAGAAACAATTTTAAAGAAATTGGTACCATCCTTCAAAGATGAAAGAAAGAAACTATTTTGGCAGTTTTTGCCATCTAATGATAATTCCAAAGACTTATGTGTGGTATCAGAGGCTTAGCGCTTAAGTTCTTGTTCTTCTTGTATGTAGACTTGCTGTTTTATGTTCCACCGTTTTTCATTCAAATGTTTATTTTCCAGTTAGTAAGTAGATATGTTACTTTTTGTGTTCGCCTTCGCACATAAATTATATCAAATAAAACCTTAGTAAGTACACTTACAATATCTTTTTTTTTATTTTCTCTAGTCGAAATTTTGTAAAAATCAGTAAGTTGACTTACCATTTTCTGCTAAAGTATCTTAATTTAATATCGAAAAAGAAACCATGAAAAAAAAAACGTAAGTCACTTTTCTACCATAAACAAAACTATCACATGAATAAAATTGATGCTATCGAATTTAGCAAGTTACATAACCCTTAAGACAATTTTTTTAATATTCATAAAACTTAAACTTTTCGAAAGCCGAATGTTTATTGAAAATATGTTATTTCTCAAACCTGATAAAAAGTGACTTACTAGGTTCTGCTGTCACACGACAGAAATCTTTCTACTACTACTACTACTACATTTTGACAGCTGTCAAATTAACCGTTTTGGATTTACTGGCAAAAAATAAATTCCGCCATTTTAGGTTTTTCGCTGATATTTTGAAAACCAATTGACAGATCGTAAATCTGCAGGCGGCTATCGAAAGCACCAAGTTTCTTCTAAAACTTTCCCTATATAACCTTTGCTGTAGGAGGAGCCGATATCACTGTATATAGAAGCGAATCTGGGGCACACTGTATACCTTGTTCGCCTACTCAAGATCCGCTTATGTACTCATTGTTTTAAGTTAGCTTTAAGCATCCCACAAACCGGCGCGAAATAATCGCGGCGAAGTATTCGCAACGAAATTCAGAGCGAAATTCGCAATCTGTTTCGCCTGTTTATTCATACCAAAGCGTCTTATTCGCTCCGCGAACGTGAAGGTTTCGACAGGTTGCGTATATTTTATTTTTGCCTTTTGCAATGAGCTCGTCTTCAGAAGAAGAGGAGGCACTTCTATTTCTTGCTTTAGAAGAGGAACAAAATGCACGGTACGTTATGTTTATTTAACGCCATTTGTTAGTTGGGTATGTATTAAGTTTAACGAAGTACATAAAACAAATATTTTCAATTTTGTTTAGGAAACGAAGGAACCATACCTTGATGCCACAACTTCGGCTGGATGAACAGCGCTTTTACGTATATTTTAGAATGACTCCAGAGTGTTTCGATGAAATATTGAACTTAGTGAAAGATGAAATACGAAAATCTGACACAAATTATCGTGAAGCTATTTCGCCAGAAGAAAAAAAATATATGTATTAAAATTAGTAGGCTTATCGAATACGAAAACTTCAGGGATCGTGAAATAAATATTTTATTGTAATAATTGGACTACATGTTGCCACTAGGATTAAATGTTGCTAAATAATTCGAGGCAGAATTTGCCTCCTCTGTTGGGTATATTATTGGAGTAAACCCAGTGCCGCTTGGGAAGGACGACATACTACTATCATACATACTTGCAGAATTCTGGGTAGACGCTGAAGACATTTCTTCAATATGTTCAAATTCTTCGTGCGCTATTAATTCGGCTATTTTTAGTTTTATTCGGGCTTGACGCTTTAAGGGAAGTGTTTTCACAGTCTGTGCATGTGCCAAGAAAAGTGAATCAATGGCCTCGTTCTCTTTTTTAGGTTTTTTACCTTCAAAATAATTAATGAGCTGTTGTACAGACGAAGATGGTGGTTCATAGCGTTTTCTGCTCGTTTTATATTTTGGTGTAGTCAATGAAGAAGGTGGTGCTGTCTGTGTTGCCGAGGCGTTCTGTGCATCTTCTGCATCTACATCAGCATTTTCATCTTCTCCATGGCCGCGGTCTTCCAAATTTTCGGTTTCTACATTTCCAGCCCTTTCCTGATATATATTTGAGTTAAGTTCGGCAGTCTCATAATGTATGACGTCAATATCTTTCACATTAGACGACGTTTTGGCAAATGCCAAAAAAGGACGGAAAAATTCCATGTAGTCAGCCCACTGCCATTTTTTTATGTTGCCCACTGCTTGGCCGGTTTTTGGTTTGGTAGATTTTATATATTTTGCAAATGTGTCTCTGATATTCTTCCACCTTTTTTTACTTCATCACCTAAAAACGATTTTTTTTATAGATTCCTTGCCACTGGTGACACCTTCTATACCATTGGGCATAGCTTTCGAGTTGGCTTTACAACAGTGAGTGCAATCGTAACCGAAGTCTGTGAAGCGATATGCAGACATATGGAACATATATATTTACCAGAACCAACAGAGAATATATGGAAAAAATGTGCTGAAGAATTTGAAAATAGATGGGGATTTCCCAATTGTATTGGCAGCGTGGACGGTAAACATGTAACAATCAAGAGACCTAACAACAGTGGCTCCAATTACTGGTGCTATTTACATAAATATTCAATAGTACTTATGGCCATTGTTGGCCCGGACTATAAATTTATATGTGTTGATATTGGTGGTTTCGGAAAAAATAGTGATGGGGGTATTTTCGAAACCTCAAACATGGGAAAACGATTTGAACAAAATTTAATGAGTGTCCCTGCACCTAGATTTCTCCCTGGGCAAAATGAAATCTGCTCGTACGTCTTAATTGGTGATGAAGCATTTGCTTTAAAACCATACCTTATGAGACCATTTCCTTATAAGCAGACTTTAACAGACATCAGAAAAGAGAAATACAATGTAAGACTTTGTCGAGCCAGAAGGGTCGTGGAAAATGCGTTTGGTATTTTGTCTCAAAAATGGCGAATATTTTACAGGCCATTAGAAACTAAAGTAGATACTACTATTCTAATTGTACGTACGGCATGTGTTTTACACAATTTCTTACGAAGTAAAAGTGGCGATGACAAATATTTTCAATTCTTAAATCCCCCAGAACCCGTGCTTGGAGCTTTTACTGATATAGCAAATGATCCTCGGCGGGCAGCAAGGCTAGCATTTTCCACTCGTGACAAATTCGTAAATTATTTCAATTCTGATATGCCTATGCCCAATATATAGAATGTTCGTTTTCACATTTGTGTAGACTGTAAATTATTTAACAAGTTAATAAAATATATTAGGTACATACCATTTGTATTTAATTCTTTTCCTATTTCCATCCAAATCTTGTCTTTCTTTCTCACATTCCTGTATTCATCGTTCGACAAATCATACAAACAAGGATACTTTTTCACTATTTCTATCAATAATTCCGTTTTTGCCATTGCGAATTTTTGAAGAACGGCGACAAAAACGCGGTCAAAGGCGAACTGAAATACGCCGCGATAAAAACGCTGGAACAATCGCATTCGCTTCGCACAAGTCTGAGCCTGTCCGTAAACCGCCGCGTTTTAATCTGATCGTGAATTCATCGCCGCGAAATTTTCGCAGCCAAAGCGAATATTTCGCGCCGGTTTGTGGGATGCTTTATGATTAAGAATGATTGTATACTTCAGACAACGAAACATATCTATCTATCTATGAAACATTATATACAGAGAAAACAAAACTCACCATTCGGCCATGGCGTGCATGATGATCGGCTTGATGTTGATGTTCTGCGTATGCCAAGCATGATGGAGAATGATCGCGGAATTGGGGTGGTTGCCGAGAAAGATCGGGATCAAATTCGTCAGCAGCTCTTGCCGTAACAGCGTAACCGGACCGGATATCTGAAGCAGCGCCAACACGAGCACATCCGGGCAGCTATGTACAGGAATCTTGAACAGTTCCTGAACGTGGCTGTACAGACCGCATTCGGAAACGTTCAACAGCAGTTCGACCAGGTTCAGCGAACGCCAGTTCGCCAGTTCTTTGCTGTCTTGTTCCGGCGGCGTTTTCAGAACGTCCACGGCTACAGGAACGCACGAGTAATCGGCGAAACAGAACACGTCCGGATTCTTCAGGATGCATTGTATAAGGCTGTACTGTCCCTCTACGTTTGACCATCTTTTATAGAACTGATCGATAGGGAAAGTCTCCGGGTGAAAGCCGAACGTCTGGAGACCTTGTCGCAGGGTGTTTATCAATATACATAGGCCTTGTCGATCCTGGAAATGAGGTATTCATTATTTTTCGGCGTTTAAATTGTTTTGAAATATACTAAATGCAATACCGCATTGTCGTGCTGAAAAAGTGGATCTTGCAATGTTTCCAAAATGAAAACATATTTTTTATCTCAAAATTAAATGCTTTAAAAATGCTAGATTCTGACTTGTCAAAAATCGTGAATTGGTTAAATGTAAATAAATTAGAATTGAATACTTCTAAAACAAAATGTATGCTAATAGGGAAATACCTAAATGAAAATACTATCACAGTTAGGATAAATGGAGAAATAATTGAAAATGTTGAATCAATTAAATATTTATATATACAGGGTGGCAGCAAAATAATTTCAAAATGAAGAATGAACTGACCCGTTAGGGTTGAAAATGGCCACCATGACTCTCCATGCAATAATAAAGGTTTTGGTCAAAACGTTGCCGCACATTTTGCAATATTTGAGGAGTCATTTGAAGGCACTCATTCACAATTCTTTGTCGCAGGTCTTCTAATGATGTTGGCTGAGTAGCATAGATTTTGCTTTTTAAATGACCCCACATAAAGAAATCCATAGATGATAAATCTGGCGATCTTGGGGGCCATACAATGGCACCTCTTCTATCAATCCATCGATATGGAAACGTCTGATCTAAATATTGTCGAACAATTAATGCGTAATGTGGTGGGGCACCATCCTGTTGGAACATCAACCTATTCGCAATTTACCGCCGATCATTCTGATTTTCAATTATGGCTGTTAATGCAGGATCTATGGCGTCTTTCAGTAATTCCAAATATATTTCACCGGTCAAATTTCCAGGTAAGAAAAAAGGACCAACTAAATGATCACCAAAAACACCAGCCCAAACATTTAATTTTTTGTGGCTGCTGTGTATGAACCTTGTGATAAATTCTGGGATTAGAATTGGACCAATATCTCATCAGCTGATTTCATTTTCTGTTGGAGCGGTATGATTTCGGGCAGAGACGTACTTAGCCCTTCTCGTCAACTGGAGAGTGAGTACTTTTTCCTTTATTTTTTTTTTTCTGAAAAGAAAAACCCCAACTTTGCGGACACCCTGTATATTGATAGTAAACTGAACTTTGAGGATCACCTCGATTACATTTTTTCAAAAATTGCAAAAAAACAAATTACTTTTATAGGGCTTCTCATTCCAAGAAAATAGTTTACAATACAATTATTCTACCGCATTTACTATATTGTTTAACTATCTTGTTCACTGCCAATGAAGCTGTATTCTTGCAAAATAAAAAGCTATGAGAATAATATTGAATAAAAATAAGTACACCAAAATAAAATCTATGTTACAAGAATTGCAGTGGTTGAATACAAAACACTTCATATCATTTTTGGTTCTTGTTTTTATATTTAAAATAAAAAATCATCTTTTGCCAGAACATTTAGAACACTACATAGAATTGAATAATCATTACCACAATTATTATACAAGAGGAAATATAGATTTTCATTTACAAAATTGCAATAGTAATATAGCTAGCAAATCAATATTTCAGAAAGGATTACTTGAATTTAATAAACTTAATAATGATATAAAGTCTACTTGTAATTTAAAGATATTTAAAACAAATTGAAGGAATATTTCATGGACAAAGAAAATTCTTAGAGATGCAAATTTTGTTTTTTTTCTGAATGTCTGTATATGTAATTGTTTAGTTTTTTAGAACAATATGAACTAGATCATAATAATGTTAGTATTTCGTCCGCTCCTGTATAACACAACATCCTGCATCAACTCACTTTCAATATAAAGTCCGCATGATCCAATTCGGCGACGACTGTGTTCCATTGGAAATTCGGCACGACCTCCTTCAGCGCCTGCACGAATATCTCGACGTTCCACGACCCGCCCGCGCTCCTGCCGTCGCCGCCTTTCGAGAACGCCCCGCCCGGCGTCTGAATGGACAGGGCGTCGTCTAGGCCGGTGTGCGTCCGGCACATGACGGCGAGGACGCGCGCCACAACGGCCGGCGAGATATCCCGCCCGCCCAGTTTCAACAGGTTCGTGCGGCATTCCTCCAGCGAGGCGGTGAAGCTGGAAAATGGGAAAATTCGTGAAATATGCCTTTCAACCACTGTAGTACACGATAAATAGACTCGGTGACATTGGGAGGCAGAATGGCATAATGTCATCTTCAGCGACGAATCGCGATTCTGTCTAGGAGTATATTTGAAGTGTTTCGACAAACAAGGCACCGCACTGACTTCATTTCGTGAAATCTGACTTTGGTTGCGTTTGTTTTGCAATGCAAGTCAGAAAGTCCAGAGATGAGGCTGACAACTCACTAGCGAGTTATAAAAGATAAAAACAGTAATAATAATATCAGACGTCTTTATTCGTCTACAATTACATTGAGTATAGTCAAATGTCAGACCTATATGGCGAAGTTTAAGATCTTAAACTTAACCATATAGTCGCTGGTAGATGTTGACAACAACCAAACTAGCTTTTTGTGAAAATACCTATATTTGTCAAATGTTGAGTAAATTAGAACACAATGGAATTAGAGGTACATCACTTAAATTATTTGCGTAAAAGAAAACGCGAGGTTGAAATTCAAAGCACAACTACTGACGAGGTACGGGTATTGACTTCGATATTTTTTAAGAAAAAAATGGTACGCTAATGGTTTTTTGAGGTCTGGGGACCTTGGTGGCCATTCTTGGGGCCCACCGCGGCCAATCCCTCGATTTGGATAAACAGTTTGTAAATAATTACGAACAGCTACACTCCGATAGGGACGCAGGAAAGTAAACGTCAATTTGACATAGACGCCATCTTTGTTTTCTGTCACCGACATGTCATTTTGTTAGTTGAATGTTTACCATTGATCGCTATGGAGTCGTATTCGATTGAAGACCGCATTAAAGTCATTCAAGAACACTACAAAAATGGTGCAAAAATAAAAAACACGTTTCGCGCGTTTCGTGAACATTTCGGTCGCAACAACCGCCCAAACGAAACAACCATCGGTCGTCTGGTGCGTAAATTCGAGGCAACAGGTTCTGTGGCAAATCTGCCATGCTCTGGCCGGTCAAGGAGCGTTCGCACACCGGAAAATATTGCTGTGAGAGACGATCCGAAACAATCAACAGCGCGTCGATCCCAAGAATTGGGCATTTCGAGAACCAGTTTGCTCCGCATTCTCCACAAGGATTTGAATGTACACGCCTACAAGGTCCAATTGACGCAAGAGCTGCGTCGGGCCGACCATTTTTCGCGCCGAACGTTCTCAGATTGGCTCCTTGAACACCGCCAAATTGATGATAATTTTTCATCAAAAATCATGTTCAGCGACGAAGCGCATTTCACTTTGAATGGGACGGTAAACAAGCAAAACTGCCGCATCTGGGCGAACGAAAATCCCCGTGAGTATCAAGAGCAGCCGATGCATCCTCAAAAAGTGACTGTATGGTGTGCATTGTGGTCAAAAGGCATCATCGGACCTTACTTTTTCGAAAATGCGGCCGGGGACGCCGTTACCGTCAATTCTGAGCGATATCACGTGATGATAGAGGACTATTTTTTGCCGCAACTTGAAGGAATGGATATGGACGATGTTTATTTCCAACAAGACGGTGCAACATGCCACACAGCCAACGTCAATATCCATCGATTGCAGTCCTTCTTCGGTGATCGCGTGATTTCGCGCAGAGGAAATGTGCCATGGCCACCAAGATCGTGCGATTTAACTCCCTTGGACTTCTTTTTATGGGGATATTTGGAAAGCAAAGTCTACGTCAACAAACCAGCCACCCTCCAAGAACTCAAAAACAACATCATTGCCGAGATAAATGCCATAGAACCGACCATGTTGCAAAATGTCATTGAAAATTTCGACCATCGCGTGGACGTCTGTAAATCCAGTCGTGGTGAACATTTCAGCGATATTATTTTTCATACATAAATGGTATAAATGAACCTTCAAAATAAAGTACCCAACTTGATTTGAATATCAATCTTTCTTGTTTTAATATGCGTTTACTTTCCTGCGTCCGTTTTCGACAACCCCATAGCTTCGTCCGTGAACAGAATCATTGATTCAAATTGCGGATTTTGTGTAATTTTTTGAAGATACCACTGACAAAAGGTCACACGCCTTGGAAAATCAATGGGAAGTAATGCCTGTACTCTTAAAATATGGTAAGGATAAAACAAAAAATCCACTAAAATTCTCCAAACAATTTGTTGGCAAATATTTAAGCGTCTAGCGATCTTCAGGAGAGATCATTTGTTTTAAATTGAATGAGGAGTACAAAAATAATGTTTATTTGGCAAAAAACCATTGGTGTACCATTTTTTTCTTAAAAAATATCGAAGTCAATACCCGTACGCACGCCAGTGTTGTTGAATTTGCAGACCTCGTAGCAGCAGCTATTACCTAGAGTTTCCTGGGTTATAAAAAATAAGAAAAAAAAACGGAATACATATCTGTAAGATAGAAAAAGTACCTGTATCCGATTTCCGTGATAAGGTCGGCGATCGAAGTGTCCAATATACCCCCGGACAGACCGGGGCCTTCTGAGGTCATTTCTGGTGCCAATTCACTGTGTTCAGAATAAGCTAGCGGAGCGAGTACAACCGGGACCCGCTCCTTGGGAAAATCCTTTTGCAGGGTCTTCAAAAACGTCAAATGTACTTCGTTGGTCAGTCCGACCTCTTTCGGGTTCTTGAGGATTGCCGACAATATCAAGTGTAGAACTTCCGGCGTGGTCTCGTGCAGACCGCCTTCGTGTTGTCTACTGCTGCCTTCTAAAACAACGAATTTACGAGGATAGATCAAATATAAGCAGGGATGTGAAAACTAGAATCTTGACGCTTCAAAATGCTTTTTTTAAAGTCTAGATACACCAAAATACAGCCTATCGAATATCATCGAAAAATGTTGACTTCTTTATTGCTGCCTTATTTTTTTTTGGATAGCGTATCGACATTTGCAAAATGGGAATTGGCCGTTTTCGGTATCGGCAAAAATCTCTAGTATGAAATGAATTTTTAAATTACCTGTGTCAATGTACGACTGCACCAACGCGGGTACGCTTGTGTGCAAGTGAGCCTGCGCCAAACTCACGAGCTCGCTGTTGGTAGAATGGCAAAATGCAAGAGCAAAAATTACTTCTTGAACAGCTGAAAGACGAAGGCACTTGCTTAACTGTTGAAAGAACTGCTGGTTAACTTTTAGGGTCTGAAATTGGAACGAAAAATATTTAAATTTTACCGTTTTTTATCACATTAGTTAATTACAGTCGATTAGTCCAGTAGCGAGTGCAAATGGCATACAGGGTGTCCACAAAGTTTGGGTTTTCCTTTACACGACGTGTAGATCTTGAAAACATAAGCAATTTTTCTTAGTACCATATACACCAATGTCTTAAGGGAACCGAGATAAAGGGCTCTGCAACATCAAACATATCTGAATACCGTCCTGTAGCCGCGACCCGCGAGATCCCCGAGTGGTACTAGGACACTAGCTCAACCCGACGACAGAACTGGGTCGGGGTCAGTGTGTCAGGTCAGTATGCAACCTTCAACCGACGGTTACGGTCACGCGTGTAGAGGTAATCGCATAGACGAGAATCCCTCAACAAGCGCTAGAGACCTGGCTAGAGAAGTGCAAGTATCAAAACTAAAGTGTGGCAAACGCTGCGTGAAGAGGGGCTGTATCCGTTTCACGTCCAACGTGTACAAGCCCTTCAACCTGACGATTTTCCAGCAAGGGTGCGGTTTTGTGAGTGGTTGTTGCATCAACATGACAATAATCTGGACTTTTTGAAGTACATATTGGTGACAGACGTATCTACGTTCACGCGTAATGGGGTGAATAACTTTCGCAACACTCATGTTTGGTCAGTAGAAAATCCGCACGCTGTCCGTCGGGCACATTTTCAACAAACATTTTCGCTGAATGTTTGGGCTGGCATGGTGAACGGTATGCTCATTGGACCATTTATTCTTCCAAATCGATTGGACGGGATGCAATACCTAGACTTTTTACGCAACATTTTGCCTTCCTTGTTTGCCTGCGTCTGCTCGGTAGCGCATCAGCTGATTTCATTTTGCCTGTTGGAGCGGTATGATTTCGGGCAGAGACGTACTTAGCCCTTCTCGTCAGCTGGAGAGTGAGTACTTTTTCCTTTATTTTTTTTTTTACTTGGTCGCCCTCGTTTCACTACACATTACCTTTGTTATTTCAAGGGTAGTTGTTTCTGAAAAGGAAAACCCCAACTTTGCGGACACCCTGTATATGCTAGAAAACTAGTACTGTTAGTTCTTGCGAGCTTCTAGAAAAAATTATCCTAGATATACTAACCCGATTTTGAACCTATTTTCAGAGTGCAGTATTTAATCAGAGAGGAAAGTCATATTACTACTGATGACTTAGACATTCTCTATCTTTATGCATCTCAAATCAATAGATTTAGACATATCTTTTCAAAAACTTTATTTCAAGGACTTTAGCTAATAATATAACTTGTTGGAGTCTAACCGAATTTGTTATGATGTGTTTTCGACGTTACCTTTTTTGAATTACATGTGTATCTTTTATTATTAAATTACCCTGCACAAACACTATACAGTTTCTCATGATCCCAACTGACTCTCATATAATTTACATTGTATTATCTCTCTCCTGGATGGAGATTTTCTTGAACGGACGCGGACACGAGAAAAGCAGGATTTAAGCATGAAAATACACAAAGTGAAGACCAGTTAAATGAGGCTTATACACCCGATCCAGAAGATGAGACTTACCACTTGTAAAAACTTCATGATTTTCTAAACCTAGATGAATGTTTGTATGTTGAAGATTCAGATAAAGGCCAAGAAATTGAATATCCAGTTGAAATAAAATAACTTTCTGAAGATTCTGATATTGATGAGGTTCTAGTACCAGCAGAAGCTATTCCAAATTATGGTAAAGCTATTACCCTGACCAAGCAGCTCAAAAGTTTTGTTGAAAATCAGGGAGATACGGACGCCATTTTAACGAAAAAGAGGAGACAAACGACAATATATGAATTTTTGCATCCGTAAAGTGACATTTTATCTCAATGTTTTCTGTTACTACATCATATACATATGTATGTACATGCTTTGAAGTTGAGTCATTAATTTTCAGATAATGATTGTAGAAGGAAGATAAACCAAAATATGTGTGTAAAAAAAAAAAAATTAAAAAAATGTTACCTTGTTTTATAAAGTATCCTCCTGACAAGTATTTCAGTGCGGACCTGTATTTGATCGTGCGGTCTTGGAGCACCGGCATGCCGTCCCCTGTGAGGTCTTAAGTCACCTGATTCACGAGCCCTTTGTACTACATTAACAAAGGCACGAGGGGTTGGTTGCACTCGATTGGGAAACCGATCCGCATAAATCCGTGATACCGCGTAAATAAGAATCATGTCCACAAGTTCAGCATTTTCGTAAACATGTGCCATTTTTGATTTCGTTTGAGCCACGCAACAGACACCACTATTCACTCACGCGTTACCGACTGACACTGACTGTATACAACTGAATAAAATAATTGTAAAAACATCATTCCAAATTCTTTCGCTTTTTTGTTTCCGATGCGATGAACTGATAAGGCGGATTATATCCGTTATTGCCAAACACGAGCACATAATATTATTATTGAGACAGGGCGGTACTCAAACTTCCAAAGGGCTATAACTTTGTTACTTTAATTTTACCAGAAAAATGGTAAAGGAAAAAACATTTCTTTTGATCAGATCTACTCACTGTTAAAATAAATGACTCAACTTCGAAGTCACCCTGTATATCTAAAGGTAATAAACCTTTTTTTTCTTAAGTGTAAAGTTCTTTGTTGATTTTAAAAACATTTATATACATTACAAGTTTTAAATTTCTCAGTTTCTTTATTCAGTTTTCATTGAAAACATGATTTTTGTTGTATTTCTTTTACGAGGAGATACCAAGAAATAACCGTGTAGTACACATTTCTGCCCCTAGAGGCGTACAGTGCTTTCTAATTGGTAAAAATGCTGGTGCAACTGTTTTAATGTTGAAAATAGCTTACAAAGATGATGCTAATGGAAACACTCACATGTGCAAGTGTAAAAGTAACATAAAATACCTCAGAAGCAAAAACACCAGTTGCCTGGCCTAGCATTTGTGCTGACTAATCGACTGGTCAACTGTAATTTCATAATTTTTTAATCAGAATTGGAAGCTAATTATAACCAAATAGTGTCTGTGAAACTGTGAAGTATGGTGACAGTCAGTCAAGCTTAGGGCATATCCAATGCTGTCCAATTTTTCAGAAAGTAAAGGAGCCATAAAGAAATAAGAATTTGAATGTTTTCATGCCTAAAGCCTGAATGATTATTTTCTCTGCCCAATTATATGGCATAACTTACCTTATGATTAACCAAAGGGTTGTCTATAATGTAACAAGCAGCAGATAACAGTGACGGTTTGTTCAGCAAATTAGAACACTGTTCCAGTAAGGCCTGATTTTGTGGAGATGGAGCCGAGACCTTACTTGTCGACTCGGAAAAATCCACAGACGAAAACAGGCATTGGAGCAAATGACGGTCTGCCTCCAGGCCGTGGCAAGAAACGAGCTGTCAAAATAATATTCTTGTTAGCGCTAATCTGGGCCGTTACGTATCACATTTTTACGATTTAGATGAAACTTTTTGAGGTATCGCAAACCTGACGCCGGAGATCAAAACTCCTTTGTTCAGAGCCCACTCTGTAAAATCGTTGACTGATGAAAAATACCTCACAAACATGGCGGATCGTCCAATTTGTCATTTGTTGACTTATTAGGAAATACGTATAGAATGTCACTAAATGCTTACCTTCGTAAGGTCTTCGACGACTTGCTTATAATTTTTTTTAGTTAATGTTGCAACGGAGTAACTTATTTGTGACAAAGTAAAAGACAACGAGTCTAGGTTCATAGTTCCATGAACACGGCCTCGAAAGCTTCAAATACGTTTGAAGCTTTCTTACGTATACACGGAGCTTTAATCCACTTAGTCTTATGTGTCTTTGGAAAATAACTTGATTTCAAATGGTCCAAGACCATCATCGAATCTTTAAATGCACTTCTTCACTTCAATTTATCACAATCATCGTGTAGAACTCGCGACCACAACTCGCAACCACAAAACATGCACACGCAAGAAAGTAGAATCTCATGTTATTCAAGGGTAACACGATTGACTTATGTCATTGTCAAGCGGCCATTTTTCAGGGTACGCCATGGTTGCCAATCTCATATTGCGTTAAAATTAGTTATCGATAGAGACGCTGGAGAGCGCTTTATTTACTTTCAAACACGACGTCTTATGCCCTCTCCAGACTCACGGGCGAAGCCGCGACCCATGAGTGTGGATCCCATTCGAGTATTCTTCGCGGCTTCACGTCGCGTTCTCGCGTTGTTCCCGTTTGTTGTCGGTTTTTTGTCCCGCGACAATGTGGTCGCAAGGCGCGAACATGACTAGGCTCCTCATTCGTTGATATTTCAGTTGCCTAAGAGCGAGTGCCGGGAATGGTGTTTTTTCCACTTCCTTTCAATTGCTCTAGTTTTACTTATAACGCGTAATTATAAATTGCCAAATCGCAAAGTAGCCCTGCAGCAGCATTAGCAATTTCACCATCCATACTCGTCGAGAACGCGAACTATACTGTGGAGCTGGCGCGAACATCTGCGAGTGTCGAAATCAATTCATATAATTGAGATAACACGTCTATTGCAACTCTCGCATTTCTGTTTTCTCTTCAAATTGTTGGGAAAAATTCCTTCTCAGGCATATGTACATAATTATGTACCTCCACGTTGGTTAAGCCACCCACAGACGTCGCTCTTTCTTTGCAAGTTTTACTCTACTTTACCCGCAAATGCGGTTCTGCACCTTTCGGCTTTGAGTGAAGGTACCTACGCCACTTATAGCCTTCCACAGGATAATTATTTAACTAATACAGCAATTTAAAAGTGCGTGACCCCAGTTAGCACGTCGGGTAAGAATGTCAAAAAGAACAACGTCTACGGCAGTTTTAAAATAAATTCTCCAAAATATTGTACCCAAAATTCATTTTTTTTAAATACATACCCAGGATCCCACAGCTACTTTTATGCGGTAACATGTATTCCTTCTTTTATTCACACACAGACCTTAGACTAAAAACATAGTCAGATATTTGGATAATAACTATACACTAAAAAAAGTTCATACCTCGCTCATACTATATAAAAACCTACTGTCTTACAAATTCCCGAAATTCCAGCGTCATCGCAGCACATGCAACGTTGCCACTTCATGAAGATAATATATCCAAGCGATAAACATTCCTATATACATTCACAGATATTGAGGCGTCATATTTTTTTAATGTTATAAGAAATTGAAAAACAACATGTATAGTATGCGAGACTGGGAAATCTCGAAACTGGAGACCAAAATATGTGAATTGACCTAAACAACATGTCCAAAAGTTACATAGGAGACCATCCTTAAAATGCGGTCCTGTGTATGATGTTTCATTTTTGGTCACGACTTGTGAATCACCCTGTATGTTAGAAAAAGTGCGCAGATGGCTTCCGTGACCTCGTAATTGGGGTTATGGTGCTTATATCTCTTTCTAATACACGTATTACACGCTTCTCATACACATTAGACGTCAGTGGTATTTGGTCTTCAGTGTATAGTCGAAATCACGAAAGATGACTATTACGTCATCATTTTGGTCTTTAGCAAAGACAAACGACAGCGATTTGTAGGAATATTTTTAATGAAGTTTCAGATCTGTTAGACAGAGACAAACAGAATTGTCTAAAAAAATGTATTGCTAATTTGCATGTATCCGACATAGACGATGTTTTCATGTTGCATGATCGATCATATTTGAAAGATGAATAGTTAGGTTATGTTAAAGCAGGTTAGGTTGTTTTCGAATAATACTTTGGTATTTGGTGTTCCTGTCTTGAGGTATTCTACTCATAACTGTTTTTTTTCAAAACAAAAACATCCCACTAAAATTATTATTAAGGTGTCGCTCATAACCATGAAATAAAATGAAAATAAAAATAATCAGTGAAATAAGCTAATTTCGGAAAATCATAATATAGATTTGTTGTCATTATGTTCCTGACATCGTGATTTTATCATCGACGTACGTCCATTGATTACTTCCGTACAATTTATGATATGACGTAATAGTCATCTTTCGTGATTTTGACTATAGAATTCGTTCAATAGAGGTAAAAACAAAACAAGATATATCAGATTTAAATCATTTATTCAGGTAGATAATGTGCATCTACAATATAATTGAATGAAAAATCGGGTTTCTGAAAGATTATTCTAAAATATGAACATAAGGAAACAGTAAAAACTTATACCACCCAAAAAACAACAAAAACTTTGAAAAATCTGTATGTAAATGGTATAGATAAAATTAACAATTATTCAATGAAAAAATTGATCCTGTCTGTATATGGAAAAGGCTTTATATAATAAAATATTGGTAGCTTATAGAACTCTCAAAAACAAGTTGTGTTGCCACATAGTAAAGAATTACCATGTAGAGAGTGGCATATTTTCCAAGTACGGTGGAGGAGGTTTAATTATTAGATATTTATCATAACGGGGCTATGGACCAGTTTTATTTCTAAAACACCCTTCATGATGATTTATATTTTTTCATTTTGAGGTAACGTTTGGTTTCTTATAAAAATTATTTGTTATAAGAGTCCATGTAAGTACTATAGGAATTGTCTGTGAATTAAGCTGTTCCGGTTCCATTCACTTTCTATGAAAATAACAATTCCAAGCATTCCTATAAATAGTGCCAAACGCAAAAGTACCTCTTACTTACGAGATTCTGAGCTACAACTACGAAGAAAATCCTGATTCAATAATCTCAAGGTGCACTGGGAATAAAAGATAAAGCAACACGCCATAAAATGTCGGAAGGACATTACTTCGGCAGCTTCAGTTTCTGTTGTTCCTCACTCATAACTTTTGCAGCTTTCTGTAAGGCTGCTTCTTCTGTATCAGTCAACTTCTGCGATACTATAGAGATGATGCCATTCTCACCCAGCACCGCAGGTAAGGAAAGGAAGACGTCATCTTCGATGCCGTGAAGTCCCTGCGACGCGATAAATATTTTAGTAAATTATATCTCCGCTTGATATAAATTTAATAATTTAATAAACGAAATTTCACGTAGGTGCATACTTTTTTCCCCTATTCGGAATGGATATGATTCCTCAGCTCATTTTAGGAAGAAAAGTTTATATGATCATATATTGTAAACCAGTTAACTTTTGAGCTACAGGGTGTTAAAATTTTAAGGAACCTTCTTAGTTTGCATCAGATACTAAAAACTTACCTTGACACACGTGGATACAGCGTGGACCCGATTTACGTTATTTAGCAAGGTGTGGACCAGAGCGGAGACAGATAGTCCAATAGCCCAGTTGGTGTACCCTTTGCATTTGATTACCTGATTATACAAAATAGAGTTAGAACATGAAATATTGTGGCTCCCAAATTTGATACACATTGCATTAAAGACACACTGAGACTGGTTAGCAAATCAGGCCAAATTCTATTTAGTAGAATGTCGAAAATCTCGGAACCCAGGTCTACTAAATTTATTTTTGAGACTTTGAGTGGAAGGCGTTTAAAATACTGTTGTTATTGAAGAGCTATGCATAGATGTCAGAGCGTAGTCGTGCAGTCGTTCTACTAATTTTGTACAGCAAATCGAATATCAAAATATGTTTCAATCATATCGTAACAAGAATGAATAGTACTGTTAGCGCCATCTGTTGGGAACCGCGCTAGGGATTCTTATTCGAAATCGACGCGAAGTGACCTCGAAGATTCTGGACTGCCGCTGTGGCTCACCGGAACCTTCTCGATTCAACGAGCTCCTGCGATACGGACTATATAAGTCGACGGCCGGGAGAGGGAACCAGAGTAGAGTTGAGATAATGGCGCGACATGATAATCCGCAAATAAGTAGTCAGATATAAATAGTGGGGTAAATAAATGTTCTATCTGGTTAAGTTAAAGTTAGTTGTCTTGTGTTTTAAATAAATTAGTGCATTTCTTCTTGTGGAATCGAGTGTTTTTAATACACACCCAGAAAAACGCTACAATATTCACAAAATAGAAAAGTAAAGACCTACCTCATATGCTGAACTAACTACTTTTTCATGTAGTTCTTTCCAATTTTCTTTATCGTGTTCGGTTCCAAGATCAGGGTTAAGATCACGCAGTCTCACTCCAGCTACATTTATACCGGACCATACGGGCACTGAAAATAAAAAAAAAAACGAATAAAACTATTTCACGACACTTTCCTTTTGCATTAGTACTAATGGTTACATTCCGTATCCGTAATAGAGAAAATGGCCCAAATTTAGTTGTATCTGGTGATTATTGAAAAATTTAAAACGGGTTAGATTTCAACACATATGAAGTCTATTAAAAAAAATGGCATCAAGTAGGTTACAAATATGTACATGTTGACCAACTAAGAATGCGAAAAAAATAAATGTATTTACATGTACATTTAACCAATTTATTACGTTTTTCATATCATTATTTAACTGCTATATTGCAGTTTCAATGTCTTTATTTGATATATATACAGGGTGACTTCGAAGTTGAGTCATTTATTTTAACAGTGAGTAGATCTGATCAAAAGAAATGTTTTTTTCCTTTAACATTTTTGTGGTAAAATTAAAGTAACAAAGTTATAGCCCTTTAGAAGTTTGAGTACCGCCCTGTCTCAATAATAATATTATGTGCTCGTTTTGGCGACAACGGATATACTCCGCCTTATCGGTTCATCGCATCGGAAACAAAAAAGCGATCACGATGTTTTTATTCAGTCTGTGTCAGTCGGCAACGCGTGAGTGAATAGTGGTGTCTGTTGCGTGGCTCAAACGAAATAAAAAATGGCACATGTTTATGCGGATCGGTTTCCCAATCGAGTGCAACCAACCCCTGGTGCCTTTGTTAATGTAGTACAACGGGCTCGTGAATCAGGTGACTTAAGACCTCACAGGGGAGGGCATGTCGGTGCTCCAAGACCTCACGATCAAATACAGGTCCGCACTGAAATACTTGTCGGGAGGCTACTTTATAAAACAAGGTAAATTTATTTTTTTAATTTTTTTTTTATTTTTACACACATATTTTGGTTTATCTTCCTTCTACAATCATTATCTGAAAATTAGTGACTCAACTTCAAAGTCACCCTGTATATTATATATATATATATATATATATATATATATAGATCATGTATCATCAGCAAATATTTGAATTTTGCAATGTTGTAAAATGTCAGGAATATCGTTAATATATAAAATAAATAGTAATGGACCTAATTTGCTACCCTGTGGAACACCTACCGAAATGTTTTTAATCCTTGATAATGTATTGCCAATTTTACTTCTTTGACTTCTATTGATTAAATAATTTTGTAATAAGTTGAATACTGAACAATTTCCCATAACCACCTTTGAAAGATGTTCACTAGGATTTCTATTCGATTTCAATCTTGTAATAGCTTTAGAAAGATGGCTGATATTTATCGTTTGGAATTGTCTCATAGAAGAATTATAAGTAACTTGCATGCGGCCTAGATCCGGATCCCCATCTTCGATTGATTCCACTATCTCATTTATACTTTATACTTATAAGATAAGCGTTCAAATAAATAAATAATAAATTTGTTCGTGAAACAGGTAAATAAAATAAAAAATTTTCCTACCATGACGAGTACGTAGGGAGATCCTAAATAAAAAAAAGGACAATCAGTAGTTCCCGAAAATCGACGAATAGCTCACCGCTGCTATCTCCGTGCTCCCCGATGATCCAAGCATGCACACTGGTCGGCGCTATACCCAGTTTGCTTGCGATCAGGAACCTGAACCTGGACGTATCCAGGTTGGTGCCTGAGCCGATGATTCTGTTCTGAGGTAGGCCGCTGAGCTTCCACGCGACGTAGCACAGGATATCGCAAGGGTTGCTCACGATCAACAGGATGGTGTTGGGCGAGTGCTTCACCAAAGGGGGGATGATGTGTTTCATGATGTCCGTGTTGCGCTGCACCAGATCCAGCCTCGTTTCGCCGTCCAGTTGCCGAGCGCCGGCTGTCACTATGCAGATCTTTGAACCGGCTGTTGCTGTGTAGTCTGTAAGTAGAGTATGTGAGCCAAATGAACATATTACAACCAAATTATCCTTCATTTCGTAACTTTTTTAATTAAGCGTCATGATGTTCAGACAACACGTACAGCTACGGAACGAGTACATATCAAGTGAACAATAGCTAGTTCTAAGTTGACATCTTGTCGATAACGTCACAAAAAACCTGTATAGTGGCAAAAAAAATATAACAGCTTCAAGATCACCAACCACGGGTAACTAAAAAGAACACGTGGACATGTTATATTTACCTGTACTAGCATTTATTCTAGGATTCCTCATGAACAGTGAGCCATGCTGCAGGTCCATCAATTCCCCTTTAAGCTTATCTTTCATGACATCTATCAAAACTACATCACTTGAATATCCCTGAAACAGTCAATTTCTTTGAATTAGGAATTGCGAAACATCTTCAATCAATGGGGTGCTACAAAAAACTTTCTTAAGGAATATCAATATTTCGTCTCGAGAAAGTACATTCTATGCTTGCTATCTCCATTCTTTAAACGAGAAGAGGTAGGACTCTCTCAGGCTCAGGCGTAAAATTTTACTCAAAAAACGTAGCTTAGGTTGTTCCAAGCCCTATCCTTATGCCCTCTCCAGACTCCCGCGCGAATCGCGCGCGAGGCTGCGGACTACCTGCGGCCCATGAGTGTGGATCCCATTCGCGTATTCTTCGCGGCTTCACGTCGCGTTCGCGCGTTGTTCCCGTTATGTTGTCGGTTTTTTGTCCCGCGACAAAGAGTTCGCAAGGCGCGAACATGACTAGGCTCCTCATTCGCTGGTGGCTCAGTTGCATCATAGCGAGTGCCAGGAATGGTTGTGTTTTAGGCAGTTCAAAAGTCCGATTAACAAAATTTCTTCGGGATCCTCATGGCAGCCGCGGTGCACTGGCATTTAGGCATATCTGTCTGCGTGGTTGCTTCGGTGTAAAAAAAAATGTCGACACGTTATAAAAATTCACTCAAAAAGCTGATAAGTCTAATCTATCGGACGCGTATGCTTATTCTATTTACGAATAACTCGAATGCGAACAGCACCAATATTAGGGTAGCTCGCAACTTTTACCTGAGAGAGAATGCTGAAAGCACATGCCATTCCTACAGCTCCCACACCCACAACTGTGATTCTGTCACCGGCATCTTGAGCTGGTTGCGCTACAGCGTTCAGTAATAGTTCTTTCGTAGTCATTTTTAGTCAATTCTTTCACTGAAAATAAACCAAAATGATAAATATACTGAGTGACGGAAAAAGGTAAACAACTACGTATTGTGACAAATAGCGCCATCTGTTGAGCGAGTCTCCAACTCGCCAGAGCTTAATGGCCGATCTCTGCTTTTACACGACCCCACAAGCCGCCTGGCGGCGTCTGTGAGATCGTGACAGTGGATCGCCTTCTAGATCGACGCGAAGTGATCTCCAACATTCTAGATGGCGCTCCGTGGTCTTTCTCGCAGCGGTAATTGGGACTATATATAACTCGGCGGCCGGGAGATGGAGCAGAGTACAGAATTTGATTAGAGGTGGCTTAAAAATTTTCAATAAAGTTTTGGAAAGTGACGAGGAATCATTTTTAGAAATCACTGATAAGAGACGCGTTCTTTCTCAGTTGATAATTAAGAATCTGAGTGATAATAATCACGACACTTTATTTTCGCGTTGCACAGTCCATTCACCAGATTATGTTATAAAACTAATTGTTATTTGCGCAGTCAATACATTTTTGAAAAATTATTGTGCCAAAAGGAACGTCAGCTTTGCAAGCGCGAATAAAGCAAAGAAACGTAAATAGCTGTAGATAAATGTTTATTTGTACATAGTCAGAATTTAGCACTTTAATTTTCGTTATTCTAATTTTTGTTATTTTTGATACTTGTTTTCTGTTCTCTAATTTTTGTTATTATACTAAGTGACATATAAATCCGAACACCCAGTTTAAATGGTTTTATTTTAATAAAATTTTGTATAAGTACTTAATGAAGCATATTAAGTAAATGATAAAAATTTCAAAATTATTGCACTGCTTTAAAGCCCTTTGACCTTTAATAATGTGTGGATGCACCCTGATGTGCTACGCATTCTCCAACGCGCCTAGGCATGCTTCTGATCAGGTGGTCAATGTCCTCCTGTGGTATCTCATTCCAGGCAACCACCAACTCCTCTCGAAGTGCTTCTAGAGTCTGAGAAGGACGTTGCAAATTGAGCAATCTCCTACCCATCATATCCCACACGTGCTCAATTGGGGATAAGTCGGGAGATCTTGGTGGCCATGGTAACAATGTGACATCATTATGTTGAAAGAAGTCTATTGTGACTCTTGCAACATGTGGTCGGGCATTATCTTGTTGGAAAGTTGGATCTTCCAGGGTGTCAAGATAGGGTTCTAGAACGTCGTGGATATAACGCTGCGCGTTCATGTTACCTCTGATGAAGATTAAAGGTGACCTGGAACCATAAGCTATAGCACCCAAAACCATAACTCCAACAGTGTGATGAACATGTCTTTCAACAAAAAACTGTGGATTCCTCCTTTCACCACGTCGCCTTCTAACCCTGGCACGACCATCGTGCATGCCTAAACAAAATCGAGACTCGTCATTAAAGACAATACTGTTCCATTCCTGATCCCAGAGTGACCGTTGTCTGCACCACTCAAGGCGAATAAGTCGGTGTTCTCGAGTTAAAGGGAGGACCCAGTGTGGCCGGTATGAAAACAAGCCAAAACTTCTCATTCGTCGGTAAACACTTCGCATGCCAATAGGTCTTCCGTGTTCTGCAAACCATTCATTTGCAATGGACCTGGTAGTGGAGAAACGGTCCCTTAAGGCCAATAATCTTAGGCGGCGATCTTCACGGTCTGTTGTTCTACGGCGGCGTCCAGTAGGCCCCTTTTTGTGGAATCCAGTGTTTTAATCCACACCCAAAAGAACCCAGAAAAACGCTACCGTATGTTTATCCGATTTTAATAATTTGGCATATATGTTCAGTGTCCCTTACTAAAATGATTTTCAGCTTGATTCGTCAAATGACTGCAGACGCTGGTTCAATAATGTGTTGAGGATCCACGATTTCTTATACAATACAATACAAACGGTGACCGAGTTCTATACAGGGTATCCAAGATAATGATATTTAATTTTAATTTCATAAAGTTTTTAACGATATGCATACAGGGTTTCCAAGAAACAACACGCCAGAGTGACACGGGAGGTAGATTCATAAAATCAACATGACCTCAGTAAAGGTTTTCTAGTTTTCGAGATATTCCCACTTTTAAGCTTTTTCAAAAAATCACTACTTTTGCTCCTTTTTTACCTTTTATGGCTATAAAGAGCTTCTAGCTTATGTATTTTTCCTGAGCCTCCATTAAGTTGGTCCAGACAACCGAGCATTCATTTCATTGAAAACCAGCACGATTATGCTAAAAAAAATATTGCATTTTGGTTCAATGTGAAAACCTTTACTAAAGTTCGACTAATTACTGTGAATAAAAATGATCTTAAAAACTTAAATTAACTTTTGTGCACATCATCTACCCATTCTAGGACCAACGTTGTGGCCCCCACGCTCCCCAGACCTGAACCCGCTGGATTTTTTGTACTGGGGATGTTTAAAAAATAAGGTCTATTAAAAACCAATTCGATCAGCCGATGAACTGCGACATCGAATCCGTCAAGCATCACGCAAAACATACGATTTAAGTTTGAGACGTTTAAAAGGACAATTTTTAAGAAGATGCAGGTTGTGTATAAAAGTCGGTGGTAGACATTTTGAAAATGTGTTGTGAAAATAATAATAATAATGATAATAATAATAATAACTTATTTCAGGCAATATTTACATTACAAAATGTTAATTTAATTTTCATTTAGTTACTCTTAACTTAAGATAATAATGATTCCTAATTCTTTATTTGATTTGAATGTTGTAAAAATCAATGGAAATAAGAAAATACCACCTAATGTTCTGTTCATTATTTTGATGCTTGCTTACAACAATGAATAAAAAAGGATAATGACATTTGCTAAAATATAAAGCTATTACAGCAACTACAAAGTTGTAATTTGTACACAAAAAAGACAGCTGCACTTATTATTTCTTCCGTGTAGTATTTCGCAAGTATTAAGACTTTAATAACAAAAGTACATACTTCTTTTGAAAGAGTATTAAATAGCTAGTTTTCAAAGCCATTTGCTGATTCAGTCTAGTACATTTTTTCAATTAAATGAATACTTGGTAGTCTCAAGCAGCTATTAATTGTAGCCCAAGAAAGAAGCATAAGTCAGAAGTTCTTTATAGCCATAACAGGCAAAAAAAGGAGCAAAATGTAGTGATTTGAACTTAAAAGTGGCAATATCTGGAAAACTAGAAAACTTTTACTGATTGCTCTAAAGTCAGTATACCTGGGTCACCCCGTATAAAGGTAGCTCCACAATCGTACGTGCCGCTTGAACACAGACGACCGAATATGATTGATACTATGTAACTATGTAGGCGTGTGATACGTGGTATCCGTCACGTTGCTCATACGAGCCCGTGGCGTGCATACGAGGTGAGCGCGATAATTATATGCATGTTATACAGGGTGTTCCTTAATGATATGCGAATATTTAAGAGTGTGTATCTACATGGAAAATTAATGTTAGTTTGCTTTATAAGCTATGCTCCAAAAATGTTTCCTTACAAAAACTCGGAGTGTTGAAGTTTTAGGAAAAAAATTGTAATTAATTAATATTTTCAGAACCGCTTCAGATATTTCACTGATATTTAGTACGTAGTTAGTTAGCATGCATACTAAGTGAAGGGGGCCATTTTCAACAATTTTTGTAATCAGTTAGTTTTAATGTGATGTTTATGTTTTCAGTTGTTGTTGTTCATTACCCCTAATGTGTTTAATTTTAACAACATCAAGTTGGACTGCCCTGATATAGAGGATGGTCCAATAATTCCACGTTTTCTTCCGTTAAATACTGCCTTGTTTTTTTGGGCGGTGTGCGAGGTTGCATTGTCTTGGTGGAGGATGATTCTCCTTTCGGGGTTGATTTTTCGAAGCTCGGTGATGACTTTTGGCAAACAAATGGTGGTATACCAATCCGCAGTAACAGTTCTTTCCTCATTAAGAGGAATTGTTGCAATATGACCCGCTTTTGACACGAATGTCGCGACCATCTTTTTCGAAACACTTCGAGAACGGATGACTTTTGTTGGCTTTTATTCACCTTGGAACACCCAAACAGCCGACTGTCGTTTATTTTCTGGTTCATAACAGTAAATCCACGATTCATCACCACTAACAATGCTGTACACATTTTTTGAGTTTCCGGAATTGAAACGATCAAGCGTTTTTTGACACCAATCGACCCTGGCTGCTTTCTGCTCTTCAGTCAACAGGTGGGGTATCCAACGAGCAACTAATTTTCTTACTAGTAATTCTTCATGTAAATTTTTTTGAATTGAGGTCTTTCAGATCTTCAAGGACGCCTCAATCTCGCGATATGTCACATGTCTATCTTCAATGATGAGTTCGCTGATGTGGCGCTTCGTTGCCGAAAACAGACAGTAACTCAGCAAGGCATTCTTGTTGCGACAATTGTCTCTGAAAGTTGTACTAAATTATGGCGCGAAAATGTTCTCGGTTGAGTTCCATTTTTCTAATGACTTGGCGATACTTAAAAATTCACTGTAGTGAGAACACTGCACGCATTGTTGTGAAACTTTAAATTTAAGTTTACTAAAGAGTGAGGTTAAGATTCAGTACTGACGTTTGATCCGCGCGGCCTACTATGTTTCTATATGCAAAACTTAAAAGACATCCCTCGTATTCGTACGCCCTAACTGCAAACAAAGAATGTACGGTGCGTGCTCCTCGCTAAAATCTAAGAATTTTTTTTAAAATTTTTGATGAGTGCGTGGATGAGTTTTCCAAGGATCAAAGTACATATGTTGAGCTATTATAATCAATCATCAAAAATCAGCGTTACGAACATTCGTACACCCCAGCTCCAAAGAAAAAAGCCTGCCATGTACGCCGTACGCCTATCGCTGCAATCTGAGGAAACATTTTTCCCGTGCCGCTTGTTGCTGGACGGCCGATTTTGATAAGAGTCATCGCGATAAAAATAGAAGAAATACGAAAAGAGGTGAATAAAATAAAAATAGCGTCCTTAAATTAAACGATCAGATCTGCAATAGCTTCAGGCATCCCGTATTTATAAAATATCCACCAACATTGCGTGGGTATATTCCGGTCGTTAACCGAATACGTGTTTTTCCTATATTTTGAATTACACACTTAACAAAAGTTGTAAAAAATAACGAGGCAAAAACAAAGTGTTATAAACCATCAAAAGCATCCTGCCATGCGATCCTTTAAGACTCCAGCATTGCCTAGAGAAGATAATTACGCGGTCATTCAGACCTATGCCAAAAAGCCATCCTGTTAACATCCCAAGCGCTCCGACATTTCCCCTGGCAGAGGAAACCGAGCAGTAATTGCCATAACCCGGCAATCTGGCGCCGAAAATCCCATAACCACCCCCAGAAACCGGAGGCCACTCACCTGCGGATCTTCACTAAGAATTACTAGTAAAGTGTTAAAAAGCACAGCATCCAAAACACTACAACCAATAACACGGTAACACTGTAATTAAATTCGCAACGGGCAATACTTGATCTTAGAAGAGAAGTTAATGACGTCACTGAAAGCTTACCCTAAGAATAAGTGCCCAGAGGAGGAAGGAATGTATAATATAAACAGGTTTAAGGGCTGTCGTGTTTAGTTGCATTGACCCGACTTTTGAACGTTCTAGGTGTGCTACATGCAATGTGTTTCGAGTTATTTCGTATGTTTACACAAGGTAGGTACACATTGTATAAAACAAGCAAGGTAAAAAACATCAATTTACAGTCCAATAGATAAAAAAACTATAGTCCTGATAAACCGTATTATCTTATCAAATATTTGTGACTTACCGCTCCGCGATAGTAACTAACCGCGTCGAAGACCGCCCGGCAAACCTTTCAAAATATTTCAGCGAGTTTTCAGTCTTCCAGTGACC
Source organism: Acanthoscelides obtectus (assembly GCA_963669975.1). Taxonomy (NCBI): domain Eukaryota; kingdom Metazoa; phylum Arthropoda; class Insecta; order Coleoptera; family Chrysomelidae; genus Acanthoscelides; species Acanthoscelides obtectus. The sequence goes on from CAVLJG010000005.1 coordinate 3,684,976, forward strand.
GGCTGAAGCGCTGAAGGTGACCTTCCGGGCGGCTGATCGTCATCGCCTGTTGTTAGGGGGATCCACAGCGCAGGCCTACTACCTTCCGCGTTAGAATGAATTAGATACCTTCTAGTCCAGTGAAAGCGGTCGGAGTGTGATCAAGTTCTTACCTGCAGAAATACCGAATTGCAACGTTTCGTTAGCGCGGAAAATGGTCTAAAAAATATGATTGATCCTGGAAGGATACAATATAGATAAAAAGAACCGCATTATACAGGGTGTAATTTAAATGATGGCTGAAAATACAGGATATGATTCTTTTGCTCTGTTCAGGAAGATAAGTTTATATGTCCGCTTAACATTTTAGCTACAGGGTGTTGAAATTTTAAGAAAAAATTGACAAGCACCAATAGGCATTTTTTGACGTATTGCATTGCAAAATCGCTACAACCTCCTATGGTAGTTTGTAGATAAGATGTGCTTTTATTTAATTTTTATTCAAGTAAAGTCAATTGATTGAAATAGCAAGAACGGTTTTTATTTTTTACGCGAAAACGGTACGTCCTACGCAAAAAAATCAGGAGGTCAAATTTATTGCAAAATACATGAGGATTTTTTTTTTCGAAAACGATAATGGCGTACCATAAGATATATCTTTTTTAAATTTCCAATATACATACCGTACGGACGCCAGTATCTCGAAAACGAGACATTTTCAGACTGAATCGGCCATGGATTCGGTTTCAGCGACCCAAAAAGCGTATTATAAGACATGTTGCGTTCACGTTCCCGACTGACCCATTTTGTGACTTTTTGGTAAGAATACCCCTGGTACATGGTAATTATATGTTAAAATGCTTTAAATGCGGTTCAAATGACCCTTATTCCACGTATTTTGGGTTCCCCATATCGAATCCGAGGTCGTTTTATATGTATGTGACCCCGTTTATGATGTAGATCTAATTACTTAGCGAAAAATTGCAAAACTACGCGTTTTTTGCGACTTTAAGGTGCTAAAAACAATGAGGTAATTTGGGGCGCTGAATATGGATATCACAGTGAAAAATTTCTTAAGTGTTATCAGACGGAATTTAGGGTTGAAAAGTTGACGAGAAACTATTTTTCCGGGCTAGCCGTAAATTCTAGCGATGTATCGACATCGAATTTGGAATCTACGCACCCGATTTACCCAGAAAACAAGTTTCCATCTCGATCATAGACGCGCAAGGGTTTTTAGAAATTTCTTATTAGTCGTTTTTTGACAAAGTTGAATTCTTTCCAGTATCTTGAAAACGTGGCATTTTCGGACGGAGTGGGCCATGGATTCGGTTTCAGCGACCCAAAAAGCGTATTATAAGATATGTTGCGTTCACGTTCCCGACTGACCCATTTTGTGACTTTTGCGGTTCAAATGACCCTTCTTCCACGTATTTTGGGTTGCCCATATCGAATCCGAGGTCGTTTATTATATTTATGTGACCCCGTTTATGATGTAGATCTAATTACTTAACGAAAAATTGCAAAACTATGCGTTTTTTGCGACTTTAAAGTGCTAAAAATCCATTTTTACTATCGATGGCTACATGAGAGCGGAGCTTTGCACAATGAGGTAATTTGGGGCACTGAATATGAATATCACAGTGAAAAATTTCTTAAGTGTTATCACATATTCATATATCATTAAGGAACACCCGTATATTTATTCCAATATATAAAACGTTTACAGCACAGTTAAAAATCAAGTGATCTTGCCAATACTTTTCATATATATTCTTACAAAGTCGTGTGTTGCAAACGTTGCTATTTTTTAACAGATAAGTTGTTTGTTAAAATTTCAACACACGCCGTTAAAAGATACAGGGTGGCCGATATGTAACTGACTGGTTTATATCTAGAATATTTGTAAATGAAATAAAATATGTCCATGTTTTTCATCTTAATCTTTTATTGTAACTAACTTAGAAATTAGGTATGAAAAGTAATACCAGACAAATGTCCGCGTCTAGAGCCCTCTTGATTAGATTTTCCATCAGTTTTTGGTAGGTTTTCGGAAGGAATATTTTCAATCGCTTCCGTAATATCGTGCTGCTTTAAGCATCCCACAAACCGGCGCGAAATAATCGCGGCGAAGTATTGGCAACGAAATTCAGAGCGAAATTCGCAATCTGTTTCGCCTGTTTATTCATACCAAAGCGTCTTATTCGCTCCGCGAACGTGAAGGTTTCGACAGGTTGCGTACATTTTATTTTTGCCTTTTGCAATGAGCTCGTCTTCAGAAGAAGAGGAGGCAGTTCTATTTCTTGCTTTAGAAGAGGAACAAAATGCACGGTAAGTTATGTTTATTTAACGCCATTTGATAGTTGGGTATGTATTAAGTTTAACGAAGTACATAAAACAAATATTTTCAATTTTGTTTAGGAAACGAAGGAAGTGGGTACATGATATTAACTTGGAACGTAATAAATTTGGGGATTACCATACCTTGATGCCACAACTTCGGCTGGATGAACAGCCCTTTTATGGCTGAAGAATTAGAAAATAGATGAGGATTTCCCAATTGCATTGGCAGCGTGGACGGTAAACATGTAACAATCAAGAGACCTAACAACAGTGGCTCCAATTACTGGTGCTATTTACATAAATATTCAATAGTACTTATGGCCATTGTTGGCCCGGACTATAAATTTATATGTGTTGATATTGGTGGTTTCGGAAAAAATAGTGATGGGGGTATTTTCGAAACCTCAAACATGGGAAAACGATTTGAACAAAATTTAATGAGTGTCCCTGCACCTAGATTTCTCCCTGGGCAAAATGAAATCTGCTCGTACGTCTTAATTGGTGATGAAGCATTTGCTTTGAAACCATACCTTACGAGATTATTTCCTTATAAGCAGACTTTATCAGACGTCAGAAAAGAGATATACAATGTAAGACTTTGTCGAGCTAGAAGGGTCGTGGAAAATGCGTTTGGTATTTTGTCTCAAAAATGGCGAATATTTTACAGGCCATTAGAGACTAAAGTAGATACTACTATTCTAATTGTACGTACGGCATGTGTTTTACACAATTTTTTACGAAGTAAAAGTGGCGATGACAAATATTTTCAATTCTTAGATCCCCCAGAACCCGTGCTTGGAGCTTTTACTGATATAGCAAATGATCCTCGGCGGGCAGCAAGGGTAGCATGTTCTACTCGTGACAAATTCGTAAATTATTTTAATTCTGATATGCCTATGGCCAATATATAGAATGTTCGTTTTCACATTGTGTAGACTGTAAATTATTTAACAAATTAATAAAAAATATTAGGTACATACCATTTGTATTTAATTCTTTTCCTATTTCCATCCAAATCTTGTCTTTCTTTCTCACATTCCTGTATTCATCGTTCGACAAATCATACAAACAAGGATACTTTTTCACTATTTCTATCAATAATTCCGTTTTTGCCATTGCGAATTTTTGAAGAACGGCGTCAAAAACGCGGTCAAAGGCGAACTGAAATACGCCGCGATAAAAACGCTGGAACAATCGCATTCGCTTCGCACAAGTCTGAGCCTGTCCGTAAACCACCGCGTTTTAATCTGATCGCGAATTCATCGCCGCGAAATTTTCGCAGCCAAAGACAATATTTCGCGCCGGTTTGTGGGATGCTTTACACTATTTGGTTTGTTGGCATAAACCCTATTTTTCAGAAATCTAAAAAAAAAGTTAGGAGCCGTTAAATCCGGTGATATATTGGCCACCCTGTATATTGTTAAAATATACATACATGTATAAAAGTACAACGTCCTCAGATTTATCCAAACAGCTGGCAACGTTAGGTAACAATTATGCACAATCTGGCAACGACGACTTATCCTCAAAATATGGCCGCTGACAACGGCATAAGTCAACCGTGTTGCGCTGAATGACATGGAATTTTACCTTCTCCAGTGCATATGTTTCGTGCATCAGTGTATATGTTTTGTAAAGAAAACATCTGGAAATTGATAAGGGAAAAAGAGAAAATCTATCCAGACAGGTACTTTCGTACGATCCGTAAGGAAGTACACGTGACAGTGTCATGAGTTTTATTAGGATCATATGCAATGCCGGAGAAGGTGAATCTACATCATATCATAACTACGAAAGAAAGGTTTGAGTGACGATTTTTCCTTGTTTTAGATGTTGCAAAATAAATGCTCCCACTCTAAGGCTCTGCCTGCGGGGGTGTGCTCCTTTTGCAATTCATCCGCGCCCGATAAATTGCTGGATATTTGCTTTGATTTCATCAACAAACACCTGTTAGAGACAATTTGTTACGAAGATCGCCTTACCGGAAAATTGAGTCTCAATCCGGGATTGACGCTCCCTCTGGAGATATGCGAACGTCTGCTGAGTGTGCGGACAAACAGCTGTACCTCCGTCCACTCGCATTTCGTGAACATTTTCAGAGACACGAATTCGACAAGGTTGAAAAGGGTCAGGTTGAGGAAAAGCAAAATACAGGATTCTGATTTGGAGATTCTTCTGAAGCACAGATTGGTCGAGCTAGAGATATGTCGGGCCTCGGATTTAACAAGAAATTGCATAAAATACATCACTAAATATGGAGCTAGTTTGTTGTCCCTCACAATCGAGGACTGCCCCAAGATATTCCCTAGTAATATTTACTCAAAATTAGATTTATCTAATGACCCCTTTTGCAATAATTATATTTTCCTCACACCAAACTTGAAGCGGTTTGCAATGCGAGGTTTTTCCCAAATCCAGCCCAAGTTCTATATGACGTTATTGACCATGGTACCTAGAATAACGCATCTAGATCTATCTAGTTGTGGCGACCTCGGAAGTTTTAACTATACGGATCATTTGATACATTTAACCTCCTTAGTTCTGTATAATGTCGATAATCTAGAGCTACTGGTCGACGCAATATGTGAATTGAAAAATCTAAGGCATTTGGACGTTTCTCAGTCGAGAGACGATCATGGCATATACGAAAAACCAAGTAAAGTTCTCAGAACATTGGTACAGAGCCTTCCTAAGTTGACATCGTTGGACATTTCTGGAACGAATTTGGCAGGACGAGGGGTAGCGGAAACCACAAATGGTCATGTCTCTGATATACCCGGATTGAGCAGTAGAGTTAATAATCCATTGCAGTATTTGGGTCTTTACGAAACATCACACGATGCTTGTTTGAGACATGATATTCCTGCAAAGCTGGTGAGTACATTCAATGTTTTTGTAAGGATTCTAGATAAGATTATCAATACTTATACATAGGGAACACAATTTTGATACATACATTGTTTTTCTTTTTAAAACTCACACTGTACTTTTTTTGTATTTAAAGACAAAATATTGTTCTCCACTTTCCACACAAGCTTCATTACAACGAACCCAGTTTCTTCTTACTCCAGGTCCTCGAAGTTGTCCATTTATTATTTCAGCCGCATTAAAATTTTTGACGACAGCGGTCAGAGGAAGCACTAAATCTAGTCATTATATAGTAAAAAAACAAACAAATTATTTTTTCTAAACAAGTACGTAAAATAATTTTCCAGATAGCAGGGAATGCAAACGAAGAACAGATACTTGTGGCAGCTGTAGCATACTTGGATAGAACGGATATGTTACAGAAAGTGATGAACGAATTGTTTCATATGTTTCGCTTCGAGAACGTTGTTCATGTTGGACAAGCATTGAACATTGTTTTAGAGGCGATGGGTAGGCATTTGGATGAAAGGCACATACAGATATCAGGGAGGTATGATTCGTTATAGTGATATTAGAATAGTCCTTCTGCTGGAAACCACGTTACTCAATAAATTAAGGGAGCAAGAAAAACATTCTAATTCAAAGAAGTTGTATTTTGAGATGCTTAATCAAAATTAAAGTTAGAAAAAAGGCAGTGCCGTACTTTTTTTGCCAATGGGACGCCACTGTACCTAATAATTTTAATCTATTTAGGAATTGATTAGCTTCTTGATACAACAAATATTGCCAAATTTCAACAGAATCGAGCAAATATTTTTTAAGATACTATATTAATATTTTTTTTCTATTTATCACCCTATATCTTGAAAACTTGCATTTCCCATAGAAACTTTTTCGGTGCTGCTGCGTCTTGTAGAACTTCCGATTTCACTGTTTTTTCTCTTAAAACTTTTAGAGGGTAGTTTGATACATTATTTAGAAACAAAAGTGTGCATGAAGCACGCTTTTCATGAAAAATTTTTCCCAAAACATTGTATTTTTAGCTGTTTCCATCGTCATTTCCACCGCCATCTATCTGCCATAAGACGTAGACGTCTGTGCAGATGTCATAATGAGAGACGCTTGCCTGCGGTGTTGCCGGATTAGGTTCCGCATTTAGGGAAAATATGAAAAGTTGAAAATTTATATACGTATCTTAATTAATGAATCACAAAAACGAAAAACTGAAACAAATAACAGTAGCAAAATAAAAGGCGATTCCTAATAAGTATAAATGAAAAAATAACAGTAGTAAGCTAAAAAATGATAAATTATAAATAATTATAAAAAACTAATTCCATGTAATTATAAAAATCAAAAAATAACAAACAGCAGTAAAATAATAAGTAGTAAAACAAAAAAAAAATAATTCCATGCTGAATAAAAAGCAATTCTAAGTGACAACACAAAACAAAAAGTAAAAACAGTAGTAAAACGAAGAACAATTTCATTAAATCCAAATTGCTTTTTATTTTACGGTTTGTTATTTTTTGTTTTTTTATAATTAAATGGAATTGTTTTTTTTGTTTTACTACTGTTTTAATTTTTCGTTTTTTAAAATCTCTTGGAATTGCTTTTTATCTTACTGCTGTTTGTTATTTTTTATTTTATACTTAGTAAGAATCACTTTTAATTTTACTACTGTTGTTTGTTTCATTTTTTTTTTGTGTTTCATTAATATAAATGTATACAGGGTGACTTTGAAGTTGAGTCATTAATTTTCAGGTAATGATTGTAGAAGGAAGATAAACCAAAATATGTGTGTAAAAATAAAAAAAAAATTAAAAAAAAATTTTTACCTTGTTTTATAAAGTATCCTCCCGACAAGTATTTCAGTGCGGACCTGTATTTGATCGTGAGGTCTCCTGTGAGGTCTTAAGTCACTTGATTCACGAGCCTTAACAAAGGCACGAGGGGTTGGTTGCACTCGATTGGGAAACCGATCCGCATAAACATGTGCCATTTTTTATTTCGTTTGAGCCACGCAACAGACACTATTCACACGCCTTACCGACTGACACTTACTGTATGTATAACTGAACTGAAGAAAATAATTGTAAAACATCGTTCCAAATTCTTTCGCTTTTTTGTTTCCGATGCGGATTATATCCGTTGTTGCCAAACACGAGCACATGATATTACGAGTATTATTGAACAGGGCGGTACTCAAACTTCCAAAGGGCTATAACTTTGTTACTTTAATTTTACCAGAAAAATGGTAAAGGAAAAAAACATTTCTTTTGATCAGATCTACTCACTGTTAAAATAAATGACTCAACTTCGAAGTCACCCTGTATAAAGTTTCCACTTTTCATATTTTTCCCTAAATACGGAGCCCAATCCGGCAACACCGCAGGCAAGCGCCTCTCATATATGACGTCCACAGACGTCAACGTCATATGGTAGATGTTGGTGGAAATACGTGCTAAAAAATACATTGTTTTCGGAAAAAAAATTCATGAGAAGCGTGCGTCATCCACACTTTTTATCATTGAAAATAATTTATCAGACTACCCTCTATAAGTTTCAAGTGAAAAAACAGTGAAATCCGACAAGACGCAACAGTACCCTTTTTTATATTTTTTTTAACAAGGAATCACCCTATATATCTTCATCTATTTTTCGAACAGCCTGTCTGTTAAGAACTTGAACTTGTAGAATGAATCTCGTTTGACAGTACCGCATTGCTAAATGTTTCAGCGCAACATTGTTCTATGTAGTAAAAGGTACCGGTAGAGAATTACACGATGATATGAAGGTGAAAAGAAGAATTATTACTGCACTTTTGAATGGAATGACAGTCCACAAAAATGATGATACAATGATGAGGAATGGCTGTCTGACTTTATGTCAGTTCAAAATCCCAATGGATGTGGTGAGTTTGTAAATTCAATGTAATATGCGATCATTATTCCATTGTATATTACCAGGATAAGTCATATTGCAAAATTTTTATCGTACCCTTTGTAGATTATTTTTGTAACAAAGAAAAGCCTCTCTGACATCGATTACGGCTTGTGATGACAACTATAATAGCTTACTGTGAAATGAAAATGTCAATCCTTCCTCGAACGTTCCTTAAGGAAGCGTCATTGTCTCACTGTTTCCAGTGATGTTTCTGATATCCATTCTTTGCAAGGAAGCCTCACGCCTCAAGGAACTCCTATAAATCTGACTCTAAGGAACTGTTTTTCAGCTATTTGATTACGAGCGTCTTGTGAATATACTCCTTCATTCTGTACACGGTATGGCCCAAGAGAGTTTTGTTCAAAGGATAGGGATATATCTGCTGAACTCGTTGGCGTGTCAAGTTGACGGCTTTCAGAAGGTGAAGCTGGGCGAGCTCGGAGCGATAGACGTAAGTGTTCAGCGTGAGAGTGTTTTTTTTATAAACTTGGAAATGCAAAACAAACAAACAAAATTAGAAACTATTGTATAAAGCCACAATGTTTGCAGAAAATGATGTGGTTAATAACAGAAAGGCTAGGAAGAAATATTTGTGACGATGTACTGGAAGTTGCTTGGTCGACAATGTGGAACGTTACAGATGAAACGCCACTGAATTGCCTGAAATTTTTAGAAAACAAAGGAATGGAGTTCTTTTTGTCTTGCCTAGAGGTCAGTGTTAACTTATTTAATCTTCTTAGGAACTAGATATAGTATGAAAATTATTCATTTTTAACATATTATATTTTCCAGAAATTCCCTGATAAGGAAGAATTGCTCAGAAATATGATGGGGCTACTCGGCAATGTAGCTGAAGTTACAGAACTTCGTCATTATTTGATAAGACCAGAATATCTGTCTGTTTTCTCTAGACTGTTAGATTCGACGAGCGACGGGATTGAGGTATGCAATTTACGAGTCAGAATTCAGCATTTTTAAAGCAGTGTCTATATTTTCATCTGATATGTACGAGTATATTAATGTATAATCTGCAAATATCCGAAGTTTACAATAATCTAAAATATTACAAATATCATTAATGTATAAAATAAATAGTGGACCTAGTTTACTACCTTGTGGTATACCAACAGAAATATTTATTGATCTTGTTAATGAAGATCCAATTTTGGTTTTTAAACATCTGTCAATTGAATAGTTTTGTAGAATTTTGAATCCAGATCCTATAAATCAGTAGTGATGCAATTTTGTAAGTAATTTATCCCTGTCAATAGTCTCAAACGCCCCTTTGAAGTCCAAAAACCTACTGTTACTGTATGTTTCCGATTGTCCATACATCACTAAAACCATGAAAATCAATATGGATTTACAGAAGGGAAGGCTACATCGGACGCAATAACTAAAATTGTAAATCAAATACATCAAAATATTGAAAACAGAATCCCTTCAATCTGCATTTTTATTGATTTAAAGAAAGCTTTCGACACAGTTAATCACAAATTATTATTAGAAGCATTGGAGAGAATTGGTTTCAGAGGAAACGCGTACTCACTGATTGAAAGTTATTTGTCAAATCGCCCACAATCTGTGCAGATATCAGGATCATTTAGTAAAGAAATGTATATTAAGTGTGGTGTCCCACAAGGAACTGTCTTAGGTCCGCTGTTATTCAATATATATTTAAATGATATTTTCCAAATTAATTGTGTTGGCAAAATAACTAGTTTTGCAGATGATACTGCAATATTATATGAAGGCACTGACTGGTCTGATCTGAAAAATGCAATTGAAAATGATTTTATCAAAATTATTCGGTGGTTTAACAGTAGAAAATTAAGCATTAACTACTCTAAAACACATTTTTTACCATTTGGATCTTATGCTAGACATCTGCCAAATCACACAAATTTTTCCTTCAATATTAATGATCAAAAAATGCAAATTAATAGAGTGCCCAACATAAAATACCTTGGAGTGGTCTTGGATCCTCACTTACGATGGGACATCCATGTCAATTATATTTTAAAGAAAGTTCGATTTGTATCCTACAAAATTAAATACCTTGGGAATATATTGACAGAAAAATATCTTCGAACATTATACCATGCACTGATTGAGCCTCATCTCACATAGTATATTAGCATGGGGAGCTGCATGTTCCTCACATATCTATAATTTAGATGTTTTTCAAAAAAGTATTCTAAAAATGATATTTAAAAAACCGAAACTTTATCCCACTGAAAAATTATACGCAGATGTTCGAATGTATGATATAAGACAGCTTTATTTCTTACACAGTATCACTCACTACCATAAATTTGTAAACACCGACCAAAAATTAAACATAATCATTATACCAGGTACAAAATTCGTGGCACAGTAGTTTCTCAACCGCATAAATCTATAATGCAGCGATCATATCTCTATTTAGCGCCTAAATTTTATGAAATTATACCTAAAGACTTAAAAGATTTACGTTTCGGAAATTGTTTCAAAAGAAATTTAAAAAAGTGGCTACATTCTATATCTAGGACTGAAATTCATAAACTCATAAATACGAACATCAACTAAATACATAATCTACTGTAGCTAATTTTTGTCCTTTTTTGTCATTTGGATTCTACAGTTTCAACTTAAATTTATTGGTCCATGTACAGGCGATGCCTTCTATTGGGCCTGTTTTGATTTTATATTTATTTACTCATATTGTTTGTTATCTTTGTACATTGAGTGAATAAATATTATTATTATTTGTATTGCCGTTTAAGTTGAGTATTTCTTCCTGAATCCAGCTTGAAATTTGGTTAAAATGTTATTTCCATCAATAAATTTGATGATCTGTTCGTAAATAATTTCTTCAAAAACCTTTTCAACATCTGTCAGAACATTTATTGGCCGCACATTTGGTGTACAACTCAGAATTCTTAACTTTAGAAACAAGAGTTATGGTAGAACACTTCAGATTTGTTGAAAATTCGCCATATTTTACACAGAAATTTATCAGGATTAATATTCTTGCTCCAATAATATTAAAACATTCATTAAGCACACTTTTAGACAAAATATAATACATAAACTCACTAGTTCTCATTACTTTTTTTTGAATTCTAACGTTGGGTCGCTAGCATCCAGGGACCGAGGCATTAGAAATAGAAGACCAACTTGCATTTTAATTTCACCTCTGAATGCTTTCATAAAATTTGAGATCCCACTTCTCCGACACCAATTTGTTATAGCTGAAGCTTCACAAATCAGGGGAATTGAACCAAGTTCCATTACTTGATTACAAACTTCGTTACACGGAGTAAAACGATATGACAGAGTCTAACCTTTCTCCGCATGATCATTACCACCACCGTCTTTTTGTCTTAATAGTTTGTAGTATTTTTTAGGTGAGCTACAATGCTGCCGGTGTCATCTCACATATAGCCTCCGACGGCGAAGAAGTGTGGACGGTGACGGATCCCCCCAGGAATTATGTTCTTTCCAAAATGATAGAGGCGATTGAGAGATGGGACTTGAATTCCCCCAGGAACATCAACTATCGATCCTTCGAACCGATTTTGTATCTGGTCACGGTCTCTCATACTCCCGCGTGCCAGCATTGGGCAGTGTGGGCGTTGGCTAACCTTACTACGGTTTATGGTAAGTGTATCGATGTTATAATAAGATTATATTATATAAATAAAATCTTTTTCCAAGCTGGTGCCAACGTTTGCGTTAATTTTTTTCTCTTTATTTCAGCTGATAAATATTGCGCTTTAGTAGAAAAAGAAGGCGGATTGCCGCTGCTGGAGGAACTGATCCAGCATCCATCTCCTCCACAACGCGTCAAAGACTTGGCCGCGATCGTAATCGATAATTGTAGGAAATTCCACGAAGCTTCATTGGACGGTTAGACGGTATTCTCAGACACTAACCGCGCGTGTTTTGTACGTTTTCGGAAACATTGCTGTTTTCACATTTCACAAGGTAGCTGGACTATTTTTTCAATGTAAAAACCCCCAACAGCTGGCTAGTTGATATCACTTTGAGGACGTATTCAGGATTTACACGACGATCGCGCAATTTTTTATACGTATTTTCCGGGCAAAGCTCGTACATGAAAATGGTGATTCAGAAAATAATGACAGAAAGTTCGTTAAAAATAACAAGTTATTTCAAAATGTCCCAAATATCGCTACAGCGAGATGGGGTACCCTCCCCTAAGTACTACAAGCAATTTTCAGTCAAAATTCATTTTACCTTCAAATGTTCAAACCAATTTTTCTGATACGTCGACGTCTCAAAAAGTCAGCGGTGTGGAACATATTTTTCGTATCCTTTGTTGAGGTTTCCCAGTTTCTGTGTTACTGGTTTTTGAGAAGCAATTTTTCAACGTACTAAAAAAAATTAAGAGAGCAAAAAAATGCAAACTTTGGACAGGTTGTATTTCGGTGAAAAATGGTCGTATCTGGACATTAAAAAAGCATTTTGAAGCTTTAAGATTCTAGTTTTTTTAGTTGAAAAATTTTAAGATCAAAAATGTTTCAAGCCTGTGGACTTAACATTTCCTGGCGTTTTCCATTCAAATTGCACGAGAACGGTTGCTCCTAAAAATGTTTTGATAAAAAACCTGGAAACTAGAATCTTAAAGCCCTAAAATGTTTTTTTTTTAAAGTGTATATACGACCATTTTTCTCCGGAATACATCTTGTGAAAAATCACCGAAACATTTCTTGCCACCTTAATTTTTTTGAGCAGTGTACACTAGTGGTGTCAAAGAGTCGGTACTTCTCAATACCAACAGGGACATTAAGTATCTTGAAAGTGGCATTAGGTTTTTTTTTTTGGAAATTTTATGTTTTTTACATAATAAACCCTTGCCCGTCTGCGGTTGAACTTGAATAGTAGCAGTTTTTGAAAGATATATAATAATACCACCTTATGTGTATTACTAGCCTTTTTAACAATTATGGAAATACTGCTCCATATGCACTTTCTAAACTGTACTGAGTAGGTTGTGGCATACATTTTAATTTGAACAATACTCATCAGGGCAAAAAAATGATTTTGTGAGAAATAGAAAAAGGTTGATAATTTAATACATGACAAATTTTTTGGACTGTTATTTTTATTTTAGTTGTAAATATTATTTACATTCAAGTGGGTTATTATATAATGTATTTTATTGTATTTACCTACTTTAAAAACAGTTATGTGATTTTTATTTATGGAAATATAGATATATTTATTGATAACGTGCGTTTTTGTAACTCATATAGATCAAAAATCCCCTTCTGTGCAGGTAGGATTAAACGAAGAGAAAATGGATTTTTCAGCATTACGTGAAATTGCGTTTACGTGTGCGATCATGGAGAATTAATTTATTCAAAGAATCTGTTGACGTGGCACAATGAAAATTAATTTACATGAAACGACCAATTACATTATAAAAAATTACCTAAAAGGTAATCTTATCGGAGATCTATTAAAGTTTTCAGAAATACCTTTACATTAATTTTTCGATGACTGGTTAGCCCGTGGACTAGAAACAAGGCAAAAAATTGTTCTTGCGCTATTTGAATTGGCTGTTTTATTGGCACTGACATGACAATACGCATTAAATTTTGATATTAATTCATAAGTTATCATGCAACTTTCAAAGCTTCCATTTATAGTGCGCACTATTTACCGTCTGTCCCCGATCATACCACTGGTAGAAAATACCAGTACAACATCCATTTAATATGTTTGTGTGCATTACATATTTATCTAAGAGATTTGGAACTTTAAACTGAATTCGCCTGGGGGGGGGGTCATGACACCCCTGGATCCGCGCCTGACCAAACCAAAGTGACATACCGCACAAGCCATAACCCCACAAAGACGAGGAATAAATGTGCATGCGGCCTGGTAACCTGGTACGGGGAAAGAAAAGCAACCATAATCATATTCCACTTATTTTTAATAAAACCTTATTTGATACATAATACAAATTACACTTGAAAGGTATCAATTATGCACGTGATACGTGACCCGTTTATTACAATTATGCTACGCAGATCTCACTCTTGTCTATCAGCATGTAACTGTGTAGCTCCTAGCCTTGAAGGGTCTTGAGACGGATAATGGACTACAGTTGGAGCAACTTTCGATGGCGATGTGCCTGCAATCAAAAGTATATTAGGCGGGCAGTAAGCAAGGTCTTATCTTTTTAAAAATGTACAACATTTTTTCTACGTAATTGCGCCGTTCCGGTCGACGCATTTTTGTAGAAGCCGTTTAGGATATGTCTGATGCAGTAACTGAATTTCTGCATAAGATCTACGTGGTCTGTAAATTAAGTTATCAGGAGTCAGGAAAGAAATGCGACATCAGAAAGGACATAACTTTATACCTAATAAAAAAAAGACTTACCCGGAGGCGCATCCGCAACGGCAGCAGCAGCAGCGGCGACCGCCCCCAGCGAAGGGGGCGGCGCGGTAGCGAACGGAGGCGGCATCTGCGGAGGATTGAAGAAGAACGGCGGCGCCGTTGCGAACATCGACGGCACGACGAGCGTCGGAGGAGGCGGAGGCAGCGGGATACCGCCCGGGTGACCGGTACCGCTTCCATCCAGGTTGAAAAAGTTGTTCGAGATGTCCGGGATGGCTGTCGGCAGACCGGGCACCGGCTCGTAGATGTCGGCCGAGGCTTGAGACGCCGATGCTGCTGGCCCCAATCTGGAATTAAATATTCGTGTCAACTATTCGTACAAATAACCACCGAACATCAAGTGAATCTCGTGTTGTTGGAAACGCATTAAAATCGGTTCATCTGTTTGGCAGTTTTACGTCGGCGGTTAAAAATCATACGATGACGTTGACGATGATGATACGATGACTACGAAGATCACGATTGACTATGACGATAATGATGACGATAACTTTAACGAAAACTATGACGATAAAGATCACTATGACAATAACGATGAGTATGATGATAACGATTACCATGACGATAACGATGACTATGACCATGACGATAACGATGACTTAGACGATAACAATGAGTATGACCATGACGATCACGCTAACGAAGACTATGACGATAACGATGACTACGACCATGACGATCACAACAATGAAGACTATGACGATAACGATGACTATGACCGTGACGATCACGATAACTATGACGATAACCATGACTATGATGGTAACGATCACTATGAAAATAACGATTACTATGACGATAACGATGAGTATGACCATGACGATCACGATAACGATGACTATTACGATAACGATGACTACGACCATCACGATCACGATAACCAAGACTATGACGATAACGATGACTATGACCATGACGATCACGATAACGAAGACTACGACCATGACGATCACAACAACGAAGACTATGACGATAACGATGACTTTGACCGTGACGATCACGATAACTATGACGATAACTATGACTATGATGATAACGATCACTATGACCATGACGATCACGATAACGAAGACTATGATGATAACGATCACTATGAAAAGACGATTACTATGACGATAACGATGAGTATGACCATGACGATCATGATGACTATGAAGATTACGATGATGACGATAACGATGACTACGACCATCACGATCACGATAACCAAGACTATAACGATAACGATGACTATGACGATCACGATAACGAATAGTATGACGATAACGATGGCTATGACGATAACAATGACTATGACCATGACGATCACGATAACGAAGACTATGACGATAACGATGTCTATGACCATGACAATGACGAACTCGATAACGAAGAGTATGACTATTACGATAACAATTACTATGACGATCACGATAACGAAGACTATGACAATAACTATGACGATGATAGCGATTACTATGACGGTCATGATAACGAAATCTATTTCTATGACAATGATGATAACGAAGACTATGACGATCACTATGACTACGACGATTATGGTAACTATGACTATGGCGATAACGAATATGACGACCACAATAACGAAGACTATGACGATGACGATCACGATAACGAAGAATATGACGATAACGATGACTATGATGATAACAATGACTATGACCATAACGATGATGATAATAAATACTATGATAACGATAACGGAATCTATGACGATTGTGATCACTATGACTATGACTGGCGATAACGACTATGACGACCACGATAACGAAGAGTATGACGATACCGATGACTAAGACGATGATGATAACGATGACTATGACGACAAATATAACGATAATAATAAACGATGAACGCTGCAATTTAGGAAGGCCCAAAATAGAATTTCACAGAAGACATTTTCAGTGTGCATCCTGAGTACTGTCAAATTACAAATGAAATGGTCAAAATTACAATTAAATGCTCGTTATTCGTCCAACGTTCCAAATACTCAGCCCTAAAGGATACAGCAATTAGTTTTCCAGGTGTTACCTCAGTAATGTATAACAAATACCACCTACCTTCCTTGAGATCTGCCCCACTTTATCGTCAACCGACGTCCTCCAAGTATCAATTTGTTAAGCGTCTTCTCAGCAGCCTGTTCAGCTGCAGCTCGTGTAGTGTACTGTACAAAAGCACACTGCTGCTTTGGCACCAAACTTACCGATCGGATTTCTCCGTATTGGTAAAAATGATCTCGAACGTCCTGCTCAGTTAAATTGCCTGGAAAAAAACATGTACGTATTAGTAAATATCAATAATAATCATTTATTAGCCATATGACTTACCTAGATTGCCAATATATAAAGTTGTGATGGTCTTATCCTCTGGAGGGAGCAGTGCAGGCATTGCGGCAGCTCTTTTGAGCAACTTGTCTGCTACAGGATCATTCATACCATAGTAACGATCCTTGATGTTCTGGTCAGCTAACGGGTCATCAGGGTCTGTGGGCTTTTCATGGCGATATGGACACTCCTCACCTGTAATGGGACACAGTACAGTGGAAACGTACCTGTTGAAACTTATCCTGTTGTTTTCATGTCGATAACTCCCCATATTTAAGATATACATAGATTCTTCAAGTTCAATACTTATATGTATTTCGTGCATCATCATATACAGAGTGGCCTAACGAAAAGGTCGCATCCCCGGTTGTGACTATTCTGATATATTTTGGGAAAAATGAGTATGGAGCTATTCGTATTGCTGCCTAAACCTATGCAACTTTATTAAAAAAAATGTATTTTAGTGATAATCATTCCAAAACTTGAAACTTCAAATATTACCTCTTCTACATTCTCCTTTAACCCAAAAGGAACATACATGAGGACGGTTTCTCTTATAATAAGGTGCTGTCCTTGCAAGCCTCATCAGCAAATCATTAGATTCACCGAGTTTATTATTCATCAAATCCGTGTTGGCCTTAGCTAGCTCTCTCTCCATGTTTTGTATATAGTATTCCTTGTTGACATCACTCTTCGGAACGTCATCTTTGATTTTCAAAGCAGCATCTCTCACTTGAATCGGCAGGCCATACTCCAAGTCTAGCAAACATGTTTGACAAACATTCTTCAGTTTGCTGCAAGTCTAAAAATAGAGGGATTACAAAGTCAGACGTTAATTTGATACTGCTGGCTGGGCCACTATACGCTAAATATACAAGATGATTGAATAGGCAATGGCATTATGCCTGGTGCAGAAAATGCTTACAAAATGTTCATATAAATATGCGCAAATAATATGAAGTTGCAATTGGAGGGTATTTAAAAAAAAACTTATAACCAGTAAGAAAGGGTATGCCAAAATACTTGTAAATGCTGATGTATCACATCAAAACCTGATCATGTGACAGTCACCTTAAGGGTAAATACCACTGTATGCCCGAGAAGCGTGCAATAAGTGTGTTAGAAAGAGATAGAAGTACCGCGTTGCCTAGCAACTTGAGTGACGAGGCCATCTGCGCACACTTTCTCTCATACATGTTGGACGTCAGCCAAATTTGAACCTCACCGTATACGTGTTGGTTGTTTGTGTCCGTTGGTGCAAGTTTTGTAATTTAAGCACTCGACTTTATTGTATTTGTAAAGCATAAAGACACGACTATCTTGGCTGGATTCTGAGAACCTGGAGCGGATTCTTACCTGGCAGACCTCGGTCTTCTTGAAGCGCATCCTAGCACCTGGACACCAACGAAAAACTGTGAAGGGTCGGGAGCATATTTTGCACTCTTTACCATACTTTTCCTTCGTCATACGAATGTAAGGGTTATCTCCCAGACACGTCTGGCATAGGATTGGGAAGTCGGCATCTTCCCAGTTTTGCCTGTTATAGGTGTTGGTTGATTTCGATGTAGCCATCTGTTACACAAAATATATACACTGAATCTTTTATTCACAACACTTTTATTTATTATGGCTTTAATCACAATACAAAACCTACAAAAACTCCTGTCAACCACAAAATGTACACCATAAAACACCGTCAACCACAAAACAGACACAATAATCAAATCCAAGCGAATAAACAAAATTTCTGTGTTATGTGCCGCGGTTATAATATGGTTCAAGATGACACACGGGTTGATGACGTCAGTTACACGAATCGCTTGAACGCGTTGGTTTTAACCGCGGTTTTGTTGCAAGTTGTTTATTTTAGAAAAGCGCGTATATACTCTCTGATTATTTTTATTATCACTTAATAATCGGTGCTTTTTCGTCTACAACTGTATATGGAAAGTTTAAATAAGAAACCTTTCATAATATTCATGGGAGAAATGTTTTTTTCAGATTTTTGTTTTTTAATGATAGAACCATGGCTTTGTAGCTATGATAACTTTCAATTCTCTAAATTTTTCCGCATGTCAAAGAAAACATTTATTGATTCAGCAGAAATGATGAAAAAAGATATTAGCAAAACCGTATACAGGTGGATATCATCTAGCGAGTTTATATGGCCATATTTTAATATTCTTGTGGTATATGGCTACACAGGATACTTTTTTAAGCATTGGAACTACATTTAAAGTGTCCCCAACCACCGTAATGAGCATACCTAATAAGGTGCTCCACTTTATGGTAAAACTGAAGTCAGCCTGTATCATTTTTCTCAAAAATGAAGCTGAAGTACAATAACAATATCCAATACCCGGCAAAATTCTAACTTGTCACATTTCAAATAATAACCAGAAATATAAAACTACTCTTGAGTTGGGTAAATACCACAATTTTGCGGTGATAACTATGACATATAACAGCTGATTCGTGACGTCACGGATCTTATAACCAAACTGATAACTACACTCGCTTGAATGGATCGGTAAATACCAACCCAAAATGGTAAATACCATTTCCATTTGGTTATCCGCTTGAATTTGATTAATGAAGAAGGTAGGATATCATGTTATTCAAGGACGACACGGTTGACTTATGTCAATGTCAAGCGGCCATTTTGTGACATTTTTGCAACATTGCCAGCTCTACATATAAATCTGAGATTGCTATACTTTTATATGTACGTTTTCAAAGTTGAGTCATTTATTTTAACAGCTTCTAGAACTCGTCAAAAGAAGTTGATATACCAAAAATCACCTATATAAAAGTTGCATATTAAGGGAGTAGTTTACAAGCCTCCACGGCGTCCACGAATCAAATCACAAGCATTTTCAGTGCGCTGTTGAAGTTCTTCCTGACTACTTACTGCTCCATCATGATTCACCAACTGTTTCAAATAGCTTTACAGCGATAAAATCGCAAGGCGTTAGAACCGGGGAGCGAGCAGGCCAAGAAAAGGGGTCCATTGCGCCCAATCCATCTATTTGGAAACTCTTTATTTAGATGTTCGTGAACGTCTCCTCTAAAATGTGGTGGAGCCCCATCATTTAGGAACCACATATTCTGTCTCACATTTAGAGGAACATCTTCTGATAATTGTGACGTCATTATCACTTACTTAATGTACCGAAGTGGATTATAAATAACTAAAAAAACACCGTTTGAACTCAAACATGTTCCAGTCGTTCGATAGTTCAGAATTTGCTTGTAGCAACTTATCAAAATCGCTTTGCTTTTTCACAGGAGGCCAAAACACTTCTTGTTTTCTGGATGTCTCTCAAGCCTTATTGACTATGTGGCAATACTATCATTGTACCACAACGTACGTACGTACGACGAATAATCCATGGTGATGCCGGTCAAACTCATAGATGTATAAAGCAAAATGGCCGAACACGCATGGAGCTTGGACATCGATCGAGGTCGAGCGCACCGCCAAGCACAATCGTGCTTTCTCGTTGATGATCGGCTGAATGAGATACCGTTTCAAAATTTGAATTTTTACCGCGCTCGGTTACAAATATAGTAGAACATGTTTATTGTTATGCAGAGAAGTTTCTAATTAATTTGCGATTTACGGGAATAAAGCACGATACAAGATGGCAGTTTGAAATATCTTGACATGGAATATTATTATTAGAAAAGTCTTATGAACAATATATTTTTGCTAGAAGAATTTTTATAAATAACAGTAAAATACTTATTAATATTTGATTATCTAGTTTACCTTATTGTTCATTGAAAGTCAATATTTTCGTTGCAGGTGAGAGTTGATTTCTCTGTACTGACAATCCTAAAAAAGACGTCAAAGTGACACCTTTTTAAAGAACATCTTGTTGTCGTTGACGTTTTGACCAACACTGACTGCATAATGACGTCATTTGGGCGCCATCATGTTCACTGGGATGTTTTGTTTTTCAGAAGATAAGTAATGACAGCCCTGGGATCTTATCCTTATCCTCATCGCCTGAGAGATATTTTTAAAACCGATAATTTTGTGCCGGAAAAATGTAACGGTTTCATTTAGCAGGAAATGTTTAAACAATTGCAGTTTTGGCACGAATTTATGATATATTTTTTGTATAGTGTTACGCAGTACGACTTCGTTAACAATAACAACGAAATTTTTATCGGTGACAAAAATAATGTTGTACAAGCGCAAGCAGAGAACAACAATATCATAGTTGTTTTGTGTTTATCGGACAAATAATAACATTAACCATGCCCATAACATTTAGTGCAATTGGGTGTCCATTCACCAATGGCGTACGAGCAGAGTCGCAGCCAAACCCGAAGCTGATGTTCCGCTTTCAAGACAACCTTCAGCCAAAGTCGAATTTTTAGTCTAATACAAGATGTGGGTTGCGTTATACCAATAAAATGGTAGAATAGCGAAACTTTGGAAAGGATACAAGCTTTCGAAGTACTATCCTGTACCTTTTCTCTTTTATTACGAGGGTGGTACATAAACCTCTCAACAAAGGCTTCAATGTTAGCGTCTCTTTGGTTTCACGAGTACTCGTGGAATTTACCAGGGTTGTCAGTAGTTGTTGTAACGCAGTAGTGTACCTTTCTTAGCATTCCAAGTGTCAAGCAAACCTTTTACACATGCAGAAAAGTGTCTAAAATATTGTGTATGCTTACAGGCGCCCCCTTGTGGTTCTATTTCTTGAAAACCGTGAACCGTTTCGTCAGTCGTTCCTACAATGTATT
Source organism: Acanthoscelides obtectus (assembly GCA_963669975.1). Taxonomy (NCBI): domain Eukaryota; kingdom Metazoa; phylum Arthropoda; class Insecta; order Coleoptera; family Chrysomelidae; genus Acanthoscelides; species Acanthoscelides obtectus. Next base: position 3,706,608 of record CAVLJG010000005.1, read on the forward strand.
GTAGGGCGCCTTTATGGCCTCCTTGATTTTCATAGTTTTCTACTGTTCCGTGTCAGTGCTCTCTTTTGAGGTTATGTTACAAATATCTTCTTAAATCAAATTGACCTAAAACTTGTAAAAGTATGCTCAAAATTACAGCACTGCTAGTCGGTGTTGCATTTTGTATGTCATTTAGTATACAGGGTGTAAGCGTTATGATAGTCATTATTTAAGGGGGTGATAGAGAGTATTAAAAGAAGCAAAACGTTTCATATAACATGGGGGTCAGAACGGCAGTTTTTTAGAGAAAAGCGACTTTTAAAGTAAAATAAAATCTGGCAACGCCGCACTGCCAGACGCAAATACGACGGAACACAGTGTAAATAAAGATGGAGTTTGTTGTTTTTGGCTCTTAGGTATTATTTCATTACACAATTTTGATACCTACATCGTTTTTCTTTTTAAAACCCACTCTGCACTTTTTTGTATTTAAAGAAATTGTTCAAAATGTCGTCCTCCACTTTCCACAAAAGCTTCATTACGACGAACCCAGTGTCTCCTTACGCTAGGTCCTCGAAGTTGTCCATTTATTATTTCGGCCGCATTAATTTTTTTTTCGCGAAGTTGTGCTTCAGTTGTTACTGGACCAGCCCCATAAACCATCCCTTTAGGTTCTCCGCAATACCAGAAATCCATCGGATTGAGGTCAGGAGATCTTGCTGGCCATTTTCGAGGATCAGGAGCATTTCGACCGATCCAGCGATTTGGATAATGTTCATTCAAATACTGAATGACGCCTCTAAAAATGTGTGGTGGTGCCCCGTCATGGAGAAACCACAAATCCTGCCTCCGTTGTAATGGCATGTTGTCTAAGGTCTGTTCCAGAAGTTCTGGTAGGTTATTGGCTAGAAAGCTAAGGTATCCTTCTCCTGACAACTTTGGGGGTAACTCGAAAGGGCCAATTACCTGATCGTCAGGAATACCCGCACAAATATTTATTTTAAAACGTTGGAAATGACCTTCACGAATGGTATGAGGATTTTCTTGGGCAAACGTGTGAGTGTTATGAAAATTTAATATCCCGTCTCGCGTAAAAGTACATTCGTCCGTCTAGAATGTTTTTAAAAAAATCCGGATCTTCAATGTTTTTGTGCAAAAACCACTGACAGAATGTTAGTCTGCGAGGATAGTCTTTTGGTAACAAGGCCTGTACTCACACTGACGAGCTTCACCGTAAACCAACAAGATGTCGGCGAACTCTTGATTCGAGAACATTGTAAATAAACACGACGACGTACGCGAACAATAACTAACCACTGTTACCGTTTGCGATCGATTGCCGGTTCGATAACGGTATTTTATACCGTTAGTGAATTTTCAAATATGACGCCATACTTTTTTGAACCATGTTTTTATTGTATTATTTTATGTTACTTGTGTTTAGATTGTTTTTATATATTTTACACTGTTCTGCTGTATTTTAGATCCATTTCAAACCTTTTTTTCAAATGAAACCATGCTTGGTGCCTTCATTGCATTTTTACCTGACATGCCACATGTGCACTGTATTTTGAGCGGTCAATAAAACCTATGTCTCTCGTTGCGCATTACTATCCATCATCGAATGCTCCTACCTGCAGCGTTTAGACAGAAGCAGTACTTGAAGCTCCGCCACTGTTCCGGTGCGCCCCACTATCCTCCGGAGGTACCACTCCTGTAGGCTCACCTACACCGGCAGAACGCGAATGATTGTTGAAAGTCAGTCTTTGTGAAACTGTTGCAACAAGTCGTACCAGCATTACCCGTTCAAAAGCTGGCATACATTTTCCTTGACCGATTCGCTCCGCGTAGTGCCATCGGTACTATCATAGCACCACCAACATAGCGATTAAACGGTGGTACTTGGATGCAAAGAATTAAGACGTGACATACAAGTTGTGGTGCTTACTGGATAAAAGCTCGGTAAAGCTGACGAGCAATACAACATTTATAGTACTACTGGATCTCTTCTTCAGGCAGTAACTCGGTGATTGGTATTCCGAAGAAGATCATGGAATTGCTAAGGTGATAGTGATAAGACGGGCTAGTCGTGACTTAGGTGTGTGAAACTGACGTTAAGTGATAGTGTTAAGTGAATGTTTAGGGAAATATGACAGTTACATATGGTGGAAGGGTGCCCAATGGCAGTACGTTTGGTTGCTTTTGGAAAGTACTAGGAATGTAAGTATTCGTGTGGAATTTTGACATCAGATGCCAGGCGATCGTGCGAAACGGAACGTTTTTTGAATGTTAAATGACATCTACATCACTAAAAACCATGTCACTCATTTTAGTCGGTAGTCAATCGATCTCGGATATTGATGAAATAGTGATTCAGTGGCGGCGGGGCTACGGGCAAAGAACAAAACGAAAAAAAGTCGCTCAAGCTTTGCTGTTTGAACTTTCAGAAACTCCTGCACACCTTTGGATTTTTTCGGTAGAGCAAATAGTGGTGATGGGGAGTTTTAGGAGATGTGGGAGGGTACAATAATAATAATAATCATAATACTAATATTTATTCACCAAAATACAAAATTCTTTAAAAATGGGCAAATAAAAATGAAACATCGCCTGTGAGTGGATTATGTTTGGACACACAAAACAAAATATATTTAATTCTAATAAGTAATATAAAATTTGAATGTTATAGTTTTAGTTTTCTATACAGGGTGGCGCATCGAAAACGAAACAGACGCTCAGACCCGTCGATTTTGTTTTCGAGGGGGACACAAGTTTGGCAAAAAATCACGTTTACACGTGCAGCCCCCTGGGCGGGGGTGACACCAACCCTAAAATTTTAAAGGTCTTTCAATTCCCTTTATAATGATATGAAATTAATGTGCTTCAGTTCAGTAGTTTTGAAGATTTATTGATTTAAAGCTTAAAGTAGACTTTAATAGGTAATCAGATTAGTTTGTACTACTTTTAGAAGAAATTTGACTAAAAGAATTTACTTAATAAGTAAATGCTTTTCTTCACTACGTCCATGGTTTGTTTATCATTTTGTTGTTGAAAATAGCAATTGGTTATTATATATATATATATATTAAAAAGTTATTTCTTGAAGAAAGACAAGGAAATATCTCGTACTTATTTTAAATAGGAATTTAGTACATAGGATGCTAAAATAACGTGTAACGCTTTATTACATAAATTAACCATGGTATATTCCACAGCGGAAAGAGTTGAAACTATCGAAATATTTTTCGGAAATAATCAGGGCGCTAATAGAACACCAGAAATATTTAATGAGCGACATGTATGCCAAAATCTTCAAAACTACTGAACTGAAGCTCATGTATTTTACATCACTATAAAGGGAATTGAAAGACCTTTAAAATAAAGTATCAATCGACCCCTCTTTCCATTTAGGATTTTAGGGTTGGTGTCACCCTCGCCCAGGGGGCTGCACGTGCTAACGTGATTTTTTGCCACCCTGTATAATATGAGGGTGTCGTCTGCAAAACATAATCGTTCCAGTACTATTAATTTCGAATAAGTCCCTTAAACATGGATTAAATAATAGTGGGCCTAGTACTGGTCCTTGAGGCACACCACACCTGATGTACATTCTTTTTACTGAAATGGTTAGAAATTTTGACAGTCTGAGCCCGACCTGAAATGTATTTTTTTAATAGGATTTGTGATGTTCCCCTTAATCCCAAACTTTCTATAAATTTGAGAAGCTCGACCATAGTTCACCGTATCAAAGGCATTGTTTAGGTCGACAAATACACCATCGGTAGGTATTTTTTTGTCGTCATTTCATTTATTGCAGCTAAAATTGTCGATTTCCCTCTTCTAAATCTATATTGGTCAGAACTTATAATTTTGTTTTTGTCCAAAAAATGTAACATGCTATTTTGTAATAGTTTTTCGGAAATTTTATATTCGTCTATAATCTATAATTTGATGTTTCCATTCCATCACCGGTTTTATAAACAGGAGTGATAACTGTAGTTTTAAATGCATCAGGACAAATTCCAGCTTGGAAGCGCCAATTAATGACGTAAGAAAGTGGTTCGTCTAAATCGTAGGCTATTTATTTTTAAATTGTCAGCTTTGATAACATCTATACCAGGACTTTTTTGTTTTTAGTACTTCAATCGGGCTAACGCTTTCTAAAACGAATGAATTGCGAAGTTAGGTTTTTAGAAATATACTAAATGACGTAGAAAATGCAACACCGACTAGGAGTACTGTTGGATTCTCTGTGCCCCGAATGCGGCAGCTTTGTCTATTGACGAAGCCTTCGAGATGAAAATGAGCCTCATCAATTTTTGGCTTCACTTGAATGTCTTTGACGTTATTATGTTTATACGGATCTGACCCTGGTAATTAGCATCAATAAAATAGATTTATCAGCCATACGATGTATTGTTACGTACGAGGGCGGTTCAATAAGTACCCGTGTTTGACGACAGCGGACGTTAATGTTATCATCGTGTGCTGCCATCTATCAAAGGACGGCACAACAAATTTCATACTGATTGATAGGTTAGCTTGGATTTGGCAGCCGTTCGAGTAACACGTGTTTCGTGATTTTCGCCAAGATGGAAAGAGAGCAGTTTCGTTCGGTAATTCGCTTTTTGTTTTTGTATGGGAAAAAATGCGAGGAGATAAGGTTTTTTTGGAAAATATGTTGTGGTCATTTCTAACACTGGTACTTATTGAACCGCCCTCGTATCAGCTTCGACGAGTGCACTTTGGCAGGTTAAAAAGTGTTCCATCAAAACATACAAATAACTAACGGATGTCCTACAAGTTTTTGCACAAAATTTATTGGCTTTAATTTTAAAAAACTCAAACTAATATCAAGTAGCATTTGGAAACAAAAGTTTGTTCACTTACTTGACTGTCGGTTGACATTTATTTATTTTGAAGCTTCTACGCTACTGATTGAGGATAGGACACGCATATTATCGAATTATTGTTGTAATGAGATGCCAAAGACATTTTTACATGTCATATAGTGTTTGTACGTGTGTTGAATATATATGTACGACGCCGCCAGAACAATTTTGGTGTTCAAACAGATTTAATTTTTTCGTACGATCATTTCACCATGGATGGGGACAAAAATTATCAATATGACGTGGTCGTTGTCAATCCATCAATTTATCTTCAAACATAGAAACTATCAAGCTTTTCTCTTGGAATTAAACAAACCAAAATGTATGGCTAAAATAAAATACTTATTGCTAGACCATCTTATTGTTTTGATAGTCCATATAACAATGGTACTATGCTCCAGAAACAATAACAAAAATGTCACGTACGAAAGTTCACCATCACATAATAGCTTAATTCTGCGTACTGTTATTAACCGATATGTCAATAAACACCTCTGGCAATAAAATTAGCACATACGTATGCGTTCTTTATTACCGTTATTCAGCTGTGAGACTATCAGCATCTTTGCAAACAAAGGAAGTTGATGATCTTTTCTTATCAGGCTTTGTTTGAGCTTTCAAATTGTGGGTGATGTGGCACAGATTTACGCCTGACGTATAACCTGAAAGTTTTGGCACAGAATTCACTGGCTTTAATTTTAACAAACACAATATAATATCACGTTGCACAACAAAAGTTTGTTTACTCACTTTGCTGTCAGTTGACATTTATTTATTTTGAAGTTTTCGCCTCAAGATGTCGTGTAAATTAGAAATAAGCAAAGTACTTTATATTGAGCTTGCTCGATCCTGACCATAAAGCTTTTGGATTGTTGCGAATGGAAATCCATTTTTCCATTTGGATATGTACATAAACAGATTATAGCAATACTTACTAAAATAAATAATGTTAAACGCGATAAAAAAGCGGTTGTCCGATTATTTCTAGAAGTCTGTTGCAAGCCTTAAATCGAGGTAAATTAAAAATATTGCACAGCGCGTTTTACTCGTACTTTTTTCACATATTATGAAACATGTCATACTTCGTCGTATTTGGTCAATTTTTCTTTAAATACCATACGATTTGATAAATTAAGTTATTGTTAGGATTATTCGTGATTTGAACATGGATGTACATTCAGGCTATACAGGGTGTTCCTTAACGATATGCGAATATTTAAGGGTGTGAATCTAAATGAAAAATTAATGTTAGTTTACTTTATAAACTGTGGTCCAAAGATGTTTCCTTACAAAAACTCGGGGTGTTGAAGTTTTAGGAAAAAAAATGAAAATTAATTAATATTTTCAGAACCGCTTCAGACATTTCACTGATATTTAGTACGTAGTTAAAGTTAATAAAGTTGCATATTTTTCAATGCAAAAATAGTTTTTAGCTTTAACAGTGGCGTGCGTACGGGTATTGACTTCGATATTTTTTAAGAAAAAAATGATACGCCATTAGTTTTTTTGTCAAATAAATATTATTTTTGAATTCCCCGTTCAATTTAAAACACTATCTCTCTTGAATTGTTTTCCTTTGATGCGCCATTTTTGAGTAAAAAAATAAAAACCATTCTATTGTCCAAGAAAATTAATGTAAGAATTGTGACATCTTTTTCATTAAGTTTTTACAATCTTGCTAATAATGGTGGATTATTCAAATGCAGAAATGGCGAAAATGCATTACGTATATGGCCTTGCCGACGGTAATGGTGAGCAAGCCAGACGGATTTATCACCAGAGATATCCCGATCGTGCTTTGCCAGATAGTCGACATTTTCTAATATCACTGAACAACAAATTTTAGTTTTTTAATTGTATCTTGTGGGAAAGTGCACTTCTTTGTTAATTTTGCGCTGAATCCAAAAATGACAATGAAATAAAAAAATTAGTTGCGGTTTAGAAAAAAACTTTTTATTTTTAAGGATATATTAAAAAAAGTAACAAGATTCATATACTTATAAGAATCACTCTATGCGCTGTATTTTCGCTGTTCTTTTATGGATCGTTTCTGGAGCATCTCTACCAAGAGTCCAACAGTAGTCTGCAAGCATGGAAGGATTCCACTTTCCCTGGTACCTTTTTTCCATTGTTGAAATATCCTGATGAAAACGTTCGCCGTGCTCATCACTTACGGCTCCGTAATTGTCAGGAAAAAAGTCCAGGTGTGAGTGTAGGAAATGTATCTTAAGAGACATATTACAGCCCATCTTTTGATACGATGACAGCATATTTTTGACAAGGATTTTATAGTTGTCAGCTTTTCTATTTCCCAAGAAATTAGTGACCACCAGATTCCAAGCAGTTTTTTCAATACCTGTTAAAGTGTTTTCAAACTGTGTATCTTTCAAAATATTTCGAATACCTTCTTTAACCTTTGCCTCACTTAGTCTTGAAAATTTCTGTCGTAGGTATTAAAAAGCTGACCCATCTCTATCTAATGCCTTGACAAAGTTTTTCATTAGGCCCAACTTGATATGCAGTGGTAGTAATAAATTTTTTTTCGAATCTACTAATGGCATATGCTGTACATTTTTTTGACCTGGCTCTAGGAATTGACGAACAGGCCAGTTTTGTCTGGTGTAATGAAGTGCCTTTGCCCGACTGTCCCATTCACACAAAAAACAGCAAAACTTTGTGTAGCCTAGCTGCAGTCCAAGTAAAAGTGCAACAACTTTCAAATCGCCACAAATATGCCATTGGTGCTCATCGTATTTTATGCATGTCAATAGGTACTTCATATTGTCATATGATTCTTTCATGTGAACTGCATACCCTACAGGAAGAGATGGTAAAATATTTCCAATATGCAATAACACTGCCTTTGAACTCAATGTTGAACTGTCTATAAACAATCTCCATTCTTCTGGGCTATAGTTTATATTTAAAGCCGCCAGCAAGCCGTTAATGTTACTGCAGAAAACCAAGTTATTCTCCATATTGAAAAATGGTTCTAAGTCTTTGTGGCGTTTACGAAAAACACATACCGAAACATCGTCTTCTAACAAGTTCCACTGCTGCAGTCTTGATCCAAGTAACTCTGCCTTACATTTTGGAAGTTCTAAATCTCTTACAAGATCATTTAATTCTGACTGTGTCATTTTGTGCGGTTGGTGGCATGACGTGCTCGGTATAAAATCAGGATCTCTTGACGTTGATGGCATATCTTCTTCCTGACGAATCACTCGATCGCCATGATCTGATTCGTTTTCTGATTCGCAAGTGTAGGATTCTGGGGGTTTTGGAATAGGATTTTCGTCACTGTGAGACACAGGCCTCATCGCAGAGATGGTATGTTTGGGTAGTTAATAACTGATTTTTTTTCTTGGACATACCTGTGGCTTGTCCAACACAAGGTACCATGCAAAAGTAACAATCATTAATATGATTTGTAGGCTCTCTCCAAACCATTGGGACAGCAAAGCGCATAGACCGTTTTTTGCCATTTAACCAGCTCCTCAGACTTGAAGCACCTGTATTACAGCAGATGTGGGGTGTCCACTGTTTGTCTTGATCACCTAGTTTACAACCGAAATAAAGCTGATATGCCTTTGTTATTAGTGGAGTAATAGACCGTCTCTGAGACGCAAAAGTCACATCACCACACACGTAACAAAACTGATCTGGATTGTTTACACACTTTCGAGACATCTTGCATGAACGCTGTCAGCCAACTGAGGAAAAAATGGCTAATATAAAACAATATAATGTACACGTATGTATAACGTAACACAATCATGCCGATTACATCATCTTTCCTTGCCGAATATAAAAATATAGCACGTGCATTCTTGTGAATTACAGTATATTAACACTGTCACAGCAGGAACACATATAATTACCGTATCTCTAAAACTTGAACTAATATTGAAAAAATAAGTTTCATTCCGGTTTTAGCACATTAAAAATAGTAATATTTTATTGATTTTATTTAGGATATTTTTTGGCTGTTGATCAGTGTATTCATCGTCGTCTTGTTGAAACTGGTTCTGTCCGAAAAGGAACAATGATTTAATTCCAGAAGGGGTAGAAATATCAAAATGTGAGCGTTGCAAGAGCTACTGCCTGGTTGTTTAACGCGAGACACCCAGACAAAAATATTAACGATTAGTATGTGGCTAGGTTGATAAAAAAATTTGAAGAAACTCGATCTGTGTCTAATACTCGCCGTTATCGTCATCGATAAAATCGGCCAGTTAGAAATGAAGCCGCAGAAATAGCGGTTTTGGGACACGTAGCACTTGACAACACCCAAAGCACTCGTGGACTGGCTACTTCTTCAGGGTGTACACGTTCAACATTTTGAAAGACAATAAATTTCACCTGTACAAGTTAAAACCTGTCAATGAGCTTAATGAAGACGATTTTGATAGACCGGTGATTAACGTCCCAACGTTTAATCAACAATGCAAATCTGTTATCTAATATTTGTTTCTCGGACGAGTGCAATAGACATAATTGTCGATATTGGAGTGACTCGGATCCACATTTTTTTCGAGAGGTACAATCGTGTGGGCCGGCATTTTCGGAAATGATATTGTAGGATCCTTGAAGGGCGAAAATACAATAGAGCTAAATAATGCAGTAAGAATTTTGCCCGCTTAGATGCTCCATAATCGAAGGCTATTTGTCAAATCGCCCACAATCTGTGCAGATATCAGGATCATTTAGTAAAGAAATGTATATTAAGTGTGGTGTCCCACAAGGAACTGTCTTAGGTCCGCTGTTATTCAATATATATTTAAATGATATTTTCCAAATTAATTGTGTTGGCAAAATAACTAGTTTTACAGATGATACTGTAATATTATATGAAGGCACTGACTGGTCTGATCTGAAAAATGTAATTGAAAATGATTTTATCAAAATTATTCGGTGGTTTAACAGTAGAAAATTAAGCATTAACTACTCTAAAACACATTTTTTACCATTTGGATCTTATGCTAGACATCTGCCAAATTACACAAATTTCTCCTTCAATATTAATGATCAAAAAATGCAAATTAATAGAGTGCCCAACATAAAATACCTTGGAGTGGTCTTGGATCCTCACTTACGATGGGACATCCATGTCAATTATATTTTAAAGAAAGTTAGATTTGTATCCTACAAAATTAAATACCTTGGGAATATATTGACAGAAAAATATCTTCGAACATTATACCATGCACTGATTGAACCTCATCTCACATATGGTATATTAGCATGGGGAAGCTGCATGTTCCTCACATATCTATAATTTACATGTTTTTCAAAAAAGTATTCTAAAAATGATATTTAAAAAACCGAAACTTTATCCCACTGAAAAATTATACGCAGATGTTCGAATGTATGATATAAGACAGCTTTATTTCTTACACAGTATCACTCACTACCATAAATTTGTAAACACCGACTAAAAAATGAAACATAATTATTATACCAGGTACAAAATTCGTGGCACAGTAGTTCCTCAACCGCATAAATCTATAATGCAGCGATCATATCTCTATTTAGCGCCTAAATTTTATGAAATTATACCTAAAGACTTAAAAGATTTACGTTTCGGAAATTGTTTCAAAAGAAATTTAAAAAAGTGGCTACATTCTATATCTAGGACTGAAATTCATAAACTCATAAATACGAACATCAACTAAATACATAATCTACTGTAGCTAATTTTTGTCCTTTTTGTCATTTGCATTCTACAGTTTCAACTTAAATTTATTGGTCCATGTACAGGCGATGCCTTCTATTGGGCCTGTTTTGATTTTATATTTATTTACTCATATTTTTTGTTATCTTTGTACATTGAGTGAATAAATATTATTATTATTATTATTTTCCCATCGATTTTTCTGACTTCAATTTTTTGTTTTGTTTCAGATGGCGTGGAAGTGTATACAAACTGGTGTGGAGAGAACTCATAGCCTATTTATTCTTATACTATACAATAAATTTAGTGTACAGGTTCGCCCTAAATGAGCCACAACAGAGGTAAGTTTACCATTCATTTATACCTACACAATAATATATATGACGCAATATATGGGGATCTCAATACCGTGTTAAAAAAAATTATCATTCCCTGACGCATATTGAAAAACTTTTGCACTTTAAAGGCACTACATGACACTGTTTTTAAATTTTGTCTTTAACGGTTCGTTTCTGATAAGCCATCAACTTTATTTTTTTAGATGGTCCGAAGAAAAAGTACACCCCGTATCTTAGGGGATTTATTACAATTATTTACCCCCCCCCATCCCCCTTGTCAGCAATGCGATGTATCCGATTCTTTTATTTTTCTTAAGCAGACGTTTGTTATACAAGTTCGTATCTAAGATTTTTCTAAAAGGGACTGACTAATTTACGATTGATATCAATCTACTTCACGGCATTTTTTATGTAATAGTCGAGTCCTCAAGTTTTCCTTGTTACTGTTACTCAGTCTGGATCTAAGTGCGGAAATGCATTACGTATATGGCTTTTCCGACGTTAATGGTATTAATTAATTTCTACTTTTTTCCTAAAACTTCAACACCCCGAGTTTGTGTAAGGCAACGTTTTTGGACCATAGTTTATATAGCAAACTAACATCAATTTTCCAGGTAGATTCACACCCTTAAATATTCGCATATCATTAAGGAACACCCTGTATAGACATTAGATAACAATTACACGAATTGTGGCTGCGGTCGAGTCAACTGCAAGGTGACCTGATACAGTTGCAAAAAAATATATAACAGCAAAGTGGTTGAAAGATTAACGACATTGGTAATGAAAAATTGCCGCAGTCGCCTTTCTACGAACAGAAGCGAAAAATTCATGACATAACATGTTTAATAATGTATTAGAATAAAGAATAATGGCTGCGATACAGGACCGGCTTTTATTGCATGTCACTCTGTTAAGCTGATCACCAAGATGTTATGCAAATACATGATGTTGTAAATGTTGGAAACAGCTACGGTTGAAATAACAAAGCACAAACAAGTATGCAGCGAAAGGGTATTGGATACTACTCGTAGTTCAACACTGAAAATTTTACTCAATTTGAAATCTCGATATGTTCGGAACTGAAAGAGATATCGAGTTGGGATATTCGGGAGGTTCTTCACCAACTCTGTGAGAACATGTACAGGCTTCGATCGGTAAATTTCTTTTATTTATCCACTTATATAGGGTGAGCAAAGGAAGTCAGTTTTTTTTTTATGTAAGAGATGATAATAGAAATATAACGATACGCGTAAAAAGAACAATTCCACCTTACAAGCGTTCGAAGTACTACCCTGTACCTTTTCACTTTTATTACGAGAGTAGTACATACAAGGGCTTCAATGTCAGGATGATTTTAAAGCCACTTACTTGGTGACGTTAACGACAGGGGAGTTGTTCTTCCTTGGCGAGAGATACGGTCGATAGAACTGGGTTGTCGGGGCCAAGCCTATTTTTGAGAAAAACCTTTTGAGTACCTTCCATATTCTACCGACTCATGACATGCACAACTCTACTGTCCATTCATTATGTTAATTAGCTGTCTCAATACTGATCACAAAACAATATAATAATGGCCATGATAATTCTCAATTATATTATTATAAATTACAATACATTGCATGGGGGAACGGTAGCATCCTACCGCATGGAAGTCACACCCATGTCCATAACGAGGGGAACGGTAGCGTCCTACCGCATTGAAGTCACGCCCGTGTCCATGATCAGAGAAACGGTAGTTTCCTACCGCATGGAAGTCACGCCTGATATGGAAATACCTTACACGGGGGAACGGTAGCTTCCTACTGCATGGAAGACAAGCTCGTGTCCATACTAGGGGAACGGTAGCTTCCTACCGCATTGAAGTCACGCCCGTGTCCATGATCAGGGGAACGGTAGCTTCCTACCGCATGGAAGTCACGCCTGATATGGAAATACCTTGCACGGGGGAACGGTAGCTTCCTACTGCATGGAAGTCACGCCCGTGTCCATGATCAGGGGAACGGTAGCTTTCTACCGCATGGAAGTCACGCCTGATATGGAAATACCTTGCACGGGGGAACGGTAGCTTCCTTCTGCATGGAAGTCACGCCCGTGTCCATGATCAGGGGAACGGTAGCTTCCTACCGCATGGAAGTCACGCCTGATATGGAAATACCTTGCACGGGGGTACGGTAGCTTCCTACTGCATGGAAGACAAGCTCGTGTCCATACTAGGTGAACGATGGCTTCCTACCGCATTGAAGTCACGCCCGTGTCCATGATCAGGGGAACGGTAGCTTTCTACCGCATGGAAGTCACGCCTGATATGGAAATACCTTGCACGGGGGAACGGTAGCTTCCTATTGCATGGAAGTCTTGCCCGTGTCCATGATCAGGGGAACGGTAGCTTTCTACCGCATGGAAGTCACGCCTGATATGGAAATACCTTGCACGGGGGAACGGTAGCTTCCTTCTGCATGGAAGTCACGCCCGTGTCCATGATCAGGGGAACGGTAGCTTCCTACCGCATGGAAGTCACGCCTGATATGGAAATACCTTGCACGGGGGAACGGTAGCTTCCTACTGCATGGAAGACAAGCTCGTGTCCATACTAGGGGAACGATGGCTTCCTACCGCATTGAAGTCACGCCCGTGTCCATGATCAGGGGAACGGTAGCTTTCTACCGCATGGAAGTCACGCCTGATATGGAAATACCTTGCACGGGGGAACGGTAGCTTCCTATTGCATGGAAGTCTTGCCCGTGTCCATGATCAGGGGAACGGTAGCTTCCTACCGCATGGAAGTCACGCCTGATATGGAAATACCTTGCACGGGGGAACGGTAGCTTCCTACTGCATGGAAGACAAGCTCGTGTCCATACTAGGGGAACGATGGCTTCCTACCGCATTGAAGTCACGCCCGTGTCCATGATCAGGGGAACGGTAGCTTTCTACCGCATGGAAGTCACGCCTGATATGGAAATACCTTGCACGGGGGAACGGTAGCTTCCTATTGCATGGAAGTCTTGCCCGTGTCCATGATCAGGGGAACGGTAGCTTCCTACCGCATGGAAGTCACGCCTGATATGGAAATACCTTGCACGGGGGAACGGTAGCTTCCTACTGCATGGAAGTCAAGCTCGTGTCCATACTAGGGGAACGGTAGCTTCCTACCGCATTGAAGTCACGCCCGTGTCCATGATCAGGGGAACGGTAGCTTCCTACCGCATGGAAGTCACGCCTGATATGGAAATACCTTGCACGGGGGAACGGTAGCTTCCTACTGCATGGAAGTCAAGCTCGTGTCCATACTAGGGGAACGGTAGCTTCCTACCGCATTGAAGTCACGCCCGTGTCCATGATCAGGGGAACGGTAGCTTCCTACCGCATGGAAGTCACGCCTGATATGGAAATACCTTGCACGGGGGAACGGTAGCTTCCTACTGCATGGAAGTCACGCTCGTGTCCATACTAGGGGAACGGTAGCTTCCTACCGCATTGAAGTCACGCCCGTATCCATGATCAGGGGAACGGTAGCTTCCTACCGCATGGAAGTCACGCCTGATATGGAAATACCTTGCACGGCTGAACGGTAGCTTCCTACTGCATGGAAGTCACGCTCGTGTCCATACTAGGGGAACGGTAGCTTCCTATCGCATTGAAGTCACGCCCGTGTCCATGATCAGGGGAACGGTAGCTTCCTACCGCATGGAAGTCACGCCTGATATGGAAATACCTTGCACGGGGGAACGGTAGCTTCCTACTGCATGGAAGTCACGCTCGTGTCCATACTAGGGGAACGGTAGCTTCCTATCGCATTGAAGTCACGCCCGTGTCCATGATCAGGGGAACGGTAGCTTTCTACCGCATGGAAGTCACGCCTGATATGGAAATACCTTGCACGGGGGAACGGTAGCTTCCTATTGCATGGAAGTCTTGCCCGTGTCCATGATCAGGGGAACGGTAGCTTCCTACCGCATGGAAGTCACGCCTGATATGGAAATACCTTGCACGGGGGAACGGTAGCTTCCTACTGCATGGAAGTCAAGCTCGTGTCCATACTAGGGGAACGGTAGCTTCCTACCGCATTGAAGTCACGCCCGTGTCCATGATCAGGGGAACGGTAGCTTTCTACCGCATGGAAGTCACGCCTGATATGGAAATACCTTGCACGGCTGAACGGTAGCTTCCTACTGCATGGAAGTCACGCTCGTGTCCATACTAGGGGAACGGTAGCTTCCTATCGCATTGAAGTCACGCCCGTGTCCATGATCAGGGGAACGGTAGCTTCCTACCGCATGGAAGTCACGCCTGATATGGAAATACCTTGCACGGCTGAACGGTAGCTTCCTACTGCATGGAAGTCACGCTCGTGTCCATACTAGGGGAACGGTAGCTTCCTATCGCATTGAAGTCACGCCCGTGTCCATGATCAGGGGAACGGTAGCTTCCTACCGCATGGAAGTCACGCCTGATATGGAAATACCTTGCACGGCTGAACGGTAGCTTCCTACTGCATGGAAGTCACGCTCGTGTCCATACTAGGGGAACGGTAGCTTCCTACCGCATTGAAGTCACGCCCGTGTCCATGATCAGGGGAACGGTAGCTTTCTACCGCATGGAAGTCACGCCTGATATGGAAATACCTTGCACGGCTGAACGGTAGCTTCCTACTGCATGGAAGTCACGCTCGTGTCCATACTAGGGGAACGGTAGCTTCCTATCGCATTGAAGTCACGCCCGTGTCCATGATCAGGGGAACGGTAGCTTCCTACCGCATGGAAGTCACGCCTGATATGGAAATACCTTGCACGGGGGAACGGTAGCTTCCTACTGCATGGAAGTCACGCTCGTGTCCATACTAGGGGAACGGTAGCTTCCTATCGCATTGAAGTCACGCCCGTGTCCATGATCAGGGGAACGGTAGCTTTCTACCGCATGGAAGTCACGCCTGATATGGAAATACCTTGCACGGGGGAACGGTAGCTTCCTATTGCATGGAAGTCTTGCCCGTGTCCATGATCAGGGGAACGGTAGCTTCCTACCGCATGGAAGTCACGCCTGATATGGAAATACCTTGCACGGGGGAACGGTAGCTTCCTACTGCATGGAAGTCAAGCTCGTGTCCATACTAGGGGAACGGTAGCTTCCTACCGCATTGAAGTCACGCCCGTGTCCATGATCAGGGGAACGGTAGCTTCCTACCGCATGGAAGTCACGCCTGATATGGAAATACCTTGCACGGGGGAACGGTAGCTTCCTACTGCATGGAAGTCACGCTCGTGTCCATACTAGGGGAACGGTAGCTTCCTACCGCATTGAAGTCACGCCCGTATCCATGATCAGGGGAACGGTAGCTTCCTACCGCATGGAAGTCACGCCTGATATGGAAATACCTTGCACGGCTGAACGGTAGCTTCCTACTGCATGGAAGTCACGCTCGTGTCCATACTAGGGGAACGGTAGCTTCCTATCGCATTGAAGTCACGCCCGTGTCCATGATCAGGGGAACGGTAGCTTCCTACCGCATGGAAGTCACGCCTGATATGGAAATACCTTGCACGGGGGAACGGTAGCTTCCTACTGCATGGAAGTCACGCTCGTGTCCATACTAGGGGAACGGTAGCTTCCTATCGCATTGAAGTCACGCCCGTGTCCATGATCAGGGGAACGGTAGCTTTCTACCGCATGGAAGTCACGCCTGATATGGAAATACCTTGCACGGGGGAACGGTAGCTTCCTTCTGCATGGAAGTCACGCCCGTGTCCATGATCAGGGGAACGGTAGCTTCCTACCGCATGGAAGTCACGCCTGATATGGAAATACCTTGCACGGGGGAACGGTAGCTTCCTACTGCATGGAAGACAAGCTCGTGTCCATACTAGGGGAACGATGGCTTCCTACCGCATTGAAGTCACGCCCGTGTCCATGATCAGGGGAACGGTAGCTTTCTACCGCATGGAAGTCACGCCTGATATGGAAATACCTTGCACGGGGGAACGGTAGCTTCCTATTGCATGGAAGTCTTGCCCGTGTCCATGATCAGGGGAACGGTAGCTTCCTACCGCATGGAAGTCACGCCTGATATGGAAATACCTTGCACGGGGGAACGGTAGCTTCCTACTGCATGGAAGTCAAGCTCGTGTCCATACTAGGGGAACGGTAGCTTCCTACCGCATTGAAGTCACGCCCGTGTCCATGATCAGGGGAACGGTAGCTTCCTACCGCATGGAAGTCACGCCTGATATGGAAATACCTTGCACGGCTGAACGGTAGCTTCCTATTGCATGGAAGTCTTGCCCGTGTCCATGATCAGGGGAACGGTAGCTTCCTACCGCATGGAAGTCACGCCTGATATGGAAATACCTTGCACGGGGGAACGGTAGCTTCCTACTGCATGGAAGTCAAGCTCGTGTCCATACTAGGGGAACGGTAGCTTCCTACCGCATTGAAGTCACGCCCGTATCCATGATCAGGGGAACGGTAGCTTCCTACCGCATGGAAGTCACGCCTGATATGGAAATACCTTGCACGGCTGAACGGTAGCTTCCTACTGCATGGAAGTCACGCTCGTGTCCATACTAGGGGAACGGTAGCTTCCTATCGCATTGAAGTCACGCCCGTGTCCATGATCAGGGGAACGGTAGCTTCCTACCGCATGGAAGTCACGCCTGATATGGAAATACCTTGCACGGGGGAACGGTAGCTTCCTACTGCATGGAAGTCACGCTCGTGTCCATACTAGGGGAACGGTAGCTTCCTATCGCATTGAAGTCACGCCCGTGTCCATGATCAGGGGAACGGTAGCTTCCTACCGCATGGAAGTCACGCCTGATATGGAAATACTTTGCACGGGGGAACGGTAGCTTCCTACCGCATGGAAGTATTTTCTATTTCGGAACTGTTCTTTAATACCACGACGTCCAAGAATGGGAGGCTGGTCGTTGTTCTCGTCTTCCCTCGAAAAACGAAAAACTTTATAGACAATCGAAGTCCGAGAAGCGAGATCTCAATTCTTGTTCGTTGTTTCAGGATGTTCGAGCGAATACGAATGTACTTCAGCCAGCAGAGCGAAACGATCCCTATGTCGTTCGTGTTGGGATTCTACGTGTCGTTGGTGGTGAAGAGGTGGTGGGAGCAGTACAAGCTGCTGCCGTGGCCGGATACGCTAGCTCTCTTTCTCAACGCGGGAATTCCTGGAGCGGTAAGTAGGTATTCTTTTGTGTTATTGTAGATTACTTTCTGGGGAAACTGTATACAGGGTGTTCAAGATAAGGATCGTATGGATGGGATCTCAATACCTGTCGGAGATACAGCTTATGTTAAATTACGAGAAAGCGTCTTTGCGTTCAGAAACTTCATGGGTTACTGAGGTATTTGGCCGAATCATTTTTATTTCTTCAGACTTGATTTTAGGAGATATCAAAAAACTAATGGACCTTTTTCACTGGAACTTTTTTTTTTCGAGAAACCATCATGATGATAGCATTTTTTATACGAAGTAAATGATGTATATGACAATATACAGGATGTAGACGTTATGATAGTCATTATTTAAAAGTTTCATATAACATGGGAGTCCAAACGGCATTTTTTTAGAGAAACGCCACTTTAAAGTAAAATAAAATCTGTCAACGCCGCAATGCCAGACGCAAATTACGACGGAACGCAGTGTAAATAAAGATGGAGTTTGTTATTTTTGGCTCTTAGGTATTATTTCATTATTTGATAATGTACTCGTAAAATGTAAACCATTAAAAAGAACGGACTTACACTACCTGTCTCAGCGCTTCACCTGGTATGTGAAACTTTGATACATACATTGTTTTTCTTTTTAAAACCCACCATGCACTTTTTTGCATTTAAAGAAGGTGTTCAAAATGTCGTCCTCCACTTTCCACACAAGCTTCATTACGAAGAATCCAGTTTCTTCTTACTCTAGGTCCTCGAAGTTGTCCATTTATTATTTCAGCAGCATTAAAATTTTTTTTCGTGAAGTTGTGCTTCAGTTGTTTTTGGACCAGCCCCATAAACCATCCCTTAGGTTCTCCCCAATACCAGAAATCCATCGGATTGAGGTCAGGAGATCTTGCTGGCCATTTTCGAGGATCAGGAGCAGCCGCTCAAATTTTTATTTTAAAACGTTGTTGGAAATGACCTTCACGAATGGTATGAGGATTTCTGAATAGGGGTTGCAAACAAATGCTTGACTTGTCGTAAATACCTGCCACAGTACTGTTATTATTATGTATTATTAATATTGCTATTATCTTCAAAGATGCCGGGCGGTCTTTAAAGCATTTTCTCAGAGTTGGCCCGAAATTTAAATGAATATGATTCATTCAAAAAGCCTGTTACGTCTTGAAAGGAATCTTTAAAGGAAACTCAGATTAGTATTTTACAACAGAGTGAAGAATATTATAATTTTCCTTGAAAAATGATATGGTCATTAATAGTGATATCTTTAATCGCCGCAACACTCATCACTGGGCTCAAGAAAATCTGCTGGCAGAAAAGTATCCGGACATCAAGAACGTTTCCAGTTTAATGTGTGGAATTCTAGGGACCGCATTTGCAGAGAAAACGCGATTACTCAAAGATAAAGGGTTGTCCAATAGGGACGCAGGAAAGTAAACGTCAATTTGACATAGACGC
The DNA here is from genome assembly GCA_963669975.1 of Acanthoscelides obtectus. Lineage (NCBI taxonomy): Eukaryota > Metazoa > Arthropoda > Insecta > Coleoptera > Chrysomelidae > Acanthoscelides > Acanthoscelides obtectus. The sequence continues at coordinate 3,726,128 of CAVLJG010000005.1, forward strand.
CATCTTTGTTTTCTGTCACCGACATGTCATTTTGTTAGTTGAATGTTTACCATTGATCGCTATGGAGTCGTATTCGATTGAAGACCGCATTAAAGTTATTCCAGAACACTACAAAAATGGTGCAAAAATAAAAAACACGTTTCGCGCGCTTCGTAAACATTTCGGTCGCAACAACCGCCCAAACGAAACAACCAACGGTCGCCTGGTGCGTAAATTCGAGGCAACAGGTTCTGTGGCAAATCTGCCAGGCTCTGGCCGGCCAAGGAGCGTTCGCACACCGGAAAATATTGCTGTTGTGAAGGAGAGTGTGAGAGACGATCCGAAACAATCAACAACGCGTCGATCCCAAGAATTGGGCATTTCGAGAACCAGTTTGCTCCGCATTCTCCACAAGGATTTGAATGTACACGCCTACAAGATCCAATTGACGCAAGAGCTGCGTCGGGCCGACCATTTTTCGCGCCGAACGTTCTCAGATTGGCTCCTTGAACACCGCCAAATTGATGCCAATTTTTCATCAAAAATCATGTTCAGCGACGAAGCGCGTTTCACTTTGAATGGGACGGTAAACAAGCAAAACTGCCGCATCTGGGCGAACGAAAATCCCCGTGAGTATCAAGAGCAGCCGATGCATCCTCAAAAAGTGACTGTGCGGTGTGTATTGTGGTCAAAAGGCATCATCGGACCTTACTTTTTCGAAAATGCGGCCGGGGACGCCGTTACCGTCAATTCTGAGCGATATCACGTGATGATAGAGGACTATTTTTTGCCGCAACTTGAAGGAATGGATATGGACGATGTTTATTTCCAACAAGACGGTGCAACATGCCACACAACCAACGTCAATATCCATCGATTGCAGTCCTTCTTCGGTGATCGCGTGATTTCGCGCAGAGGAAATGTGCCATGGCCACCAAGATCGTGCGATTTGACTCCCTTGGACTTCTTTTTATGGGGATATTTGAAAAGCAAAGTCTACGTCAACAAACCAGCCACCCTCCAAGAACTCAAAAACAACATCATTGCCGAGATAAATGCCATAGAACCGACCATGTTGCAAAATGTCATTGAAAATTTCGACCATCCCGTGGACGTCTGTAAATCCAGTCGTGGTGAACATTTGAGCGATATTATTTTTTATACATGAATGGTATAAATGAACCTTCAAAATAAAGTACCCAACTTGATTTGAATATCAATCTTTCTCGTTTTAATATGCGTTTACTTTCCTGCGTTTGGACAACCCCATATAACCGTAGAATAAGTTGCATTTTGTAGCTTTTTCGTCATATTAAAATTGAAACTAATTACATCCTGTTTCTGTTGTTTCAGAATGAACGACATAGACTGATGAGACGAAATATAGTTAGATATGCAGTATTAGCTTATGTAATCACCCTTCAGAGGGTATCCCTTAGGGTTAAGAAGAGATTTCCTACATGGCAGCACGTCGTGGACTCTGGTAAGTAACTGAGAATAACTAAAATACTGTTTTACTTCCCACGCTAACTGGCGAGGATGTACTGTACGAGGGTGGTCCCAGAAGTACCCGACCCAACGAAGAAAAGAAAAAATTTGTAAAAAAATGTATTTATTTTTCAACATAATCTCCTTTGAGATCTATACAGTTTTCCCAGCGATGTTCAATAAGTTCGATACCCTTTTTATAATAAGAACTGTCTTCTTCTCAAAATAGCCATTAACTACCGACATCATTCTACGTCGTTGGAAAATATTTGACCACTGAGACATTTTTTCAAGTTTGGAAACAGAAAATAATCCGAGGGGGCTAAATCTGATGAATAGGATGCATGAAGTAGCAATTCAAACTTTAATTTTGGCGATTGCAATAACGGATTTGTAAGCTGGTGCTTGTCTTGATGAAACAACACTTTCTTTTTAACCAAGTGCGACCGCTTTTGCGCATAATACTCGCCGTTGATAGTTTTACCTTTTTCAAGATAGTCAATGAAAATTATCCCAAGCGCATCCCAAAAAACCGACGCCATAACCTTGCCTGCAGATGAAACGGCCTCCGCCTTCTTTGGAGCCGGTTGTCCCTTTTCAGTCCATTGTTTTGATTGTTCTTTTGTCTCGGGTGTGAAGTGATGGACCCACGTTTCATCCATGGTTATGAAACGACGCAAAAATTCTGCTTTGTCGCTGTGAAACTTCGCTAAACACTCAATTGAAACATCTTCCCGGCACTGTTTTGTGAGCAATCGCGGCACCCAGCTTTCTCATGTCAAAATTTTCAGATAATATGCGATGAACCGCACTTTTTGAAATCCCCACTATGTCTGCTAGCTCGCGCACTTTCGGTACCGCTTTGTGAATTTTCTTCACCATTTCTGGAGTCGTCACCTCATTAGGTCAAGTACTGCGATGCTCGTCTTGGCAGCTCATACGGCCTCGTTTAAAATCTGCTACCTAATATTTTACTGTTGTTAAGGAAGGAGCAGACTCACCCAGAGTAGAATCCAGTTCAGCTTTTATATTGGTTGGGCTGAGGCCTTTGAAATAAAAGTATTGTACCACATAACGATGACCAATTTTCTTCATTTTCACAAATTCACCGAAAACGTTCAGTATTGATGGCTGCCAAACAAATACTAAACAACGTGGCGTCTTCAAAATTGACACATATGCTTTATAGGTCGCGTACTTTCTAATACAATGATATTTTTCAAACAACTATCGCCATCTCTAGGTCAGGCCAGGTATTTCTGGGACCACCCTCGTAATAGCGAAACTTTTCGAAAACAAGCTGTCGGTCTGTCGGTACATAGGCCTGCTTTTTGTCTTCCAACTAGCAAAAGGCAAAAGGGTAGCCCGCGGTTCTTCAATTCAGACAAAAAGGGGAAGGACTTATGGTTTTAACTATGAAAAAGCGTTTTCTAATAGCATGTTTATAGTAAAACTGTAGCTTCTTTTAACCAGAATACCATCTATGACTAACTAAAAAGGCTGTGGGTATAGCAGTACCTGAAGTTTGTTGACCTAGACTTTGGCATTTATTAAAAAATTCAAAAATTCATATCAATTTACCGATAAATATAAATGAAAGTTCAGTTTTTGATGATCTTAGCAACGGAAATAGCCGATTTTTTTCTCCGCCGTTGGAGACATTTATTTTAAAAAAAGATGGCAAACGAGATATACATATACTAAGCGACATATAAATCCGAACACCCAGTTTAAGTGGTTTTATTTTAATAAAATTTTGTATAAGTACTTAATGAAGCATAATAAGTAAATGATAAAAATTTCAAAATGATTGCACTGCTTTAAATCCCTTTGACCTTCACTAATGTGTGGATGCACCCTGATGTGCTACGCATTCTCCAACGCGCCTAGGGATGCTTCTGATCAGGTGGTCAATGTCCTCCTGTGGTATCTCATTCCAGGCGACCACCAACTCCTCTCGAAGTGCTTCTAGAGTCTGAGGAGGACGTTGCAAATTGAGCAATCTGCTACCCATCATATCCCACACGTGCTCAATTGGGGATAAGTCGGGAGATCTTGGTAGCCATGGTAACAATGTGACATCATTATGTTGAAAGAATTCTATTGTGACTCTTGCAACATGTGGTCGGGCATTATCTTGTTGGAAAGTTGGATCTGCCACGGTGTCAAGATAGGGTAAAAGATGGGGTTCTAGAACTTCGTGGATATAACGCTGCGCGTTCATGTTACCTCTGATGAAGATTAAAGGTGACCTGGAACCATAAGCTATAGCACCCCAAACCATAACTCCAACAGTGTGATGAACATGTCTTTCAACAAAAACTGTGGATTCCTCCTTTCACCACGTCGCCTTCTAACCCTGGCACGACCATCGTGCATGCCTAAACTAAATCGAGACTCGTCACTAAAGACAATACTGTTCCATTCCTGATCCCAGAGTGACCGTTGTCTGCACCACTCAAGGCGATTACGTCGGTGTTCTCGAGTTAAAGGGAGGACCCAGTGTGGCCGGTATGAAAATAAGCCAAAACTTCTCATTCGTCGGTAAACACTTCGCATGCGTGTTCTGCAAACCATTCATTTGCAATGGACCTGGTAGTGGAGAAACGGTCCCTTAAGGCCAATAATCTTAGGCGGCGATCTTCACGGTCTGTTGTTCTACGGCGGCGTCCAGTGCCCCTTGCTCTTTGCGTACGGCCTTCTCGAAGCCATGCCTGACAACACCTAACCACAGTGTCTACACTTCTTTGCACTCTAACTGCAATTGCCCGAAAAGAAAGTCCAGCTTCCCGAAGTCCCACTATACGACCCCTATCAAACTCACTAAGTTGACGAAATCGTACAGGTCTCCGTACTCTAGGCATCGTAACCGATCGTAAAGGATGTTAAGAACCAAAATCCGCCAACGTTGATTCTTTACTGCGGCTGAAATATTCATTTTTAGAGCGTTAGTGAATTAAAAAAAAAGCAGTATAAAAACCGGAATGTCCAACTGATAAGGCTGAAAATTTTTTCAGTTGTTATTTACAGTAAGATAAATACATTCACCAACTTTTATTAAAATAAAACCATTTAAACTGGGTGTTAGGATTTATATGTCGCTTAGTATATTTACAAATTTGATTACATATTTAGCGTATTTTTGACCTATGACTACTAAATGTTTGCACAAGCAATGTTTGAAAAACTTTACCTTGCTTGAGATTTCGACAATTTTACAAAATTTAAGTGCACAAAAGGCACCGAATACGACATCGGCAGTAGACCTAAACCTTGTAAAAGTAAGCTCAAAATTACAGCATTCCTAGTCGGTGTTGCATTGTCTGTCATTTAGTAACTATGTGGTACTGCTTTACTAGTATTTTTCGGCTCCGATCTTTTAATATTAATTGCGTTCTCGGGTCAAAAAATGAACCAGTTCGGAACCAAAACTGAACCATCCGGAATGACACAAATGCGCATGTCCAGTTATTTTCTAGTTCGAGATGTTCGTTTACCGCGAACGACTTTGGAACCCGTTGCGTATTCAACACTGTTGCCAACTTGCCCTCTATTTTGTGCTGTTGCCGAGCTGCTATTCGATTGACACTAGTGACAGCTTCCAGGTGTTACTGGTACTTCAATAACTTCCAATAGATCTTCCAAATCATCATCACTCGACGATAAATGGTCCGACATCTTAAGCACTTGATCTTAAGAACTTGAGATGGAACACACAAAACATATGTATGTAACAGCAAGCACTGAAAAGCACAGGTGACAGATTTTCACAGAATAGGTTAAACACTTTAAACCCGAACAGAGGCAGCGGATAATATATAAAAATTCAGAATTTTCTTACCGCGAAACTATTGACAGTACTGACGTTTCATAATTAACTTCAAAGCTTCATAATCGCCTACTGGGTTTTGTTTTGTCTAAAATCTATTTTACAATTCTGCGTCGCAATCGACTGTAGTCCTGTAACTTATTCCGCAGTCAAAAAATATAACTTTATTCTTGAAACTGTCTTCTACTTGGATGTTTCGTGCATTACAATTACACTAGCCAATCGTATTTTCTATGTAGCACTGCGAATATGTGGCGAATTGGGTAATCGATGCCGATGAAGATATCACTGATTTCATTACCAGAACTATGCGAGTGCATTCTTGCAGAAACTTTCGCTTTATTAAATAAAATAAACCAATTGTTGAAACTGCCGGTATTTCTCTAGTATACCGTAACTGACTTGGTGTTTCTTACCAGTTTATTAATTATACTAAATGACGTGCAAAATGCAACACCGACTGGGTGTGCTGTAATTTTGAGCATACTTTTACAAGTTTTAGATCTAATGACGAATAGAATGTGATTGAAATTTTAACTGGAAATTTCTCAAAATAGCTTAATCTGGTCTTTCGACACGTCTCCTCCTTACTTTGGAAGGCCATCACGTGTGCCCAAACAGAATCTGAACACGACTGAGTTCCATTCCACATTATACTAGCCCCTTCCCACTTCAGTAGGCCCAACTATTGAAATCTTCGTTTTTTTTCTTATCAAACACAAATAATAAAAATGTAACAGGGTGTTATAGGTTTAAAATATTAACAATTAATATTTTGATAATATACATGGTGTCCCAGAAGTCGACGTCAACCCGAAACCGGGTGATAGGCAAAGTCATAACAGCTATCAGAAAAATATTTAAAAAAATGTTATGCATGTGTTTTGAAAATTATAGGTCTTTGAAAAAAATACAGAAATTTCACAGCATACGGCAGTCTGTCAACTCCTGTTACTACAAATATTAACTATTTTGGATTTTATTTTTACAATGTAATGATGAATAATGCATCTTCAAACTGGTGTCTCAACCTTACTGCCAACTTTTCTCGTTCAGGAAAAATTGCCACTTATTTCCCAACCAAGTATTCCAAAGTAAAACTTTGCTCAACTTTAACTGGCTGTACTGGAAAAAATGTACTACGAGAGTTTGGCAAGTAACCTCAAAAGTTGGCGCATTTAATAACGATTCCAAAATGGTATAACACTTAGAACATTACTCGTTAACTTATGCACAATTTTTATTTGAAAAAAAACTGATGAAAATTTTTCAAAATTTCCTAATTAAACAGCGATTATGAAAACGCACAAGGACCCTTAAGGATAACTGTTTGCACAACAGTGGGCGTCAAAGTGCTGCTGATGATGATTTACCTTTACAGCAAATGCTCAAACTGTTTTCCTTCAGCCGCAATACACGCTCGACATCTTAAAAAAGATCGGGTTATTAAAGAGCGAATCCACGGTTATTAACAAACTCAGCTGCTTCCAATAGTCTTTGCCGTAGCTCAGCTACATTTTGAATCGGCTTGAAATACACTTTTTCTTTTACAGTTCCCCAGTAAAAAAATCTAAAGGATTCAAATCAGGTGATCGGGGTGGCCACGGTAAGGTTACTTGCCAAACTCTCCTGGTACATTTTTTCCAGTACAGCCAGTTAAAGTTGAGCAAAGTTTTACTTTGGAATACTTGGTTGGGAAATAAGTGGCACTTTTTCCTGAACGAGAAAAGTTGGCAGTAAGGTTGAGACACCAGTTTGAAGATGCATTATTCATCATTACATTGTAAAAATAAATTCCAAAAGAAGTTAATATTTGTAGTAACAGGAGTTGACAGACTGCCGTAGGGTGTGAAATTTCTATATTTTTTTCAAAGACCTATAATTTTCAAAACACATACATAAAATTTTTTTAAATATTTTTCTGATAGCTGTTATGACTTTGCCTATCACCCGGTTTCGGCTTGACGTCGACTTCTGGGACACCCTGTATTGTAGAAAACACCAACTTTATCACTCCCTAATCAAATTTGCAGCATAAAAATAACACATGTTGCAATGACTTAATTAGTTTTAAGTATTCACACTAATCAAGTTGACTTTCACGTTTTATTTAAGTTAGATTCAATATTACACTTTTAAACAGGCACAAACGTTCATTATTACTATTATTATAAACTGACCTTCGGTAAGACCCTAGTCTCAATGCGTTTCGGGCAGCATGGCACGCGAAATTAAATATGCGAGCATAAAAAATGTTATAAATAAATATTGGACAGCTTTCCAACTTCACTGATGCTACCTTGTTACGAACGGAAACAGGAAGTGTCCAGTGACAGGGGCAAGCGATATTCATCTTTCTCTTTTTTCCACGATCAAGGTTGACATCGCTGTAAAAAGGTGGACTGCATTCCTCTACGAATTCATCAAGCTCAGCTGATGCTGAACCGCTGTACGTTTTCGTGACGGAAAACGGAAAATCTGTTTTATACAGGACGTGCCGATAATTTGTACATCCCAAAAATAACGAAAAACGTTCCTAGATGCTTCCCTAACAAGATACGAAAAAATAGCTGGAAAAATGCTGAGTTAGGATTTTAGGTGTTCAGCAATAAACACACAGAGTTTTCCGGCCCAATCTAAACCAGAGACGTATAAACTAGGGTGGACTTAAAAAAGAATGTTTCTTTTGAAACGCGTACCTCTAGTGTTAAATAGAATAGCTGAATAGAATAAAATTATTAAATCGTAATTTCTTTGTTTATGAAACCCAATAAAGACGCTTCATTATTATTATCAACGGTCATAACCAATTTTTGAAAACGTGTAGATACGCACATACCAAAATGACGGTTGTGACTGAACTGTTGAATATTTTGTACCTACAATCTCTGCGGTATGGCACAGGAATCGAGCGAAATGAACGGTCATTACACAGGTAATTAATAGTCCATAACTTTCCGGAAAGACGGGTTTCGAGTAAATTGCGTTGTTGTAAAAAATCATTAGCTGAATGAATGTATGTTTATTCGTTAATTGATACGTTAGCAAAAAAATTTATTGTTCGAAGGAGGTATATTAACTTATACACTGAACGACGTAGAAAATGCAACACCGACTAGGAGTGCTGTAGTTTTGAGCATACTTTTACAAGTTTTACGTCTACTGATAAAGTATATTCAGATAAGAGATAGACCGGATGTAAACAAAAGGTTCGGGTGATTTTCACGCTAACGCCGCCGTCTCGACGTAAAACAGGAGCCCTATTGGTCAATTCGCAATTAAATGCCTATGCCGAGCGGCAGAGCTGTCGTATCAAGGCAGAGTCACATTCAGGTTCAGACGTGTTACGTATGTCGTGTGCATCATTGCAATTTGATATTTCTTTGGACGTTTTCGTTTGTTATCTTATTAAGTTGTTGAGTTTGTCGTTGTTATTGTTATACCTTGTTATTGATTGTTATTGTTATCAGCTGCTTGCGCAAAATGCCCAGTAGTACAGATACTGCCGATGAAGTTGTAAACTCCTGTAGTCCACCTAGGAAACGCTCTAAAAAAAGACACCTGAGTGCAGAAATGAAAGAGGTCATTTTGAATATATATAAGATCGAGCGCGAGGAGAACGAGGCATCAACCATCAAAGAAATTGTTGTGAAGGTTTCTCACAAAGTTGGGGTGTGTCGCGCATCAGTGTTTAATGTGTTAAGACAATACAAAAAAAATCACACCTTTTCTGAGCCAATGACCAGTAAACATCGCAAAAGTATTTTTAAATCATTGGATGAAGCTGATAAGCATGCGATTAGGAGGAAAGTGCATGAATTCTTCTTTAGGAATGAAATACCTACTATAGATAAAGTACTGCATGAGGTAAATGGAGATACAACGTTGCCAAATTTCAAACGATCAACTTTCCATGCGTTACTGAAGCATTTAAATTTCAAATGGAAAAAAAACGGGGTCGTAATAGTTTACTACTGGATAGAGAAGAAATTGTGCTATGGAGGAGGGATTATTCAACAAAAATTGGGAAATATAGAAATCAAAACAGGAAGATTTATCACCTTGATGAAACGTGGGTAAACGCAGGACACACTACAAGTAAAGTATGGGTTGATGATTCTGTAACTTCATCCAGGAGGGCCTTTCTAGATGGACTGTCCACCGGATTAAAAAATCCAGCAGGTAAATACGAGTAATAGACAACAATCGGATGTTTTTCAAACCTTGGGAACAAGATTCTAAACATTAATTCCAGGGGGCAGATAAAACATATTACAAGTAACAAAACTTTTATAACTTTCGATAAAATGCGTGGATGTTTTATTGTCATTTTCATTTGTTAGAACTTTTTTAAGCCATGTTTTTATGTGTTTTCGATATTTCAATAATTTTTTAATATAATCTTAAAATATGTCGAATATTATAAACTTGAAAAAAGTTACTAAGTTTTATATTGTGTACCGTTCCTAATATTTCTAATCATTTTAATTCATACTTTAAGCTTTATAAAGTTATAATTTGTTAATATTAATATTTGCGCGTATTTCAGGTTCCTGATCATTCATTTTTTAAAGGTTTATAACTTTAAATTAAATTGTGAAGCGCTGAGTAATCATACGACGTTCAATATTCTTTCTTTCAATATGACTAAATAATTCCAATTATAGCAATCTGATACTCATGTCTCAATGTTTTTTCGCTGAATGTGATGAAAACATTTGAAAAAGGTTCGCTTATTGAAATAAATCTACAACAGTTAGTACTTCGATTTCCAGGTAAAGGGAAAAGGCTCATTATCTGCCATATTGGCAGTGAGGATGGATTTGTTGTTGACGGTCTGTGGTGCTTTGAGTCTAAGAAAACTGGAGATTACCACGAGGAAATGAATGGCGAATCGTTTGAACAGTGGTTTTCAAAAATTTTACCGAACTTAGAGGAAAACGCAGTAATTGTGTTGGATAATGCGCCTTATCATTCTCGAGGAATGGAGAAGGTCCCAACAACGGCTTCAAGGAAAGTTGATGTTCAAAATTGGCTCCGCTTGAAAAATATCAACTTTGAAGAAGCAATGCTGAAAGTATAATTATTAAGAATTGTCAAGGATCACAAGGCGGAATATCAAAAATACGCTATTGACGAAATGGCAGCAAGTCAAAATAAAACTGTGCTCCGTTTACCTCCATACCATTGCGAGCTCAATCTCATTGAGCTCATATGGGCAGAGGTTAAAAATTATATAGCTAAGCACAATACAACTTTTAAATTTTGTGACCTCAAAGGACTTTTCAAAGAAGCACTAGAATTAATAACAGCGCAAAAATGGGAAAACTGTATTAAGCACGTGAAAGACAAAGTTGAAAAGAGAATGTGGGAACTGGACAAGATTTTAGAGGAACAAGTCGAGCCATTCATTATTGACGTTGGTGCTTCAGGCAGTAGCGATGATGAAAGCTCATCAAGCTCATCTTTCCAATAAAAGATGTCGTTCATCAAATTCGGTAAGTTATAAGTAATTATAAAGCTACTGTATTTTTTAATTAATTATTGACATTTTTGAACCCATTTTGGCAAAACCTATTCAAGAATCTACTTTCTGACAATGTTCAACCATGCACATTTTTTTACGTTTTGAACGTTTTAATTTGGTTAAATATTTACCTAGAAATCAAAAAATATACTAATCAATATTCTAAAAGCAATTTTAAGAGATATACGATTATTTTTAATTTAGGCTAATTTAAACGCCATTTTGAGATTATATTCGACTGTATTTCACCAAACATCAGGCGGCATCCGAAGCTGGAAATCGAAGCGAAAATTTTGAAACCCTTATGTATATTTACATCATTATATATTTCTTACCCCACTCCCACATGATCCTATATCCATCACCAATCGTATGCACATCGAATTGTGCTAATTTACTACAAAGTTACGCAAAGCAGCATCTACTATCTAAAATATGTACTGCGTGACTCTTAATACGTCCCTGCCGAATGTTACAGCGTTCGATGATCACGTGGTCTTGTTTATGTCCGGTCTATCTCTTATCTGAATATACTGTAGATAGAAGTGATTTTAGGTCGAAATTTCGCAAATTAGCTGAGATATCCCAGCTTAGGGGCCGTTTAAGTATCACGTGAGCACTATGGGGGGGCAGGGGGTCTTTGCTTTGCTTATTTTGGATGACATGGGGGGTAGGGGAGTCTAGACGATGATTACGTCATCGGTAGTTATTTACTTTTTTAGACGAATGGCAACCCTCACATTGTCTTTGCTTGAAAACGAAACGCATTTTCGGGGATTCCCGCAAATAATGCATACGTTTAGTGAATAGCGCGTGGTAATTCCCCTACTCGCTTTAGAACCGAGTCGAGGAATTACCGCGCGATGTTCACTTGTCTAAATTTCCTCTATCAGTGTATTGTTTCGTTTGGATACATAGCGAGTAGACGTATTGTAAGCATAGTAAAGCAAGTTAACATTTGTGTTACCATTGATTCCATTAGCCAAAGTTTTATGTTTAAATAAGATGTCGTTTCACATAGACAAATCCAACTTAAACCAAAAATTGTTTGAAAGTTTTAAAAAATCTCATACAAGTACGAAAGTACAAAATGTACAAAAGTTAGTTAACGAAGTGTGGCGAAATTACAAATTACAAGCAGAATCCGACAAGGAACTAGATATTATTGTATCTAAGAGAATCGAAGAAGAATTGCAAGCGGCGACTAAGAATAAATCCATTCTACTAAATTTTTTTTCTAAGGTGAGTGACGAAATCATTTTAGGTACCTATGAGTACTAGAAATATTAGAAATCGCCAAAAAGCTTCTCTTTGCTGATTAGAAAATATTATCGCCTATCTCAAAGTATAGAGGTAATATTCATTATATTATAGATTTATTTCTTATGATTGATTCCGTCAATTGGTCACAAAGTACAGGATGTTAATTTTATACATATATACAGAAAACTAACACCCTGTATTTTGTGACGGGAACGAATTGCTCGTTTAAACATATTAGATTTAAAGGCAAAGGGTTTTGTATTTACCATATATATTGCCATACTTTGTATTTATGTAGCTTAATAAAAGAATCTTTAGCAGAAGCCATAGAAAGTTTTTATTTTAATAATTGCAATAAATCTGCTTACGTAATACTTGAACGGCCACTTAATGTTAATAATGACCTTTTACTTCCTATGCCCACTAAAAACACCATCACGCAGTGCCCAAAAACTGTGAATGGAAGAGTTTAATTATTTTTTATATTGCCTAAAATAAATTCCGAAGAAAATGCAAACGATTTGGCCGAATGTTAGTTTTTCCCAAACATCTAGGTAAGCCATGAAATGTTTACAAGTTTCTCAACGGCACGTAAATAGAGATGCTTAGATTGCACTGTTCAATTCCTTCGTTCTAGCCTAGGTCATAAGAAGGAAGTATGATACTTGTGAAACAATGTGACCAGTATTCATTCGTCTGCTGTTAAAAAAACTCGATTTTTTAAAAAGTCGTTCGTTGTTTTTATCTTGGACGTATTGCGTTCCCTTCAGGGCCTCTCGCTACCGGAGCTTCCACCCGATGACATCAGACGAATCAGGAATGCAACCCTTTACAAAACGATTTCTTTCCAGGTTTGATGTTGGAGAGCGAGCGCAAAATCTTCGAGTTGATGGACCAGCGGACTCCGATGTCGAAGTACTGGATGCCATTGGTCTGGGCGACGAATATCATCAACAGGGCGAGGAAGGAGTCCATCATCACCAGTGATCATATCGTCCAAACGTTGCTCATGGAACTGTCTGATATGAGAAGAAGACTAGGCGCCCTGATCGGTTATGATACTGTCAATGTGCCATTGGTGTATACGCAGGTGAGGATTCAGATTGAAGAATTGTCAAACTTCGCGGAAGGGTGGGAAACTCAAAATGATGGAGAAAGGTCTCCCTAAACATTTGTACGTTATTGTATCGGATGGAACGTTGAGGATTTATACGCTACATTTTTTCCACTTGACTTTAACAACTCGAAATATAAATAATGCGAGGGATGTCTTTTAAGTTTTTGGAAATAAAACAACTCGGTAGGTAGTTTTACATGACTTTACTGTTTTTCGAAGTATTCTCCACGAAGATTAATACACATACGAACGCCACTGTTAATAAGAATTCTCTTTGCATTAAAAATATGCAACTTTATTAACTTTTACTTCGTATTAAATATCAGTGAAATATGTGAAGCGGTTCTGAAAATATAAATTAATTTCCATTTTTTTCCTAAAACTTCAACACCCCGAGTTTTTGTAAGGAAACATTTTTGGACTAATAAAAAATCTCCAAAAACTGTTGCGAGTCTATGATCTAGGTAGAAGCTTATTTTCTAGATGAATCAGATGCGTAGATTCAGAATTTGATGTCAATTCGGTGCTAGGAGTCTCCTTCTCTGACTCATGTTAAAAAAAATTGTGATGATTACAGTACTCCAAAAGATATTCAGAAATATAACACAAGGTTCGATAATGAATTGATACCGGAATACACAAGACTAGCCAGAACCAGGCACGGAAGTAATTGTTTCGGTGTAAAATTCTTTAATATTCTGAAACAGTCGACCCAACCATTTTTAAACAAAGGTGTGAAATATTATTCAGTGACGAAAGCTTTTTATAGCATAGTCGGGTTTTTAAATTACTTTGTGTTCTTTTTTTCGATTTTGTTTATAATTTTTTAAGTGTATGTGTTTTTGTTTGTATCGCTTGTTATTCAAACGTTTCGACTTTTCTCGATGCGTAAGCACTTTAATGTAAAAACACGAATAAATAATTATCCTAGAAATATACTAAGTGACATATAAATCCGAACACCCAGTTTAAATGGTTTTATTTTAATAAAATTTTGTATGTACTTAATGAAGCATAATAAGTAAATGATAAAAATTTCAAAATGATTGCACTGCTTTAAAGCCCTTTGACCTTTAATAATGTGTGGATGCACCCTGATGTGCTACGCATTCTCCAACGCGCCTAGGCATGCTTCTGATCAGGTGGTCAATGTCCTCCTGTGGTATCTCATTCCAGGCAACCACCAACTCCTCTCGAAGTGCTTCTAGAGTCTGAGGAGGTCGTTGCAAATTGAGCAATCTCCTACCCATCATATCCCACACGTGCTCAATTGGGGATAAGTCGGGAGATCTTGGTGGCCATGGTAACAATGTGACATCATTATGTTGAAAGAAGTCTATTGTGACTCTTGTAACATGTGGTCGGGCATTATCTTGTTGGAAAGTTGGATCTGCCAGGGTGTGAAGATAGAGTAAAAGATGGGGTTCTAGAACTTCGTGGATATAACGCTGCGCGTTCATGTTACCTCTGATGAAGATTAAAGGTGACCTTGAACCATAAGCTATAGCACCCCAAACCATAACTCCAACAGTGTGATGAACATGTCTTTCAACAAAAAACTGTGGATTCCTCCTTTCATCACGTCGCCTTCTAACCCTGGCACGACCATCGTGCATGCCTAAACAAAATCGAGACTCGTCACTAAAGACAATACTGTTCCATTCCTGATCCCAGAGTGACCGTTGTCTGCACCACTCAAGGCGATTACGTCGGTGTTCTCGAGTTAAAGGGAGGACCCAGTGTGGCCGGTATGAAAACAAGCCAAAACTTCTCATTCGTCGGTAAACACTTCGCATGCGAATAGGTCTTCCGTGTTCTGCAAACCATTCATTTGCAATGGACGTGGTAGTGGAGAAACGGTCCCTTAAGGCCAATAATCTTAGGCGGCGATCTTCACGGTCTGTTGTTCTACGGCGGCGTCCAGTGCCCCTTGCTCTTTGCGTACGGCCTTCTCGAAACCATGCCTGACAACACCTAACCACAGTGTCTACACTTCTTTGCACTCTAACTGCAATTGCCCGAAAAGAAAGTCCAGCTTCCCGAAGTCCCACTATACGGCCACTATCAAACTCACTAAGTTGACGAAATCGTACAGGTCTCCGTACTCTAGGCATCGTAACCGATCGTAAAGGATGTCAAGAACCAAAATCCGCCAACGTTGATTCTTTACTGCGGCTGAAATATTCATTTTTAGAGCGTTAGTGAATTAAAAAAAAGCAGTATAAAAACCGGAATGTCCAACTGATAAGGCTCACTTGTTATTTACAGTAAGATAAATACATTCACCAACTTTTATTAAAATAAAACCATTTAAACTGGGTGTTCGGATTTATATGTCACTTAGTATATAATTCTGAAGACGCCAAATGATAGTCTAATCATGTTAGCAAATTTCTCAGAAATAATTGTAGAGTCTGGTTTTACTGATGCAAATTGTTCAAGGGGGTATTTAAAATATGGGCGCATAAAATGGGTATAACAATTTTTGTGGTAAAGCTTCTTATTCGACAACAAAGAGTGAGAAAACGTGTTTTTCGGGATTCAATTTGAAAGTGTTGGCAGAAACTCTTCGAATAAGATTTTCAGGTATTTATGAGACCTACAAAATGAGACCACACGTAAAATAATCCGACTAATAGTAAACAAATTATGGACGTAAGCCGAGGCAAAATGCAGGTTTCAGCACTTAAACTTCTTCAAATCGGTAGGCTTCAAACTTCTAAATAACCACAACAAAATTGGGGTCGATTGGAATTTCTAAACACCTGTCTTCCGGCCATCACTACTAGTTTTTCGAGCAATATACAGGGTTCGATCAAAGCGAATTTTATAGCAAAATACACGAGTTCACCTCGTCGACATGAATCACAAGCCATTCCGAAAGATAACTGTCATTTTTATGTCAAAAACGAAGGTTTGCGTTTTTTTCTTTTGTTTTTTGTTTCCTCGGCGAATCGCGGTAATAAAGGGTGTTTTTTTTATAGGTATAGAACTTTAAATTGCAATACAACAACGATGGATTATTGGAATCTTGTGGCATTACATTTTAAATATGATTTCGGGCATATGACTGAAAACGGCTGACTTGGATGTAGTCCAATCTGGACGTCCAATTTTCGACGGCTTTTTCCAACATTTGTGGCCGTATATCGGCAATAACATGGCGATTGTTGTCTTCCATATGGTCAAGCGTTTGTGGCTTAGACCAATGACCTTACATAGCCCCACAGAAAATAGTCCAGCGGTGTTAAATCACAAGATCCGAGGCCGATTCACAGGTCCAAAACGTGAAATTAGGCGGTCACGAAACGTGTCTTTCGATAAATCGATTGTACCACGAGCTGTGTGACATGTTGCGCCGTCTTGTTGAAACCACAGCTCCTGGACATCATGATTGTTCAATTCAGGAATGGAAAAGTTAGTAATCATGGCTCTATACCGATCACCACCATCGTTTTTGAAGAACTGCGCTGATGGACGATAAAATGGACCTAGTGCGCGATACGTATTCCGCACACAACCATTATTTTCGAAATAAAACTGCACAATTTACAAGCGTTGTTCAGGCGTGGGTCTATTCATGATGAATTGCCAAACCAAACTGAGAACAAATCACTTGACAGCTGTCAAATCGGTCGCCATCTTCAAAAGCAATGCCCACTTAAAGTTCTATACCTCGAAAAAAAAAAACATACACTAGAGTAACATCTGAGAGGTACCGGAAATAGCAGTGACATAAAAGAATTCCCATAAACAAATATTGTTCCAGGTAGTGTCGTTAGCGCTGTACGTCTATTTCATGGCTGCTCTTCTGGGAAGGCAGTTCATCCCATACGCGGACAGCAGCATGCAAAACAAGTGGGAAAACCCGGACATGTATTTTCCGTTTTTCACAGCGCTGCAGTTTTGCTTCTACATCGGCTGGCTGAAAGTAGCCGAGGTGCTGATCAATCCGTTCGGAGAAGACGACGACGATATCGAGTTGAACTGGTTGATCGACAGGCATATTAAGGTAAATTCGATGAGTGTGTTTTGGAATGTTTTTTTTTCGTCTTGGGGTTCAGACTATCGATCAAAGTAAGTTGAGATAGAACTGTCAAAACAAAATGAGATACCTTCGTCCGTCTGACCAAGAAAACAAACTTCTTACGAAACAGCAACAATTATTTTAAACAATATTGTTAGTACTTTGTAAGAAGGTTATTTCTAATGAAATTAAAACTGCCTCGTCAAACTCAGCCGTTCTTACGAAAATCGGCCAGCCTCTATCATTGGTGGGAATGGCAAACCTTCCCAAATAACATTATTGTCAAAAACGTCACAAAAAAGATATAAGAAAATTTATACTTTATCTGAAGTCACTTGAAACACTGTGAAATACCGGGTGCGTTTTATATATCTATATTTAACACGCTCTGTTGCTGCAAAAATCGCCAAATTTCGCAGCAAATATCCCCCATATAAGATCAAAGGCAGTTTCACCGGTCCACGTGGAGTAAAGCACGCCTATGCGTGGACATAGCCAATGAGAAAGCGTGTATTTCAGAGCTCCGAACAAGTGCAGGTGGCTACTGAAAATTGAAACAGTTTAGCCAGTGCCGTGTAGCGGTGAATAAACGTGTTTTCTTTAGTCTGTCCGTGTTTTTTCATAGATTTTATTAGTTTGTGTGTTTTTGACTTTTGAATACTCAGTTTACTTGTTGATTTAATTGTTGTGTTGATTGTTCTTGTGTGTCCTAAATATGGCTCTTTGGAGACCTTGGGAAAATGCTCCAAGCCACGAGGAGATGGTTGATGAACCTGTGCAGGCAGAATTCTTTCATAAAGATTTAGAGGAACAGACCCAAAGAGTAATCCTAAATACTCGTATGTATGATTGTCTGAAAAACGAAAATCCAGATTCCTCGCAAAATCAAATTTTAAACAGAATTTGTATCCTGACAAAAATCAGTCGGTCTACCATTTATCGGGTTATAAAAAGGGGAGATGTAGTCAACCATTCCTTCCACAGAAAGTGCATAGGGCAAAAATTAAAAAGAATAGACGTGGGTTTTCAGGAAGATATTCGTCGTATAATATACGGATTTTATAAAGAAAATTTGGTGCCCACGTTGGAAATGATATGGGATAAATTAAAAGATTATCCTGAAGATTTTTATAATTACAAATGCCTAGACTCACTGCACTGTATTGTAAAACTGTGTGGTTTTCAATACAAAAAATTAGATAACAGAATGGTGATTATGGAGTCGTCTCGAATCGTTCAATTGCGCCAAGAATTTTTGCACAAAGTTAAAATCTATAGAGAGCAGAAAAGAAATCTGATTTACCTGGATGAAACGTGGTATGATACCCATGATGTTGTGCAGTACGGCTGGGTTGACGACAGCAACAAGTGCATTTTAAATGCACCATGCAACCGTGGAAAACGAATCGTTATTCTCCATGCTGGCAGTGAAAATGGATTTATACCTAATGCCTTGCTGTTATCTGACATGACCTCCGACTTATTTCCATTCCCGACAGAAAAACAAAATTCCGAATACAGGCACAAAAAAACAAGACATTATTGATTTTATGAAGGACAAGGGAATGGAAATACCACAAAAATCAACCAAAGCCATATTATTGGATCTTATTAAAAGACAAAAATTTGAAAAAGAGTATGTTGTTGACAATCTGCTTCAGCAAAATGGCCATGAAGTATTACGTCTACCTCCCTATTACTGCATTTTTAACCCGATTGAGTTGGTCTGGGCTGCTTTGAAAAAAAAGTAAGAAAACATAATCAGACCCCTCAATTAAGTGAATCGCTATTGGCCACAATAAGAGATGCAGTATCTCATATTGCTGCCACAGACCTATGGAAGCAGTGTTCTAGGCATATTATTGAAAAAGAAAATGACTATTGTGTTTTGCCTCCTGTAAATCCCGTTGTAATTCCTCTACAAGATGACTCTAGCGACAGCTCCGAAGGCGAGGATGATATATAAATACCTATAATGTAAGTCTTTATATACCTTTTTATATATCTACCTGCTATGTAAATATTTGCCTATGTCAAACGTTGGAATTCTATAATTTTTCCATTTCTTAACTTTCAGTCAACATAAATTAAACTCCCAATATAAGTATTTTTTATCCCAAATCAAAAAAATAAGAAGATAGTAAAATCCATTTATTGTGATATAAAAACATTATTATTATCGTTCTAATTAAATGACCGCACGCCTATGATACGTCATGAAATTACAAAGGACGCGCCGACCAAAGGTTTTTATGCTATTTCAAGTGACTTCAGATAAAGCATTCCTCTTTTCCGTAATCTACGGTCGTCGCTTTCAAAGGTTTTACTATCGCTGCATAACAGTTACTATAAGCACGTGGATACATTATATGCATGTCTATCACTTCCTCAAAAGTGTAATTTTCCATCACAAAAACTCTTTAGAGAAATTTCGCAAAAAAATTACGTGAATAATTATTTTCAAGAAGAACCGACGAGCAAATGTCGAACCTGTATGCAGAAATGATTTTTTGTTTTCCAAGGCACTAGTGATCTTTTTAGCAAAAAATAATAAACCAAGTGACATGCAATAAAAGTGTTTTTATTTTTTTTTCTCGAAAACGAAGTAAGTTACTAAAAAAATACAAGAGACAAAGAAGTTGTATTTTTAGATGCTTAATCAAAGAACAAATATTAAAGTTACAAAAAAGGCGGTGGCGTACATTTTTTGCCAATAATGTTCGCTAATTTCAACAGAATCGAGTTAATATCTGTATTAAGGGTGCAAACGTTATGGTAGTCATTATTGAAATGGGTAATAGGGGGGGTCCAAACATGTCAAAAAGTTTATATGACCCATGGTCCAAAAGTCAATAGATTTTTGTTTAAATGGCTTTATAGTTTACAACTTTCAGTGATTTATATCGACCACAATCTTACTAATTTTTATAATCTAATCTAAAACGTTTTTAAATTGGTTAATTAACACCTACTGAAATACTTGTATCAAAAATGGCGCGCATACATTCAGTTATACTTTGAAGTTGAGTCATTAATTTTCAGATAATGATTGTAGAAGGAAGATAAACCAAAATATGTGTGTAAAAATAAAAAAAAAATTAACCTTGTTTTATAAAGTATCCTCCCGACAAGTATTTCAGTGCGGACCTGTATTTGATCGTGAGGTCTTGGAGCACCGGCATGCCGTCCCCTGTGAGGTCTTAAGTCACCTGATTCACGAGCCCGTTGTACTACATTAACAAAGGCACGAGGGGTTGGTTGCACTCGATTGGGAAACCGATCCGCATAAACATGTGCCATTTTTGATTTCGTTTGAGCCACGCAACAGACCCTACTATTCACTCACGCGTTACCGACTGACACTGACTGTATACAACTGAATAAAATAATTGTAAAAGCATCGTTCCAAATTCTTTCGCTTTTTTGTTTCCGATGCGATGAACCGATAAGGCGGATTATATCCGTTGTTGCCAAACACGAGCACATAATATTATTATTGACACAGGGCGGTACTCAAACTTCCAAAGGGCTATAACTTTGTTACTTTAATTTTACCAGAAAAATGGTAAAGGAAAAAAACATTTCTTTTGATCAGATCTACTCACTGTTAAAATAAATGACTCAACTTCGAATATTGGCCACCCTGTACATGTAGTAGATAAATGCCAATATTTGGAAAGCATAGCACATTTGTAACGTGATTCCATCCGTTCCGGAAGCACTATATTTTATATCGCAGACAAGAGTTTTAATAACATCTAGACGAACCAACTTGAAAGAAAAAGAATATCTTAATTTGAACCATATAGTTATCATTGCACCTTGGCACCGATTCCCAGACGCCTGCAGTGTATTTGTTCTTATTGTGGCTAACATGCTTATTACAGATTAATGTTTTATTCTTCTCACATACTGCAGGCAACGTTTTTATACGGGTGCAATGTTTGTATTTATTGACAAATACAATAAATAACGTTATTCGGTCGCGGTTGCGCCATTGGACGTCCACCAGTGGTGTATAACAGAATAAATGAGAACTTTAAAAAAAATGTTTGTATGTAGGAAAGGCGTGCCAATATTTTTGGGGAGAAAGTACGTTTTTTTTCTTTATTAACCGCTTAGATATAGAATTGTACATGTACATATAAATATACTAAGTGACATATAAATCCGAACACATAAAATTTTGTATAAGTACTTAATGAAGCATAATAAGTAAATGATAAAAATTTTAAAATGATTGCACTGCTTTAAAGCCCTTTGACCTTTAATAATGTGTGGATGCACCCTGATGTGCTACGCATTCTCCAACGCGCCTAGGCATGCTTCTGATCAGGTGGTCAATGTCCTCCTGTGGTATCTCATTCCAGGCAACCACCAACTCCTCTCGAAGTGCTTCTAGAGTCTGAGGAGGACGTTGCAAATTGAGCAATCTCCTACCCATCATATCCCACACGTGCTCAATTGGGGATAAGTCGGGAGATCTTGGTGGCCATGGTAACAATGTGACATCATTATATTGAAAGAAGTCTATTGTGACTCTTGCAACATGTGGTCGGGCATTATCTTGTTGGAAAGTTGGATCTGCCACGGTGTCAAGATAGGGTAAAAGATGGGGTTCTAGAACTTCGTGGATATAACGCTGCGCGTTTATGTTACCTCTGATGAAGATTAAAGGTGACCTGGAACCATAAGCTATAGCACCCCAAACCATAACTCCAACAGTGTGATGAACATGTCTTTCAACAAAAAACTGTGGATTCCTCCTTTCACCACGTCGCCTTAAGCTTATTCGCGTTACCGATTTCAGGCATCCTATATGATAGTGGACGAAATGCACGAAGAACATCCCGAACTCCTGAAGGACCAGTTCTGGGATGAGGTGGTGCCCAAGGAGCTACCATATACGGTAGCCTCAGAGCACTACAGAAAGGAAGAACCCAAGTGTTCCGCCGACTCCTACAAGCCGAAGGCTCAAGATGCTATGTACGCTAACATAGTCGGTCCCAAAAAGTCCTTGTTGCATGAGGACATGTACGCTGACTACGTGAGTATTGAATTATCTTTATTTCCCTTTAACAAATTTGTAGATAGTACTCACCAATTAAGGGCTCTCATATTTTTATCGCAACGGACTGGAAGTCAGGGTTGCCAGGTTTTCGGTCAAGTTGGGCGCCAACTGTTGATGAGAAACAACAGAAAAGTGAAAATAATCATACGATAGAGACTGGAATGAAATTTTCACGTACGGGACAGGGGGATTGGTAGTGACTGGCCTAAGTCCTATTCCACGAATATCCATCACGTTTTGATGTCTACTCATTTTTAGAATACAATAGGAAAAACTGATTCGTAAAAAATCAACCAAATGACTCGAACGGGTTCAAACTCGTACTGAAGGCGAATAACGCGTTCCCCTGTCTCCTCTCCAAGCCAGACGCGTCCAGCGTTGCCATTCTCATCGCTTTACAAGGTTTGTCAGGAAAATACGTATAAAAGTGGAATAATAACTTTATTTTACAACTGTTCTCATATTTCAATATGGTCTCCTGAGACAAGATACACTTCTGCCAACGTCGTTTTCACTGTTGTTACGAAAGTTATGGTTATGTTCTAGGAAAGCGTGGACACCCCGATCGTAGAACGACGGAAGAGTACAAACTGGTTCACAAGACAGATATCCAGGACCGGAATGGGCTCAATCCGGTCGTCTTCCACAGCATATTCCTCTGGAGGCCTGTTCGGCAGACATCGAGGGAACTCGGTGTACGTGAATCCGGAAAACGGCCAAGTAGGCATGGCTGGGTTGCAAAGCGGTACACACCATCAGAAGATGTCTATCTATGATAAGCTGGTAGGGAGGAGATCAGGAAGAAGCAGGAACTTTAAGAATAGTAAGCTACGATTCGATATACTATTTGATAGTTCTCTCTGACGACAGAAAAATTATTAATGCTCAAATTCCGTACGGTGGTAGTTAATGGTATTAAAAATAAAAAATGACATCAAGTAGATTGGCTCTAGTATAATTTTCCATGTAGTGCAATTTCACAGTGTCGTTGAAAGGACGTTGGTTTTAAGCTAGTAATACAGGGTATTCCAAAAGTCGATGTCAAGCCGAAACGGGGGATAGGTCAAGTCAGAATAGTTATCAAAAAAAACAAAAAAATCTAAATCGTGTACTTTTCAAATTAACGGCTTTTAAAAAAAATCCGAAAAATTGGAAATATCTACATCCTGTGATCATGTTTTAGCTCCCATTACTACAAATTTTTAGTAATAGAAACTAAAAAATCATCACAGGGTGCAGATTTTTCCGATTTATCAGACACCCTGTATAGCGTTCGTTCAACCAATCAGAGACGGCCAACTCCTCTGAAATGTCAAAAATCGAAGCTTGGGCGATTTTGAGTTTTTCTTTTTTTGCCCCTAGTTTCACCGCCACTGGACAGATTTTCGAAAACAACGAAGCTTTTTCAAGCTTAACTTAGTAACAATCCTATTTGAAAATTTCATCAAAATCCGGGCTGTACTTTCCAAGTTATAGGAGGGGAAATGAGTAACATGGTTTTTCGTGCTGTACACTACTGTTCAAAAGTATTTGAACGCCCAGAAAACGAGGAAAAGGATGGAAGTTATTACGTTATCTGAATGAAACATTTATTTTCTTAAATCTTTACAACATACAACTATTTATAATCCAAATAATCATATTCTTGATCCATCAATATGTCCTCCTTTTTTCTAAAGTGGATGGTGTTATTTTTCGCCATTCGTCTTGTAATATTCTCCATAAGTGTTCTTGAGATGTAGTCCAATTACGTTCTTAAGTAGTTTCCACGACAACATGACAGATATAAAAAGATACACACATCTGTCATACTTTTCGGAAATGAAATCTCGTAACAGTCATGACATTTAGGAACAAGTTTACTGAGGGTCGATTTGACCAAGGTTGTCAAATCAACAGTCCGTTATTCTCCACCTATAGGGTAACAGTCCGTCAATTACAACGAATGAGCTTCAAGTTCCAATGAACAAAGTTTAGCAACCAATACCTATGAAATGTTGAAAACAAAATACTGTCAAAGTATGAGATGACAGCTGGTCATTGAAACATCACCAGCTTATTGAATATTAAGAAATTACATATATATTTAGTCAAAATTTAAACAAGTGTTCGATTTTTGAACAAAATTCATGTTTTTATTTAATATTCTCGATTGTTGATTCATGTTTATATTATTTTCTTCAATTGATATGCAATTTTACACCTACCGTGTGTTCTTTTCCTATAAACCTCTTGCAGATAGCCTTTAAGCACCTACTTGATGACAGGCTCTACCAAAAGATATTGCTCGTTTCCAAACATTCATTCGTTTACTTGCTGTTCATCAGAACCATTATGGCACCTTAGATTGATGTTCCCACAAAACCATTCACGTTTTTTGATATCCATACATCCATAACGTTGAATATTTTTCGTTGTTCAGGAACTGAACAAACATCCACACTATATTCACAGCGATTAAGAAATTCCCAAATATATGCCTTAAAGCTACCAGCAAACCTAAAACCTGCAAAAAAACTACAAATTTACCATATTTTTCTTTTTTCACGAGTACACATTCTAGGTTCTATTTATATATTTTAATAGAAATCACTGATAAGGTATTTTCCCATTGGTTCATAATATTAATGTTGGTGAAATCGACCCTTAGTATGTGTTATTAGAGGTGAATCGAGTTTTTTTCTTTGTTTTTAGATTATTTGTAATGTCACTTTGTTTCACGAAAGGTCAAGTTATAGACTTATCGGACGTGTTATAATCAAGAAATTAACGAACATTTTATTTTAAGAATCCCTTTTTTATGCTCCAGTCGTTGAAACAATATTTCAGATGCAAACATCTCAACCTTGATCTAATTCTTTATTCATATCTTATACCGATTCATCATCCTAACCCGCCAATACAAATTCAGTGAGCTACAAAAAACAAAGACACTCCCATCCGTTTTAGACGTAAACAAGAGACGCGCATACATTTTGCAAACGATGATCGTATTGGTCGACGATCGACCAATAAAAATAAAACAATTTCTGTACGGATGAGAATTTCTTATCTTACACTCCGGTCTGGTGTTTTTTGTTGTTTTTTTGCAATTGGTTAAACAGGTATTGGTCAACCTGTGTATCAATAAGAGTCTAGGATTTATAATTCTCGCTTATCATATACAGGGTGTCCCAGAAGTCGACGTCAAGCCGAAACCGGGTGATAGGCAAAGTCATAACAGCTATCAGAAAAATATTTAAAAAAATTTTATGTATGTGTTTTGAAAATTATAGGTCTTTGAAAAAAATATAGTAATTTCACACCCGACGGCAGTCTGTCAACTCCTGTTACTACAAATATTAACTTTTTTGGATTTTATTTTTACAATGTAATGATGAATAATGCACCTTCAAACTGGTGTCTCAACCTTACTGCCAACTTTTCTCGTTCAGGAAAAATTGCCACTTATTTCCCAACCAAGTATTCCAAAGTAAAACTTTGCTCAACTTTAACAGGCTGTACTGGAAAAAAATGTACTACGAGAGTTTGGCAAGTAACCTTAAAAGTTGGCGCATTTAATAAGGATTCCAAAATGGTATAACGCTTAGAAGATTACTCGTTAACTTATGCACAATTTTTATTTGAAGAAAAACTGATGAAAATTTTTCAAAATTTCCTAATTAAACAGCGATTATGAAAACGCACAAGGACCCTTAAGGATAACTGTTTGCACAACAGTGGGCGTCAAAATGCTGCTGATGATGATTTACCTTTACAGCAAATGCTCAAACTGTTTTCCTTCAGCCGCAATACACGCTCGACATCTTAAAAAAGATCGGGTTATTAAATGAGCAAATCCACGGTTATTAACAAACTCAGCTGCTTCCAATTGTCTTTGCCGTAGCTCAGCTACATTTTGAATCGGCTTGAAATACACTTTTCGTTTTACAGTTCCCCAGTAAAAAAAATCTATCGGATTCCAATCTGGTGACCGGGCTGGCCACGGTGTTGTACCAGACCGCCCTATCCATCTGCCTGAAAAGTTTTGATCGAGATACTCTCTCACTGAGAGTGCATAGTGCGCTGGGCAGCCATCATGCTGAAACCACATGACCCTGTAAATACTCAGTGGCACGTCCACCAGTAAATTTTGTACATGATTTTTCAAAAAAAATCAAATAAACTTCAGCAGTCAAAGTCTCTGGGAACTCAAACGGACCGATTATTTTACCATTTAAAATTCCTGACCAATGGTTTATCTTGAAGCGATATTGAGATTTATCTTCTCTCATCAAATGTGGGTTTGCTACGTGCCACTCGTGTAAGTTATGCAGGTTCATGTACCCATCTTTCTTAAATGTGGTCTCATCCGACCATAAAAATTTTTCAAAGAACTGTGGATCTTTTCTGTGTCTTTCTAACATTGTGCGACAAAAAGCAACTCGGGGCTCATAATCCCGGGGCAGGAGAGGTTGAACACGCTGTATGTGGTATGGATGAAGCACATCACTTACTTGCTATTGCACACTTTGATACCGATTTGCTATCAGGGCTAATGATCAGATCCCAATAATATTGTGAGCAAAATTTTGATTTCAATGATGCTTGATGTCCATGGTGATATTTTTCAATAACCAAAGAGAAATAAATACGTACTGAATAGTTTATTTGTTTGTTATGATTTTAAATGGAAATATGCAGGTGTTCAAATACTTTTGAACGGTACTGTACATCCAAAAAAACATGCCATCTTTCGAGAATACAATACTTTTCTACAACCGGCGTGGAAAGTAAAAATCAGGATAACCACTTATCTGTAGCCGTCCCAAACGAAATTATGCAACATTGTTTCCACGTGCCATGATTAACACGATATTTAAAACACCTACAAATAAAGTTATCCGTATTCAGCTATGACCACAATTCTAATGAAAAATCTCCTCTTAATTAGCTTCATGAATAGTGGATTTATCGCTGAGTAGAGAGAAGATAATAACGCCGCGGCAAGGTTGTTCTCATCAAGGTATATCGGATTATAATATATGCTGCTACCCAGCTTATCAGAATTACTGAATTGGATAAACAATGCATTTCGAAGGTGGAAAACTAATTATTTTTATATAATAGCTATAACTGCATGTAATGCATCCGGTTGTTTTTGGAATGCTGGCAATAGGTTTCGCGATTTCAGTCTATTCTGGTGCCACAGCGGCTTCTGACCGGAACCTAACCTCCACAACACCGTGGTCTTTATGGGCATTGAATTCACCAAAAAGAACTACCTCTGAAGCAGGGTATCTGATGTTCAGCGAGATATTCAAATAGGTCATCCCAGTTATGCTCCGCGGAAGAGCGATAAAGGCAGCAAATAAATGTGGGGGATGTTTTGGAGTTAATCGGTGCAGAATCTGAAATATTTTTGTCTCCGCCAAGAAAAGCTTGGCCGAACGATTAGGCTGCAAGCTGCTGTTAATCCCGCAGATGTTCATGATACAAATTTTATCATCGATGTAGTTCGCTCGAATCCACCCTCCACTAGGATATTCGCAGAATGGAGTGAGCTTACGTCCAGAATTCTTAGTACTCGAGCATCCATCATCATTAATTTCTTTGTTGAGTTGAATAATTCCTAACTCCAAATAAACACAAAAAACAGAATATTAATTTGTTTAATTTTCCAATATTATTTTTAACAAATTAAATTAATTATTTACAACTAAAATGCTATTGGATAGTTAGGACAAACATACAAAATCTAAAGTAGTTGCTCGAAATGTAAACCCAATTGTTCAATACACAATTCACATCTACGAATGATCGAACGTGGTATAGCATTATTCAAATAAGGCCTTATTTCATCACATGCATTCCTGATTCTGTCTATTAGCATATCTCTTGTGGTTACGGGAGTCTGGTACGCTTTTTCTTTTAGAAATCCCCACACAAAGAAATCTAATGGATTTAGGTCAGGGGATCGTGGAGGCCAGGCGACTGGTCCTCCACGGCCGATCCATCTTTCTGGATAATTTTCGTCCAGCCAGTTTCTAACTATTCTCGAATAATGAGCTGGACAACCATCAAGCTGGAACCAGGCCAATCTTCTTAAATCTAGCATAACATCATCCCACATATTTGCATGTTCAGCCTTTAAAAATTCCAAGAAGGTCGCAACATTTAACCTTGCAGGCAAAAGGTAGGGTCCAAATAGTCGATTACGGTAGATATCAATCCACACGTTCACACTAAATTCATGCTGAAAATTTCTTCCCCGAACTGTATGCGGATTTTCATGCGACCAAATATGTTGATTATGAAAATTTACCACTCCACGTCTAGTGAAGCATGACTGATCGGTCCATAAAACGTTACTTAAAAACTCCCTATTATTATCAGTTCTATCAAGAATCCACTGACAAAATGTGATTCTTCGTTCTCCGTCCCCTGGCTGTACTCCTTGCACAGGTTGCAAATGGTAAGGACGTCTATGGTCATTTCTAAGAACACGGTGAACATGGCTTGCTGAAATTCCCAAGGCACCAGAAACTCTCCTAGCACTTGTGGTCGGATCTCTATCAAACTCACGCAAAATCATACGGGTAAATCTGCGCTGACGAACATTTATGTTTTGACCCCTTTGGAGATTTCCAAAACCATTTTCAATTATTTCGCGATGCACTCTTACAAATACTGAGCGAGTTTGATGTCGTCTGTTTGGAAATCTTCGTGCGTATTCTCTGGCTGCTTCTGCTGCGTTTCCATTTACAAAGCCATACACAAAATGAATATCCGCTAACTCTTGATTGGAGAATAAAAATAGCATTTTTATAAAACTTACAAAAAAAAAACAGGGAAAAGAAACAAAATTTCGTGCATTCACAATTGCAAAAAAACGTTTCAGGTTTCAACAGACAACAAAACTAAATTATTGAGATACTGACTTTTTAACGTTATTTTATCATAGATAATTAAAAATGCATCGAACCTTAAAAATCGAAATATCTCAATAACGAAAATTCACAAGAGAGTTTTTTTATGTTGAAAAATGCGGAGAATTAGTTTTTTTATTCAAAAAGCAAAAAATTGCACTAAGAAAATTTTTTCGGTTATTTTAATACACAGCGCCCTCTAGCGGCTACAGTAAAACTATGCCCACGGTTCGTTTTGTCGTACCAAAAAACCCTTGAATACCAATTTTCACTGTTATACATCAAATATTGTTCGAAATATTTAAAAAAAACTATTTTAGAAAGTAAATTTAAACACCCTGTATTTCGGAAGCCACGCATTTTTCGACCCATGTTTATATAGACTTTATGCATTAATTTTAAAAGTTCTATCGAATCTTAAAGTTATGCAACCATAAACTGAAACACCCTGTCGAACAGTACAAGAAATTTGGAAGAATGATGGTATTATAGATAATTTTTCTGCTTTACTACTAATCTTATTTATAACTTTTTATAATGAATATCAAAAATTAATCGAGAGTCAACAAAAACCCTCGGGTATTTAAAATTTTCTACGAATTCAATATATTAACCATCAATATTTAGTTGAACATTTGTACATTGTTTTTTTCCGATTAACAAGGCTTTCGTTTTACTTGTATTTAATTTTAGTCTGTTAGATGCTAACCATTTTGAGACAAGTTCCAAGTCTTCATTTATATAAGAGATACCAGTCTGAATATTATTAGTACTTATATAAATCATAGTGTCATCGGCGAAAATCTGAATTTTGCATTTTTTGACTATGGCAGGTAAATCATTTATGTATAAAATAAAAAGAAGTGGTCCCAGGATACTGCCCTGTGGAACACCCAACGTTTTCTCAATTTTTGATGAAATAGTCTCATTAAATTTTGTAACTTGCATCCTTTTAGACAAATAATTTCTAAACCAATCTAAAACACTTCCTGTTATACCATATGCCTTCAATTTACCTAACAAAATATCTCTATCAATCGTTTCAAATGCCCTCTTCAAATCCAAAAATACTGCTATGACAACTTCTTCTGAATCTATGGCTCTTCTCCAATTTTCAGTTACCAACTGGAAAGCCGTTTCTGTGGAATATTTTTTGCTTGCGCCTCCACAAAAATTTTGTTTTCTTCTATAAACTGCATTAATTGGTCATGCAAGAGTTTCCCAATGCATATCCCCCAGTTTTGGCTTCCTTTCAGCGGCTGTACGTGGCCTGGCATTGCCATGAAGGAGGATGACATTTCTGATGGTGGGTCTGCACGAGGCTTTCGCTACCTCCAACAGCTGGCAGTAGGAAATACTGGCGGCTAAGAAAAGCATTTGTAAAATTCCGGTTTACATTCGATCCACCCTCGTATAATTTATTTGCAGGTTCTAAGCTGAATGGAGCCTCGGCGATACCGGTGAAGAGTCGTCCGAGGATACCGACTCCAGACGTTACCAAAGAGGTGGTAGATAGGGAGAATAGGTTGGCAGCGAGTGTTGCCCACGTCCAAAGCCAAATATCACCAGGACTTACGCTTATGCCTCATCAGTTAGCTGCTG
Source organism: Acanthoscelides obtectus (assembly GCA_963669975.1). Classification (NCBI taxonomy): domain Eukaryota; kingdom Metazoa; phylum Arthropoda; class Insecta; order Coleoptera; family Chrysomelidae; genus Acanthoscelides; species Acanthoscelides obtectus. The sequence continues at coordinate 3,756,939 of CAVLJG010000005.1, forward strand.
GGTACGGTTCCTATCCAGATGGTGATGTGCCAGTCGTACAGGTAAGAACTTGCGAAGATATGAGTGAACGGTGAACATTTCCTATTCAACACTTCCTTTTTCTTAAATGGCGTAGTAAATCGTCATAACTGCCGATATTGGTCCGATTCTAATCCCAGAATTTATCATGAGGTTTATACACAAAATTGAATGTTTGGGCTGGTATTTTTGGCGATCGTTTAGTTGGTCCTTTTTTCTTACCTGGAAATTTGACCGGTGAAATGTATTTGGAATTACTGGAAGACGCCATAGATCCTGCATTAACAGCCATAATTGAAAATCAGAATGATCGGCGGTACATTGCGAATAGATTGATGGTGCCCCACCACATTACGCATTACGTGTTCGACAATATTCAGATCAGACGTTTCCAGATCGATGGATTGGTAGAAGAGGTGCCATCGAATGGCCGCCAAGATCGCCAGATTTATCACCTTTGGACAATAAACGCTGTTCATTTATTTGACGATTATCATTTGTTTCAAGGTGGTTCTATCGCCAATTCAAGAACTGGACGGCAGCAGCTCAGTGAACAACACGCTGCATGCTGGCCAACCAGGTACAGCTGCACTAGCTCAAGCGATATTATCTCCTGGATTAGGTCCCGTTTTAGCCACCCCAGTCAGCGTACCCATGACTGCATCTCAGCTGACTTCCTTGGGATTAACGACGTCACAAAGGAACAGTCCGATGATCGACCACCAAAGGGTGCCGTCATTCCTACAGGTCAGTCCGTCAATATCCAAAGCGAAAATATTCTAAAATATCGACGTATAATAAAATAATATAACTGTTTTAGGCCTTCAACCAGGAAAAGATATCCGCTTCTCAACCTTTAACGCTCACCGAGCTGCACGCAGAAGAAGATCCCCCGTCAAGTAGAAGCAGTAATGGGTCATCAGACGGGAAGGACTCCTTCATCTCGACTCTTTCTAATACCACAGCCTCGGTAACCTCAAGGTATATCTTTAAGCTCTATATATATTGATCTTCTTTTGTATCTATCCCAGATCGAAAGCCATCGAAAGCACTAAGTTTCCTCTTTAAGCTTTCCCCATTTAACCTTTGCTGTAGGTATAACAGGAGCCGAGATCCCTGTATAGAGAAGCGAATCTGGGACACACTGTATATGTGCTAAGTGCACATCAATTTCTGATACAGATAATATTATATTACTCATAAACAAATACATTTTGGGAAGATCTATGTATGGCATGTTATACATGACCCTGTATAATGGCCAACATTTTAGAAATGTGTCCTCAAATATCATGCATAACATCCCATAAATAGATTTTTCCAAAATGTTTATGAATAATATTCCGTCCACACATGGACGGGCCACCCTGTATATGTATTCGGATTTTAAGTGACTTTTATTAGCTGGTAATATGCACTTATATCAGCACACCTCAAACGCGCCTTCAACTTGCAGGAAATCGCCCGACAACGTGCCACCTGACGCTCAAGATCAAGAATCTTTCCACCTGGTCGAGTCTACACCGAGTCCATCGATGTCGTTGAGTCTGGACGTCGGGCAGGCCGGACCAGGTCTGATGACATTCAGTTCCGAGTTATCACCGACTGCTCCTCGTGATAAGAACGGCGTGGAACTGTCTTCACCGAAAAGTCTCGGTGCGGAGACAGAAAGGAAGATCAGCGCCGCGGAGCCACCTAGCGCGCTAACTTCTCTAAGTTCTATAAATAGTGAGAATGATAGGATCAGGAAGATATCGGCTATGAGTGGCGGTGGGAATAACTCGCCCAAGAGAGAGATTTACGTTTAATCCGGACGGATGCAAGCCTAAGCCTAGTGAACATTTTCGGGTCGATTAAAAATTGATTGATAGTAAGGCTCGGTTTTTCAATCGAACGAGTAGTTAGCTATCAAAAAGCACTTTTCAATCTCAACTTTATCCAAAGCGGTAGCTAACTTCAACCAGAGGATCATTTATTGGGTATTGGAGAAGATGGTCACTGACCTAGGGTGAGAAAAGGGCCCCGACAACAAAATTCACCAATGAAGGCCGATTTCTATAAAAATCACCACAACCCGGCAACACTGAGTGTGAAATTGCATCACTAACGAAGGTCGTGGCCGCTGACTGCTACACGAGAGCACAGGAAATAGCGCCAAGCCACGTTAAGTACTAATGGTCGACGCAACTTATAAAAAGTGGCCTTTAAAGAGATGGAGCGTAGAGTACCATTTTTTACCATAGAATTATTAGAAGAAGAGAAGTGTTTTGCTATAAAAATAAAATTCGTAGGATAAAGAAGGGTTGCCCGATCATTTTCTCATAAAATGCACAGATGTGTCTCCATGTTACAGTGACATAAGTCATGAGTGACACGAGACACAAATATAGAACAACACGAAACGCGTAGAACACGATAATTCAGGGATAAAAGCAGCGTTGCCGCGGCAACAGTGTTTGTAGTGTTAACCAGAACTTGAAAAACGAATTCAAAGGCAAATGACAGTCAACTTCTAAGTTATAGTTACTTGACTTAAAAGTTGACTAGCGATTGAAAAACCGGGACTTTATCCAAAGCGGTAGCTAACGTCAACCAGAGGATCATTTATTGGGTATTGGAGAAAATGGTCACTGACCTAGGATGAGAAAAGGGCCCCGACAACAAAATTCACCAATGAAGGCCGATTTCTATAAAAATCACCACAATCCGGCAACACTGAGTGTGAAATTGCATCACTAACGAAGGTCGTGGCCGCTGACTGCTACACGAGAGCACAGGAAATAGCGCCAAGCCACGTTAAGTACTAATGGTCGACGCAACTTATAAAAAGTGGCATTTAAAGAGATGGAGAGTAGAGTACCATTTTTTACCATAGAATTATTAGAAGAGAAGTGTTGTGCTATAAAAATAAAATTCGTAGGAAACTTTATGGGTTGCCCGATCATTTTCTCATAAAATGCACAGGTGTGTCTCCATGTTACAGAGACATAAGTCATGAGTGACACGAGACACAAATATAGAACAACACGAAACGCGTAGAACACGATAATTCAGGGATAAAAGCAGCGTTGCCGCGGCAACGGTGTTTGTAGTGTTAACCAGAACTTGAAAAACGAATTCAAAGGCAAATGACAGTCAACTTCCAAGTTATAGTTACTTGACTTAAAAGTTGACTAGCGATTGAAATACCGGTACGTTATCCAAAGCGGTAGCTAACTTCAACCAGAGGATCATTTATTGGGTATTGGAGAAAATGGTCACTGACCTAGGGTGAGAAAAGGGCCCCGACAACAAAATTCACCAATGAAGGCCGATTTCTATAAAAATCACCACAACCCGGCAACACTGAGTGTGAAATTGCATCACTAACAAAGGTCGTGGCCGCTGACTGCTACACGAGAGCACAGGAAATAGCGCCAAGCCACGTTAAGTACTAATGGTCGACGCAACTTATAAAAAGTGGCCTTTAAAGAGATGGAGAGTAGAGTACCATTTTTTACCATAGAATTATTAGAAGAAGAGAAGTGTTTTGCTATAAAAATAAAATTCGTAGGATAAAGAAGGGTTGCCCGATCATTTTCTCATAAAATGCACAGATGTGTCTCCATGTTACAGTGACATAAGTCATGAGTGACACGAGACACAAATATAGAACATCACGAAACGCGTAGAACACGATAATTCAGGGATAAAAGCAGCGTTGCCGCGGCAACGGTGTTTGTAGTGTTAACCAGAACTTGAAAAACGAATTCAAAGGCAAATGACAGTCAACTTCCAAGTTATAGTTACTTGACTTAAAAGTTGACTAGCGATTGAAATACCGGTACGTTATCCAAAGCGGTAGCTAACTTCAACCAGAGGATCATTTATTGGGTATTGGAGAAAATGGTCACTGACCTAGGGTGAGAAAAGGGCCCCGACAACAAAATTCACCAATGAAGGCCGATTTCTATAAAAATCACCACAACCCGGCAACACTGAGTGTGAAATTGCATCACTAACAAAGGTCGTGGCCGCTGACTGCTACACGAGAGCACAGGAAATAGCGCCAAGCCACGTTAAGTACTAATGGTCGACGCAGCTTATAAAAAGTGGCCTTTAAAGAGATGGAGCGTAGAGTACCATTTTTTAGCATAGAATTATTAGAAGAAGAGAAGTGTTGTGCTATAAAAATAAAATTCGTAGGAAACTTTATGGGTTGCCCGATCATTTTCTCATAAAATGCATAGATGTGTCTCCATGTTACAGTGGCATAAGTTGTCATGAGTGACACGAGACACAAATACCGAACATCGCGAAACACATAGAACACGATAATTCAGGGATAAAAGCAGCGTTGCCGCGGCAACGGTGTTTGTAGTGTTAACCAGAACTTGAAAAACGAATTCAAAGGCAATTGACAGCCAACTTCCAAGTTATAGTTACTTGACTTAAAAGTTGACTAGCGATTGAAATACCGGGCCTAAGAGTCACATTTATACAATTTCTTCGTTTGGATTTTGAGCAAGCAGTAACGTTTCCTTTAAGAACGTTGAAGGGGGGATTTAACATTTGCGTTTCAAGGTAGGCTGTAACAGTTGTCTACAAAAAAAATTCAAATTTTCAATCATAAAAAATTTCAGAAATTTTTACATGGCCTACTTTAGGGAATAGATACAATTTTAGTTCTCGATGCTGTTGCATTTTTGTTAGAAAATAATTTATTTAGCGAATTTCTTACAGTGAGAGTATTAATTATATTGTATAATTTACTTGTGATATGATGTACTATAGTTTCAGAACTCTGCATATTTGAAATATATGTGATGATTTTTTTGTAAAAATGTGCTCATAGTTATTAAAAAGTATATACATATAGCTCTACGGATAGTTTTTTATGTTATATAGGGTATTCGAAAAATAGACGGATATATTTTAGAAGGTGGTTCCTTTTTAAAAAACATGAAAAAAAGTTTATCTAAACATGGATCCGGAAATGCAGGATTTTCAAAATACAGGGTGATGAGTTAATAAAAAAAATTAAACTTTAGAGAAATTTCGCAAATAAAATTACGTGAATAATCCTTTTCTAGAAGAACTGACGCGCAAATGTCAAACCTCTATACAGGGATGATTTTTTGTGCAAAAATTAATAAACCATTTTTGTCCAGTGACAAACGGTTTTTATTTTTTTTCTCCAAAACGAACTGAGGTACTATGCAAAGAAATGTATTTTTATGTGCTTAATCGAACAACAAATATAAAAGTTACAAAACTGCCCCCGGGACGCCACTGGACCTAATTATTCTAATCTGTTAAGGGCTAAATTATCCCCTTAACACAACAAATAATATTGCTAAATTTCAACCCGATCGAGAAATATTTTTTTAAGGTATATAAAAAAGCCAAAACAAATTTTAAATTTGTATTTTGAAAACTCATGTTTATAGAAAATGAAATATTTCCGTCTATTTTTCGAACACACCGTATGATCAGGCGCACAAGGGGTGCCAGGGGGAACCGCCCCCTCGATAATTCGGTTGGACTTCAAATTTTGCACATTTAGGATTTATTGTGTACCATTTTGAGGATCTGCAGGATTTGCCACCCCCCTGAGAAAAGTTTTTAGGGCAGTTTCGCTTTCGCAAAAAGTTTTCTCTCGCCAATGATCGGCCCCCGTGAGAAAAATTCCAGCGGGCACCTATGTACATGTTTGAGTTGTTTAGTAAGTTATTAGTTTTTTGAAACTAGATGTTTATATTAACTTTACACATTGTAAATGCCTATATAATTTGACATATTCAGAGATGATGTTATTGAGGGTTGTAATAAAGAGGTTTTAAGTTAAAAAATGCTTTTTCTTCAGCTATATTTTCTCAGAATGTCCATCACGATTCACGGCACGGCACAGGTGTTATGTGCTATGTAAAAAACCTATAAAACGTCAAAAAACAATAAAATGTCATCTTGCAGACAAGGGTGCGAATAGTTCATTCCACATTTGCTCGCTATCACCGATGTGAACTTCCATCTATGAAGGAATGACACAACTACACGCATTATTGGTTGCATACGTTTTGTGAGGTCTGTAGTTTTCGTTTCTGAGGAGAAAGTTGGTTGAATAGCAAGTTCGCATCTGGATGATTATGAGTATTGGTCTGCATGCAGTATATATATATATTAGCTATACCCGAAGGTGACTACAACTGGACGGCTTTTTGCAGAAAACATCCAACCCGCTGAATATAAAAAAATAGATTTTAGGAAAATTATCTATTACGAGCATGTAACTTATAAATTGTTATATTATACAGGGTGTTTCAGAACTATGGGATCCAATGAGGTAATTTGGGGCGTTGAATATAAATATCATAGTGGAAAAATTCCAAAGCGTCATCAGACTGGATTTGGGGTGCAAAGTTGACAGGAAACCATTTTTCCGTGCTGGCCGTAATTTCTAACACTGTATCGACATCGAATTTGGAATCTACGCACCCGATTTACCCAGGAAACCAACTTCCACCTCGATCATAGAAGCGTAACAGTTTTTAGATATTTCTTATTAGTCGTTTTTTGACAAAGTTGAATTCTTGACAGTATCTCGAAAACGAGGCATTTTCGGACGGAATGGGCCATGGCCTAAGTTTCAGCGACCCAAAAACCGTATTATATGATATGTTGCGTTCATATATACTAAGTGACATATAAATCCGAACACCAAGTTTAAATGGTTTTATTTTAATAAAAGGTGGTGAATGTATTTATCTTACTGTAAATAACAAGTAAAAAAATTTTCAGCCTTATCAGTTGGACATTCCGGTTTTTATACTGCTTTTTTTTAAATCACTAACGCTCTAAAAATGAATATTTCAGCCGCAGTAAAGAATCAACGTTGGCGGATTTTGGTTCTTGACATCCTTTACGATCGGTTACGATGCCTAGAGTACGGAGACCTGTACGATTTCGTCAACTTAGTGAGTTTGATAGGGGCCGTATAGTGGGACTTCGGGAAGCTGGACTTTCTTTTCGGGCAATTGCAGTTAGAGTGCAAAGAAGTGTAGACACTGTGGTTAGGTGTTGTCAGGCATGGCTTCGAGAAGGCCGTACGCAAAGAGCAAGGGGCACTGGACGCCGCCGTAGAACAACAGACCGTGAAGATCGCCGCCTAAGATTATTGGCCTTAAGGGACCGTTTCTCCACTACCAGGTCCATTGCAAATGAATGGTTTGCAGAACACGGAAGACCTATTGGCATGCGAAGTGTTTACCGACGAATGAGAAGTTTTGGCTTGTTTTCATACCGGCCACACTGGGTCCTCCCTTTAACTCGAGAACACCGACGTAATCGCCTTGAGTGGTGCAGACAACGGTCACTCTGGGATCAGGAATGGAACAGTATTGTCTTTAGTGACGAGTCTCGATTTTGTTTAGGCATGCACGATGGTCGTGCCAGGGTTAGAAGGCGACGTGGTGAAAGGAGGAATCCACAGTTTTTTGTTGAAAGACATGTTCATCACACTGTTGGAGTTATGGTTTGGGGTGCTATACCTTATGGTTCCATGTCACCTTTAATCTTTATCAGAGGTAACATGAACGCGCAGCGTTATATCCACGAAGTTCTAGAACCCCATCTTTTACCCTATCTTGACACCCTGGCAGATCCAACTTTCCAACAAGGCAATGCCCGACCACATGTTGCAAGAGTCACAATAGACTTCTTTCAACATAATGATGTCACATTGTTACCATGGCCACCAAGATCTTCCGACTTATCCCCAATTGAGCACGTGTGGGATATGATGGGTAGGAGATTGCTCAATTTGCAACGTCCTCCTCAGACTCTAAAAGCACTTCGAGAGGAGTTGGTGGTTGCCTGGAATGAGATACCACAGGAGGACATTGACCACCTGATCAGAAGCATGCCTAGGCGCGTTGGAGAATGCGTAGCACATCAGGGTGCATCCACACATTATTAAAGGTCAAAGGGCTTTAAAGCAGTGCAATCATTTTGAAATTTTTATCATTTAGTTATTATGCTTCATTAAGTCATAATTTAAACTGGGTGTTCGGATTTATATGTCACTTAGTATACATTAGTATACATACATTTAAAATCCACGTACCAAATTATAGTTCATTCCACTTGATATTGAAGATACATTCATTGAAGTCCCCCCCTTGAAAGGCGTTCCTGCGTATGCTGTTTCATTTTTGGTTACGACATGTGAATCACCCTGTATATGTATGTACATATTATATTATACATATGTACATACTGTTCAAAGGTAACAGACATTTTTTTCTAAAGTTTAAATTATCTTGTTTATTTTAAAAACATTTATATACATATACGTTTTAAATGTCCCAATTTCTTTTACACATATAGTCAGATTTATTCTCTTTTTAATATTAAAACACGAACATCTCATCGTTTAAATATTGTTACTTTTTCAAAAAACAATTTACATAAAAACATCGGATATAGTCAACAACTTCGCGCCTTAAAACGAAGCGTTCTCATATTTTGAGGTTATGTTGTTATCAGAAGATCTCGTTAAAATTCATAATAAAATTCGCCAATTTAGCTTATATCTAAGGCCGCTGAATGTTGAGTAATTATTGTGGTTACATTTGACGAAAAAGTTTGCTGTGCATAGATTTTTCGTTCACTTATGACGGCAAATCTAATTTCGAAATAATTCTATAATAATCACTACCAGAAATGGAAGCCATTTCTTTACCACACTTTGCTATATTTAAGTACATCACCAGCTAATCTCAATTTTAACCAATAGGTCACCAACTGTACGTATAAGCAAGAGAGAACGGCATCGTATATTTTCTTTATGGTTAAATTTAGGTCAAACTCATGTGCTCTTGTAGGGCAAAATTACTGGGATTTTACCACAAGGTAACCTAAATAGTTGTTTATATTCCTCGACCTATTAGTAATAAATGCCTAGTACTGGCTGCTAAATTGTGTTTTCCCCACTTTGGCAAAACGGCAAAAGCTTGGAAGTAAATATGACCGATTGGTCACGCAATCTTTTTAACCTATTTCGTTGTCAAATTAAGGTAACTATATATATAAATGTTCTTTGTGTTCCGAGATCTCGGTGATGAGAGTCGAAACTTTGCGATCAAGAAAACATTAGTTGAATCAGGTCATCCTTGCAATATTCTTTAATTTTATTCTATTCTTATTTGGATTCGTCGGATCGGTGTAGGTAACAGAAATTTAAAAATGACTGCTGCAGGTTTTTATTTGGACTTTGCAAATATACAACAGGGTATTTTCAAAGTTGAGACATTTAATTTAACTGCTTGTAGTACTCCAAACATCACCTGTATAAAAGTTGCATAATAAAAGAGAAAGATAAACATTTTTAAAAGATAGGAATATTATTACACATATTTTTTGATATTCTTGACCATCGCCGTATAAAATCTTAGCGTTTTTTGTTTACTACTCTTATTTATCTAAATTTGACAAACTTTTTGTGTTATTGAATAGTTTTCAGTACGAGTCTTTGGTTCGATCAGTTGTATCAATCTTTTAATAGTTCGTATACTGTCATTTGTCTGATTATTTTGTGCGACAAGACAATACGACAACAACAAGCATTATTCTTATAATTATGAACGAGTATAAACTTTTCAACCTGAAGATCATCCTATAAGGATCTATATGGACCCATTTCTTGGCCTGCTCGCTTCCCGGATTTAATGCCTTGCGATTTCTTTCTGTAGGGCTATTTGATGATCATGATGAAACAGTAGATACTCTGAAACAACTTCAACATCGCACAGCAAATGCTTGTGATTTAATTCGTCGTCACCGGTATTTTATTTTCGGAGCTTTTAAGTGTCGTGGATTCCGTTAATCGAACAAATGGGGACAATTTTGAACAGTTTTTGTAAAAACGGTATCGATTTAACTTGATAATGATTTTTTTAATAATTTTTAATAACACAGTGAGATTAAGTGTAAGAGTAGCCCTTTGACGAAAGTCCGCCTCACCGACATGTACGTAAATTAATAAAGATATTTATTATTAAGCGAGCCTTTCCAACTGAATCGTCCCTTGATTGCCGTCCATCGTTTTTACATTTGTAGGACGCCTTTAGGGCCACATTGATTTTCATAGTATTTTCTCTCCTTCAAAAAGGCTAGGGTATTTCTAGATTTCTACTGTTTCGTATCAGCGTCCTCCTATTGTGAGGTTATGTTTTTTTGGAATTCTTGAAAATTTGAGGCTGTTAAAACAGATGATATAAATAAAAACCATGAACAATTCAAAGCAAAATGGAGCGCTGACACCGAACAGTAGAAAACTGTGAAAATCAACGAGGCCATACAATGGTACGAACCCTAACGAAATACCCTGTATAATCGATATCAGCAACTCGGCAACCGCGACACCGTTGTAACCGGGTACGACCTGTACTGCCTTCTTGTCTGATTCGAAAGAAAGAGAATTCTTTGCAGTTCGACCCTGCATTTCAGGTTTTCCTCCTGCGTCTCGCGCTGCTGCTGGTGGTTCTTTGTACCGCAGTGGTACCGTAGCTAGCTGGCAGCGGTCGGGCAGTCGTTGTTTGACCGTCGCGGTACCACTAGCCGCGCGCAGGCGCTCGTCCGTCGCTCGCCGATCGGGTTCTCAAGCAGTACCATTCGCTTCGGCATCATCGACCACTTCAAGGTCACCGCCGCGACTTGCTGGGTACTACCATCCGCTGTACAGTGTCGAGGTGACTTAAGTGTACTGTGTGGCAGTTTTGGTTCTTTGGTACCATCGGATAGTGTAAGTGCAGTGTGGTAGATGGTTGTATCTAAGTGGAATTCAGTTACCAACCTAACTTGTAAGGACCAAGTGGAGTGGCAGTACTTGGATAACCGATAACGACCGGCAATGTATGGTTAAGGTATGGAATCGATACTATTTTTGTATAAGCCATCGAAAGATGTATCAAGGTATGAAAGGATCGTACAGTTACTTGGGTTAACCTTTAAGAAGAAAATTTTATCATGTTGAAAAAATTCAGTAGTACTGGACAATTCCACAGGATTGAAACAATGTAATCATTGGGTGTCGTCTGAATAACACTGTATAAGAAAATTTTTGAGATTCCTGTACAAGGCAAAAGTATATATTAAAAATAATAATGGTCCCAGTTTAGAACCATGTGGCACATCTGGTGGTATAAACGACTTAGACGACACTTTTTGGTTCACTGATACACATTGAGTTCTATGGTGGATATAACTTCCGAAAAAAATCACGGATAATGTATCAATACTTATTTATTTAAATAACAATATTGTCAAAGGGTCATTTTTTATGCAAGGCTCGTAAAATATCTTCTTGCATATTAAGTAGAGCAGAGATCTTGTTCCATAGCTTTTCCTGAAACCAGGTTGTGCGTCTGGTGAAGTACTATGCTGATCAAGATATGAACATAATTGGAAATCTACTATCATTTTTCAATATTTTAGAAAACTGCTGGTTGGCCTTTTTAAAGTACTCGCCTTTAAGCTGCTGGAAAATAGCCCCTTCTTAAGCAGTTATGAACAAAGCGCGGTGAGCTGGAGCGTTGCCATGGTGGAGGTACCAAGTGTCCAAACTTGACTTTGACCGCAGGTTTTTCATAGACTCTATGATTTTCGACAGGCACTGTTCTGTGTTTCACTTAGCTGTGACTGTCTTCTGTGTGTCGAACACGATATATATATATATATATATACAGGGTGACTTCGAAGTTGACCGCCTGTCTCAATAATAATATTATGTGCTCGTGTTTGGCGACAACGGATATAATCCGCCGTATCGGTTCATCGCATGCGGAAACAAAAAAGCGAAAGAATTTGGAACGATGTTTTTACAATTATTTTATTCATTTGTATACAGTCAGTGTCAGTGAATAGTGGTGTATGTTGCGTGGCTCAAACGAAATAAAAAATGGCACATGTTTATGCGGATCGGTTTCCCAATCGAGTGCAACCAACCCCTCGTGCCTTTGTTAATGTAGTACAACGGGCTCGTGAATCAGGTGACTTAAGACCTCACAGGGGACGGCATGCCGGTGCTCCAAGACCTCACGATCAAATACAGGTCCGCACTGAAATACTTGTCGGGAGGATACTTTATAAAACAAGGTAAAGTTTTTTTTTTATTTTCACACACATATTTTGGTTTATCTTCCTTCTACAATCATTATCTGAAAATTAATGACTCAACTTCAAAGTCACCCTTTGTATATACTAAAAATAAAAGTGGCCCCAGTATAGAACCTTGTCGCACACCTGATGGTGAAAACGACGTAGACGACATTTCTTGGTTCACTGATATGCATTGTCTTTATTTTACCTGGCGGGTTATCAGTAAAAGCGGTATTTCATAACAAACCATGGCTAAAAAAAAACGAGAGGATGCAAATATATACAAAAAAACACAAAGAGAATAAGAAAATTTGATGTAGAAAAAATTGTACAGCATCGTAGCCTGTGTATGGAATCATGACCAAAAGAGAAACGTGCATCAACAAAGTACGTAACAAGATCAAGGAATAACAGTAAAAAATAATAGCTGGCCGAAGATATGAAAATTAAAAGCAATCAGACGCGTATACAAAACACAAACAAATGAAAAGAGGCAAGTGAAAAAACATGCACAAATATAAAAATGAAATTATATAAAAATACGTGTTACATGTCATCAAAGACAAAAAGCTGAACACAGAGTTTTCAAAGTTTGAGGTACTTTATTTTCAAATCGGGTGCCAAAAATGAAAAGCTCTTTCTGAATTGTGTTGTTCGCGGATATCTATGGTAAGCTTGTTCTTAAAATAAATAGGCATTTTAATTATCATAATGCCGTGGATCAATGACAACGGATGCAGCATCCAACTTTGTCGCATAGTAAGCCATCGAATACATTTAATATGATCGTGATAGACGTTATGGGTCAGATCTGACTAACCAGTCACCGTGCGGTGCGCGGGCTGCAATCCGTCCCAAAAGAAATTTTTTTCTTCGCTATGGATGTTGAGATTGTCCGCAGGTGGTAGACGGGATCTGACTGTCGAACGCGGAGGTACCACCCGGCGTATGTCGAAGGCGGGGCCAGAATGTACAGTGTACACGTGTTACCTCGCTAGAGTCCGTGTGGCGTCCTCCCTTTCCCCTGTATCCCCTATAGACCCACGGTACTCCATGGATGTTTAGGCCTTCGTGGTAGTTGGAGAGTACAAAAATACAATGATCGTGGAGGTGCAAACCCTGCCTTGGAATGTATGAGATACGGTGTTGCCAAACCAAACGAATGATGCATTGTCCAATGGCACACCCACAGTGCGATGAATATGCCGTTCGATGAAATCCGTCTTTCACCACGGCCATCAAGTGTGCCCTAACAGAATCTGGACTCATCGGTAAACACGACTGAGTTCCATTCCATGTTTCATTCTGGGTGTTCATATTTCTGCTTATGCTTATTCTGACAATGTTTCAGCGACGATTACTATGTACTCCGAGTATCCGTTTCCGCCTGCCTCCTTATGAGGAACAAGGTATGCAACAAAAAAATGCCCAGCCTGCTCAATTATCACTAATAAGCAGTGTTAGCAGACTAAACATTTACCTATACAGACGTTGCTCGTTATTTAAATTACATATGAACACCGTATTACCATTTTTCCTATTATAAACCTTACATCACTTCCTCCGCGAGACGATTCAGGTTCAGTAACCTTGCCATTTTTAATCGGACGGCAGAGATATCTGATCGCAAATAACAGTGCGATGCATTAGTTTTTTACAACACTCTAGGATAGATTTATTCAAATTATTCAGGGTGGCAAATATTTATCTGACTGATTTTTTTTTTTTATATTGAAACAGCCGCGCAGGCAGAAGCCTAAATGCCGGAACACCGCGGCTGCTATGATGATCCCAAAGAAATTTTGTTAATACGATTTTTGAACTGCCTAAGGTTAGTAGAACTGGGATAGCTTCCTCCCGTAGATTGTTCCACAATCTAGACACCCTCGGGACAAAGGAGCGGTCGTATCGGCCAGTTCTGGATGTACGAAGTTTGACACGGTTAGGATGGGACGCCGAGGTCAGGCGGGTCTGTCTGGCAGGCACATCGCGCGGCGGCATCATGAAAGAGAGCTCTGAGGAGCAAAGCCCGTTGGTGTAGCGATAGAAAAGAGCTAGATCGCCGACGGCCCGCCGGTGCGAAAGAGTCCCGAGACTGTCTGTTAGAGAAGAGTCATCGATCAGTCGGACCGCCCTCCTCTGGACAGCATCGAGCATGGACAATGTGTGAGCAATACTCGAGGCCAGGCCTTATCTGGGCCTTGTATAGAGTGAGAAGGTCATGCGGAGAAAAGTACTTCTTAGCCCTTATCAAATAGCCTAGCTTTTTCATAGCAGCTGCAGCTATTGAAGAGATGTGTTCGTGCCAGATCAGGTCCTCGGTGATCTGGACTCCGACCAGCCGAAATGAATGGCTCTTTGGTAGAACTCGACCGTCCATCGAAACTGTATGAGCGTTAGGACGCTTTTTGTTCGACAAAGTACAGTACTGTGTTTTGGAAGCATTGAACTGTACAAGATTGTTGCGTCCCCAAGCAGTGATAGCCTCCAGGTCTCTTGTCAGAGAAGAAGTCGTCGCTAGTCTTCTTTTTTCCAGCTCAGCGGCAGAGATCGGCTTGTCACTCTGAATTCCTGCATGTAGAGTGCTGTCATCAGCGAAGCTGTGGATTGGGTTGATCGTGCAGGAAAGGAGGTCGTTGATATGTAAGAGAAACAGTGTTGGAGCCAAGACCGATCCCTGGGGAACACCCGCGTTGACGTTGTGGGATGAAGAGGAGAATCCGTCAATTACGACGGATATCTTGCGGCCAGAGATAAAGTCAGCCACCCATCTGCAAAGCTTTTCTGGGAGGCCGTAGGATGGAAGTTTGCTTAAGAGGGCAGCGTGCCACAGCTGATCGAACGCTTTCGTGATGTCAAGAGCAACGACATGAGCCTCACCATGAGACTGGATGAGTTTACTCCACAGTTGCGTGACGTAAGCTAGGAGGTCCCCTGTGGATCGTTGGTGCCGGAAACCGTACTGCCTGTCGCTAATCAAGCTGTGACGTTCGAGGTAGTCCAGAAGCTCGCGATTTATGCACCTCTCCATCACTTTACTTATAACAGAAAACAGAGCTATAGGCCTGTAGTTGTAAGGGTCGGTTTTAGATCCTTTTTTTGGAATGGGCTGTACATGAGCAAATTTCCAGTTTTCTGGGAAGGTGCCGGATTCATAAGATATCTGGAAGAGACGCGAAAGAACTGGAGCAAGCTCCGCTGCACATCTCTTCAGTACAATGGCAGGAATCAAGTCCGGACCAGAAGCTTTGTTGATGTCGAGCGACAAGAGCACTCGTCTTACGGTCTTATGCCTGAATGTTACCTCCCGCATAGTGTGGGGAACCCTTTGAATTGACGGCACTTGGGCGTTGGTGGGGACGTCCTTGGTGGAGTTGGCAGCAAAGATCTTGGCTAGCACTTCCGCCTTGGCCTTTGAGTCGAATACAATAGTTCAATCCTGACACGTAAGTGGTGGAAGGCTACTGTGTGAGAAGTTCTTTTCAATCTGCTTGGCCAGCGTCCAGAAAGACCGACTGTCATTGCGCTGCGACATTACCCTGTGCCTAACTTTTATATCATGCTGGTTTTGGCATT